>OY757945.1:7978680-8008680 GCA_963585895.1 Sepioteuthis lessoniana | reverse complement strand
TTTTTTTAATCTTTAGTATGACTCGATCCGGGATTGAACTCTGGTCTCCCAAGCCATAGGTGAAAACTTTAACCATTATATCAAGGTATAAATATATAAATACACTGGTATAAGGGCTGGACAAGTCTCCAGGATGGAGAATCATCACCTGCCTAGGCTCATACTATTTGGCAAGCTCTCCGCTGGCCATTACTATAGAGGCACCAAAGAAATGATTCAATGACTGCTTGAAAAAAATCTGTTCATGCCTGTCACATTGACCATAGCTCAAAGACTAAAGTCAAAAGAGGCGGAACCAGAACACAACGCCATCAAATCCCTGCAAAAACTATGTCTGTCTTTCATCAGCCATAAACACGACTGCAGCCAATATGAACCAGCTCTATCTGGATTTTTATTTCACAAAGCCAAGCCATAATAAGGAGAACAGAATTCAACCCTATCCTCATCAACATGCCAGCATGGCAAGGGAGTGTTTATGTCAGGTTAGGGATTGTTCTTTGCTACTGGTACCATGTAACCCAGTACAACTTGTCACACAATACTTGGAGAGGAGATGCCTACAGCTAGTAACTCAACCATTACCCTTAGAGACAACAGGATGGGAAAATGCATGCAAACCAGAATACCTGGAAAAGATTATATGAGTATAAACTTAACATTATACACAAGGGATAAGTGAAAAGACATCAAAAAATTTAGTCATGGATGAATGAAATTTTTCTGTAAAAACTCAAAGAGGTGAGGAGAGTGGAAATGAATGAAAATCATTACTCCATCGTCTCCACTAGTCTTCCTCCATACTCTTCTTCTCCTCTGGTTTGTTTAAATTATTTGATATTATTTTTCGAGGGTAAAAATACTGAGAAATTGCTAGATGACAAGCTGAACTTTAATTAGAAACAACTAAGTTTCAAGATCAATTGGACATTTTTATTACTTTATAAGTTACATACACACATTATATATATATATATATATATATATATATATATCACACTTTCAATATCTTTCCCTCACCTCTCCTTTATTTCTCTAAAAAAGGATGAGAAGAGAAATGAATGAATGAATGAAATTCATTACTCCATAATATGGTGGATTTTTTCATGTTTTTTTTTTTTTACTCCTCTCTCCCTCCATAGTTTTCTTTTCCTCTAGTTTGCTGAGATGGTTTGATATGAATTTTTTATGAACACATTATCACAGTCATCGGGTTTTTATTTAAATTTCTTTTGTCGAGAGAGGATATATACAGTGGACAACACTGAACAAAAAACTTGAAGATGAAAATTAGGTTTCCATAAAGAATTAGCTGTCAAGGAGCTAGTGAGAATGCTTGCAAAATAGCCAGATAAATAAGTACTGAATAAATATTATTTGGATATATATAGATATATCTAACTTATAAATAAAATATTAAAAATGGCCTACATCTTTTAATGTCTCTTTCTCTTTATCTCCACTCGGACAGGATATGACACAAGGTTAATTTTTAAGTGGAGTTTAACAGGTTTGAATTCAGAGTTTTCCTTCTCCTAGACTAGTTGCCTCACCAAGGCTGAAGAGCCCGGTCTGCCCAACTATTTACCCATAGCTGGAAGGAGAATAATTGGATTTATACCTTTCCCCAAGGGTATTAGTGCTATGTGAAATGCAATCAGTCTAGTCCAGGATTTGAACTCGTGTTGCCGTGTCCATTTCCTACGACAATAACCATTACACCACGAGCACCTCTTTCTCTTTATATCTATTAAATTCACTCTTTCTCTCTTTATCCATCTTTCATCCTTTCTCTCTATCTATCCATATTTCACCCTTTCTCTCTATATATATCCATCTTGTACATTTTCTCTCTCTCTCTATATATATATATATCCATCTTTCACTCTTTTCTCTCTCTCTCTATACATATATATATATATATATATATATATGCATCTTTCACCCTTTTCTCTCTCCCTCTCCCTATACATATATATATATATATATATATATATGCATCTTTCACCCTTTTCTCTCTCCCTCTCATCTTTCACCCATTTCACTCTCTCTCCATATATATCTTTCACTCTTTCTCTCCATATGTCTATTTTATTATGTTCCTTCAAAAACACCAAGAATTTTAGTCATGGATAAGTGAATTTTTATAGTAAAGACTCAAAAAAGTTGATAAGTTAAAATGTTCATGTAAACATAGACAAGGTGGAAGGCAATTCTTCAGCAAATGGTGCATGTCACTTAACAAGATTAAAACTTGCTGGAAAGTGGTATCCAAGGAGGGAGAGATAGAAATTTACAGAGGTGGGAGACAGAGAGAGATATGAAGAAAATAGGGAATAATTTAACTGAACAGAAAAGAGAGAAAAAGCTAGAAAGAAAACAGCAAAAGAGAGAGTTATATACAAAAAACAGAAATATAGGCAAGCACGAAAGGAAGAAATACAAAGAGAGAGTGAAGAGGACAGGATGAGAGAGAGGGGGGTAAAGAGAGAGAAAATGAGGAACAAGTGAAGGGGAGAGTGAATGAGAGAGACAAGGGAAGAACAAGTTGAAAAAGAGCAACAAGAAACAACAAGAAACAACTTTTTTCTCCCTGTCTCTCTGTCAAGAGACAGGGAGAAAAAAGCCACAGGAGAGACAGAGACTGAGAGAATAAGACCACGGGAGAGAGAATGAGAAAAAAATAGAGAGGGTTGAAACAGGTTGAGAGAAAGAGCAACAAGGAGGAACACAGAGAAACTGGGAGGAACAGGTCATGGAAAAGAGTGAGAAAGACTGGGAGGGAAAAGCCATTGGAGAGAGAGAGAAAGAAAGACTGGGAGGAACAGGCCATGGGAGAGAGATACTAGGAGGAAAAAACCATGGGAGAGAGAGACTGGGAGGAACAGGCCACTGGAGAGACGAAAAAGAATGGGAGGAACAGGCTGTGAGAAAGAGAATGGGAGGAACAGGCCATGAGAGAGAGAGAGAGAAGTGCAGAACAGACTGTGGGAGAGAGAGAGAGAGAGAGAGAAGTGCAGAACAGACTGTGGGAGAGAGAGAGAGAGAAGTGCAGAACAGACTGTGGGAGAGAGAGAGAAGTGTGGGACTGGGAAAGAGGAGAGAGAGGTCAGGTTATCTGATTTAATGGCATATCAACCCTTGATGGGTATTTAATGCCAAATCCTGTTTATATATGATTTTTAAGTGAAAAGCTTTTAAGTAGTGCTATCAGACACTAACCCCTCTCTCCTCTTGCACACACAGTTAAATGGTTTCAAGTATTGCTATTTATTGTTTGCTCACAGTTAAATGCAATTTATCAAGTATTCCTACCTAATTTGATACTAATTATTTGTTTAAACACAAGTGGTTTCAAGTATTGTTATTTAACACTAATGATTTTATCTAATATTAATAAGAATCCCAAGTAAAAAATTGAACAGTTCTATTTGATCCATAGATGGAACCCTAACAGCTACAACCAATCTGAGTCAGAATGGTAATGAAAGGGTACTTCACATTCCCCAAACTCCAAGACTGGAGTCTCATCATCAGATGCGGTTTTCTGTCATACCCAAAACACTAACTGGTTTCAAATATTGCTACCTAACATTAATAATCCAATTAAAAATTATTCATTCATTTGCACACAGTTAAATGATTTCAAGTAAATCAAAGGACAGTACAATTTGACCCACAGATGGGACCTTAACAGGTACTTCCACTCCAGGTTTGAATGGACCTGAGAGTAATGGCAATGAAGAGGGTCTCCATATGTTGTATAGCCACATAATACATATGCATGCAGAATCATAACGACGACACAATAAAGACAAGCGGACACAGTTCTTTAGAAAAATATACCTCTCACTTTATTCGTCATGGCTGGAAACGGTTACGAAAGGTTATGTGTGAGAGGTGAGTTGGAGACTGAACAAAGACTGCAACATATTGACCCCCCAGCTCCTCCGGCCATGGCGGTGCGTCTTTCTCGTTCTCCTGGGCTGCTCAACCGGGGGCCTGGGGGCCCAGCCTCACTGCTGAGAGCTGGTTCCCACAGCTCGAGCTGGAACACTGACTTCAAGTTCTGAACTCCAACTGCCTGACTTCCTGTCTCACCCGGGTTATATCATTGTTTTACGCCCACTCAATTCAACCCGTCGACAGTCAAGGTTATCCCCTGATCTCTTTGACCGGATGCACCTGTTATTTACACAGGTGCATTTCTCATTTGACAGCTTGGCTGGGTCGGAGGTCAATATGCAACACATATTTCCCAAAACTTCAGGACTGGAGTATCACCATCAGATGGTTTGGTTTCATATCCAGGACACTCACAGAGGAGTCTTACCCCTCTGCAGAGAATATGCAGTCTGTGTATTCTACAGCCCCAACCAACAGAGCAAAGGGAGAGTTGTGGAGGGGGAACAGGCTATGGAAGGAGAGGAAGAGATAGGAAAGAAGCAATGAAGGAGAGAAGCAAGAAACAGAAGTGAGGGGAAAAAGGTGAGAGAGAAAGATAGAGAGAAGAGGTAACACACTGAATGAGATGAAGTAGGGAGAGATAGAGAAGGAAGCAGAAGATAAAAAAGAGAAACAGGTTCAGTTGGTTGAGAGAAAGAAAGAATGAGACAGAAAGAGAAGAGGAAAACAGACTGAGGGAGAGAAAAAGACAAACAAACAAGAAAGAGTAAAAAGGTGAAAAAAAAAAAAAAAGAAAAAGTAAACTAGAGTTGGGCAAAGAAAGAAAGAAAGAAAGAAAGAAGAAAAAAAGAGGAACAAATAACAAAGTAAGGAATAAAAGAGTGAAAAGGAAGAAAAAGAAAAAAAGGGTGAGGAGAAAAGATAAAAGAATAAAGTCAACAATTAAGCTAAAATTAAGATCATTATTTTAAAGCAGTTGGTATTTGGAAAGATAACTTAACTCTGACATCTAAGTCAAACATTATTCTTGCAACAATCCTCCAAGAAAGTTGATCTTAGAAAAAGAAGAAGAAGAGGAGGAAAAAAAGGCTAATTTTTATAGTGACCAGCAAAGTAGGAAGTAGTCAGAATTGTGACCTCGTAAACAAAATGGCAGACAGGGATGAATCAGCAAAAGTATTCTATTTTTTTTTTTTTTGCTTTTTTTTATTTATTTGTTCAACATAAGTGCAAAGCGAACTGAAATACAAACACATATTGAGAAATGTGCATCTATTTTCTAACTTATAAGAACAGCTTGTACTACCTACATAAGTTTACTGAAGTTTATTGGTATGTTTAACTAGCAAGGTAACCTGACTTTGCTCATAAAAAAATATTCTTTATCTACCTTATATTATTTTTCTTTTTTGCCCAAAATTTTACATTTATCTGAAGAATTTTCAACATTGCATAAAAAATTCAATTAAGTTGGTTGGTGTTTTATGACATATCAACCTTTGTGGATTATTTAATGCCAAATCCTGTTTATATATACTTAAGCATGTTTGATTAAATAATAAAGATACATTTTGTTCATATGACTTTATTAAGATCCTTTCAAGTTTCCTGATAACTATCTTGGTTTCAGGTTGGAGTTGGTAGATGAATTTACCAAAATTGTTCCGAACGCTACATCCACCAATTCCAACCTGAAACCAAGATAGTTATCAGGAAACTTGAAAGCATCTTAATAAAATTATATGGACAAAATATGTGTCTTTATTATTCAATCAAACAAGCGTAAATGAAAGACTGCTGCCTAACTATATATATATATATATATATATATACACACACAAGGATCATTAAATAAGTTTCCAGACTTTTTTCGTATGGGCACTTTTATTGATAGTATACACATGAAACTCTAGTCACCTTTCGAAGTAATCTCCTCCAGCTGCAATGCACTTGTTGTACTGTTCCAACAACTTCTTGAAGGCCCCATGGAAGTCCTCTTGTGTGAGTGTGTCAATGACCTTCATCACAGCCTCTTTCATCTCCTCAATTGTCTCTTAACGACAGCCTCTGAGCTTAGGGAATAACCAAAAGTCACAAGGAGCAAGGTCTGGACTTTAGGGAGGGTGAGGAACTGTTTCGATGCCCCTCTTGGTCAAATAGTATGTGACAAGAATGAAGTTGTGGACAGGTGCATTGTCCTGCTGGAAATGCCACTGACCCGATTTGAAGAGTGCTGGCCTCTTCCAATGGAATCTCTTGCTGAACTCCCTTAAAACCTCAACATAGTAACCTTAACCATTTGGCAAATCAACTGTGGTGTAGTGACTTCCTTACTCCTCCCACACCTCTCATCATCCCTCCTAGACTGCCCGCCTTCCTTAAATCTATTATACCACTTAAAAACTGATGCTCGATTCATGCAAGATGGTCGAAAAGCAGTCTGAAGCATTCCAAATGTTTCTATAGCATTTTTTCCAAGTTTAAAACAGAATTTTATTGCATATCGTTCTTCTAAAGTGTCCTCACGTCCAGATTGCATTTTTGAAATTCACCAGCTGTGACAAATTAGGCTTTAGTAGGGTGTTTTCCAATTTCTGCTGTAGCTGCTCATTTAAACCTGAAATCATAAGAATTGGTCTGTCATCTCATAAGATATATAGCAATAACATACCGAATTTTCAAGAGTCTACGACAATTTCAAATGCCTGTACAAAAAGTCTGGAAACTTATTGAATGCACCACATATAATCTCCACGGGTGAGTTTGAGTCATTGGGTGCCCCATTCATATGGCCTTGTGCCACATCCAAGCCAAAAACCTAGTAAATTATAAAATCTTCTCTGATGAAAGCAACAAGCTGGAAACATACATGTATATAAGAACAAAAAAAGCAATGCTTAAAAAAATAAATCTCTTAGTAGACCTATTCATTTTGAAATATCTACTTTTTTCTCCTTGACCAACAAAAAAAAGAAAAAAATGTATGTGTGTATATATATAACTTGTAAGCAAATAGTTTGTAGCTAACTTTATTTGTCAACAAGTTGTTTAAGCTCATTTGTTTGTACATCATTAAATGGTTTCAGGTATTTAATATTAATTTGCAAACAGTTAAATTGTTTCAAGCACTGCTATTCCAGCACAAGTGACCCTCAGCACCTGCCTTCTAGCATCTTAAAGATGAAATAAGGTTGGGTACTTATTTGCCCCAAGAGCAATTTGAAGAATATGATGGGGACAATCATATAGATGCAAAGGCTTTACATGACCAGCTGAATGATTGGATTGGACCTCTCTGACCAACTATCTAGCTCAGTAAGAGCCAAAGTGGAGTGTTGCAAGTCACATGACCACTTTGGTTGCCAGGTCACAGACTGCTCAGCTACCAGAATTCCATTTTCAAGCATTATGAGTCACCACCCAAAGCCAACAGCTGGCCTTGTTGGAGAGAAGTGGGAACAGAGGTGCCTTACCCCTCAGTAGAAGTGTAGGTGGAATATTGTACAGCCTCAGCTGACAGGGTGGTGACTATGTTGAGGCTGTATATGAAGCTTTTTGCAATGTACTAGGTTCTTTTGATACCACATTCAGTACCTCTCATTGCCAGTTATTTGAACGAATAACTATTTCAATAAACATAACATTTAATCTATTCAATCAGTATAAAATGTTATGAAAATAAATATAAATCATATGAACAGGTATTATAAGTGGACCTGCATTAAATTTCAGACAAAGTATGGTTTAGTTTTGTTTTATGGCATATCAACCATTATAGGTTATTTAATGCCAAATCCTCTTTATACATATATATTAGATATATATGATTTGGTTTCGTTGGGTTTTATGGCATATCAACCATTGTAGGTTATTTAATGTCAAATTCATTTTTATAGATATCCATATTTACCAACCCCTCCACTCAGGCAGGATATGACACAAAGGTCAATTTTTAAGCAGAGTTTAACAGGTTTGAATTCAGAGTTTTCCTTCCCACTGTCTAGTTGCCTCACCAAGGCTGAAGAACCCAGTCTGCCCTACTATTTACCCATAGCTGGAGGAAGAATAATTGGATTCATACCTTTCCCAAGGGTATTAGTGCTATGTGAAATGCAATCAGGTTCGTCCAGGGTTTGAACTCTTGTCGCCGTGTCCATTTCCTACGACGATAACCATTACACCACGGGTACCTCCATTTTTATTGATATAAACTGTTCTATTTCAAATAATTCAATTTAGCATGAGTATACAGTTTAGTTCTATTCAATCCATTGATAGGACCTTTTCAAATGCTACCACTCCAGGTCAGAGTGGAACTGGGAGCAATGGCAATAAAGGGGTACTCCGAATTCCCCAAAATTCCATGATTGGGTCCTCACAATAAGATAGTTTATTGTCATATCCAGGATACTCTCTGCAGAGATACATTTGACATATTCTACAGCCCCAGCCAACAAGGCTTTGGATAGACAGGGTTGTTTGACCCCTCTATAAAGGATACAGTTAGAGGTAAGACTTTAAGAATTCATCTACTGTCATATATGACAGTGAAAGTGTTAATAACTTGATCTTGCTATTGAGGAATGAGAAATTCAGTTGTTATAGTAAAAAAAACATCGTTTTTTTTTACTATAACAACTGAATTTCACAGTTGAAAGATTCCTTCCGTTACAATTGCATAAAAAAAACAACGATTATTCTCATTACTCTGCTTATTTATCATACGTCCCACCAACGCACGAATATGGCACAAGGCCATTTTTAAGGTGGGTCCAGTCGCAGGGCCGAAGCCCACACGCGTCCGGCAAGACCAAAAATACCTTCAACCCCGTCGGCATTCCCCTTTTTGGGGCGCCTCAGGCACCAGGCAATAACCCCCCCAAAGGGGGTAAAAGCCAGGGGGGATGGCCCCCTGAGGCTGGAGGAACTCTCCAGTGCCGAGGCATACCCAGCAGAACCGCCCAGAGGTAAGACGGCCTACCAAATGCAACCCAACAACTGGAGAGGAAAGATCCGAGGACCTCTCATTACTCTGTATGATTTATAGAATTATATTATATACAAATGTAACATTATGTAACATAACTATATATGAATACGTGAAATTTCCATATTGCTACCAGTACGCAAAACATTCATAATGTCCATAACACACATATAGCTAACAGGAATCCCGAAACACAAAAACATTTACAACTTCTTAGTTCAGGTACAAAACTTTTTTATTACCTTTGAGTTAAAAGGTTTTTCGACATAAGGAGAGAGGCACAATCTTTCTATGCTGACTTTTCGATCTCCCCCCACGACACCTGCCACAAGGCCACTGGCCTGGCTTCGGTGAGCCCTGAAAGTCAACCATCTTCCTCCGAGCCAGGAACTCAATTAACTGACTTTTCTCAAATCTCAGCCTACGCTTCCGGTGCGTGACGTAACTCACATCCCTGGTTACATCCTCTATCTGGGATTTTTATTGTGACATCTCTGAATGACGTGTGAACACCTGCGCTCAGGTTTGCACCTAACTAACCCATGCACTGAGCCGAAAGGTTCTCAGCCTAACTAAACCCAAAGGCAAGATATATAAAACGAAATCCCTTGGCCATTATATGACAATTACAGCACCTAATCAGAATGTTACGGGACCAAATAGAAGTGTGTAACACCACAGGACCAGATAGATTATTGTAATGTAGCTTCACTGACCCGGCAACATCACGGATATTAAAACATTTTACACTCTTCAAATACAAGACGGACTCACTGCTTCAAAATATGAAAGAGTTTATTACCGTCACCATTTTTTAGAAGATGTCAGACACAAAACAAGAGAGGAAGATATAATTAAAGGTCTAATGTTGTGTCAAAGAAACACTATGGGTCTTTTATGTTCGAGACAGATGAGCATAACCAAACGACTTTGATTTCTTTGTTCCCAGAAGGCACTGGGCTCTGAACTGGCCACGCCCAAACTTCAAACTCTCACTGAATTAGAAAAACATTTTCCTTAGATATCTTAATTATTTAATCAGATAATCATATTGGTTGGTTTATTGGGTTTTATGGTATATCAACCTTTGTAGGTTATTTAACGCCAAATCCATTTTTATATAAATAATCTGTTCTATTTAAAACAATTCAGTTTAGCATAAGTACACAGTTTGTCAAAAACATTCCTATTTCAAACTATTCAAGCAGTTATATGTAACAATTCAGTTAAGTGTGAATACAGTTTTAATGTTGAAAAACAGTTCTATTTCAAATAATTCAGTTAAGCATAATCACGCAGTTTAAATGTAAGTACGGTTTAATTGTCGAAAACATTTCTATTTCAAGCTATTCAGTTTATTCAAACAATTCAGTTTAGCATAAGTATGCTGTTCTATTTAACCCATAGATAAGACCTTATCAGGTGCTACCATGCCAGGCCAGAGTGGACCTGGGAGCAATGGCAATAAAGGGGTACTCCACATTCCCCAAAGCTCCAACACTGCTGGAACCTCACCATCAGATTGTTTAGTGTCATATCCAGGACACTCGTTAGGGAGATCTTACCTGTCTGCAGAAGTGCAGTCAGTGTATTCTACAGCCCCAGCCGACTAGGCAATCAGATAATCATGATAATAACACGTGTTATTAAAAAGTTTCCATAAACCTGACAGCTAAATCAGCCATCCTCAATTTTTTTTTACTTTTCCAATATCTGACCTTTTAACCTACGATTTCAAAAATAACCTGTCAACTTAATAACCACACGACACATGTGACAATTGCACTATATGATCTTCGCAACATGACCTATGCTTCATTCAAAGAATTTAGCTAACTTACAATTTATTGATACAAATGAAATAATTACTTGATATAATTGAGTATCATCCTTAATTATATCAAACATGCAACAAAAAAAAAATTTAAAAAAACAAAACATTTAAGTCCAAAGTCATCATCTGATGAATGTTTTTTAAATTTTTTTGTTGCATGTTTAATATAATAAAGTATGGAGGTGCCGGTGGTGTAATGGTTATTGTCGTAGGAAATGGACACGGCGACACGAGTTCAAATCCTGGACTAGACTGATTGCATTTCACATAGCACTAATACACTTGGGAAAGGTATGAATCCAATTATTCTCCCTCCAGCTATGGGTAAATAGTAGGGCAGACTGAGTTCTTCAGCCTTGGTGAGGCAACTAGTCTAGGAGAAGGAAAACTCTGAATTCAAACCTGTTAAACTCCGCTTAAAAAATTGACCTTGTGTCATATCCTGCCCGAGTGGAGGGGTTGGGCAAATATGATATATATATATATATATATATATATATATATATATACATGTATGTATGTATGCATGCATGCATAATGTTTATGAAATTATACTCTAGCAAGTCCGCTTCTTATACCATAGCCAGATATGGCTATGTGTGAAATGGACATATAATATATATATATATAAATATATATATATATATATATATATATATATATATATAACATAGAACATAGGAATCTCGAAACATGAAAAACACTTATGACTTCTTTGTTCAGGTACGAAACTTTTTATTACCTTTGAGTTTAAAGGTTTTTCGACATAAGGAGAGAGAGGCACAATCTTTCTATTCTGGATTTTTCATCTGCCCCCATGTTGTGCGACACCTGCCCAAGGCCTCCGCAATCAAGCGAAAGTCAACCCTTCTCGTTCGGTGTCCAGTTTCAACTCTACTAACTTTCTTCAAATTCCCAAAATCCCCCGCACGCTTCCGGTGCGTGACGTCATTCGCACTTGCTAGCCCCGCTTCCCATCTTGGGCTTTTGTGACATCTCTGAGTGACGCATACGTGAACACCAGCGTTAATGTTGCACCTAAGTAACCCATGCACTTCGCCGAAAGGTTCTCAGCCTAACTAAACCCAAAGGCATAAAACAAAATCCCTCAGCCATTATATTATAGTGAGGTATAAGATTAAAAGCACAGATTTGAGTCCATTAAGGACTTTAATAAAACATTCATGATTACTGAGGAAGAACTCAAGTAGTTGGTTATCCTTGAGGAAAAGAAGACCATATAGAAAATTCAATAGAAATTTTTCTATATAGAGATAATATCATCTGAAATTTTTTTTTTTTTTTTTTTTCCCCATACTGAAGGAGGAGTGTTCCCGTGGTGTAATGGTTAAAGGGATGGATTGAGGAATCATAGTAAGCAAGTTTGAGCTCCAGTCATGCTATTACATTCACTTTCAGACTAATACTAGGCATGAACCCCCTTATCCCTCTATGCTATGGGTTAACTAGCATCACTGATGTTCTTCTAGAAAGATGGCTTTGGCATTAAATAACCCCCCAAAGGTTGATATGCCATTAAAGAAACCTAACCATATTGAGGGATTTTATTCTAAAACATGCACAAATACACATATCTCTTTCTACATACATATATATAATCCCACACAGATGGATTTAAATTTACACTATATATTACATACACACATACAGATATTCCCATGCACATATACACAACTTTAGAAACACCCCACTCTCTCTCTCTCTCTCTCTCTATATATATATATATATATATATATATATATATATATATTCCCACACACATATATGCATATCCACAAGCTAAGTAAACACTGTGTTTTATATATATATATATATATATATATATATATATATATATATATAGGAAGATATTTTTCATGGCTATTTATTTTAAGCAGGAATAAGTCGGTTATTGTGGCTCCAGATAAATCAAGCCACCTCAAATGTTTCAGCTGAGAAACAAATAAAAAAAAAATAGCCAACATCTTAAACCATATCAATCAAACACCATGCAAAATGAATCATCTTTTTTTCTTCTATTCCCCCGACTTTTTCCCCCAGAAACCCTTTTGTATTTTAAAATGTATACAACATGGCTTGCAATTGCTTCTGCCAGATAAAGACATCTACCACATTATTTTAAACTCCACCTTGCCATTTTCTCACACAGACACACACACACACACTTCTGACTGATAAACTCCAAACCACTACCTCCCATCCACCTCCAAATTTCTTCCCAAACAGCCACCAATCCTAAAAGTCTTACCCATCAATACCCAGCCTTGAAACACAGAATTCTTCATGGCTACTTTCCAACACATCTGGGATACAAACAAGCCTCCTTCTCCTCCAGCTTTCCTTTTTATCAAATGCTCATAAATAGAAAAATCATTGCTGAGAAAAGTGACTCTGGTGGCAGTGGTTCTGGTAGTAGTAAGATAATTATGGTAGCAGCAATACTCCTCTTGAGAAATGGTAGGAGCGATCAGTACCATCATAGTTGTGGTGGTGGTGGTGATAGACTACTATGTTGGTAGTCATACTAAGAAAGAGTCAACTGTGCTTAGATACCTAAATAGTAATCTTACTAACCATGTTCTTGCAAGGTTTATTTTTGATAAAAATCTGAGTCAACTAATCAGTCTAGCTCACTTCATCATCACAACTTTACCTTACTAACACTGGATCTATTAATGATTCTATAGGTATGTAAATTGTTTGTTTGGGTTTTATGGCATATTAACCATTAAAGGTTATTTAATGCCTAATTCATTTTTATACAAATAAACAGTTCTACAGCAAACAATTCAGTCTAGCATAAGTACACAGTTTAATTTTTTTTTTAATATTTCTATTTCAACCTATTCAGTTTATTCAAACAGTTCTATTTCAAACAATTCAGTTTAGTATAAGTATAGTTTTTATTCACACAAAATTAAATGTCAAAATAGTTCTATTTCAAATAATTCAGTTTAGCATAAGTACAGAGTTTAAATGTGAAAACAGTTCTATATGAAGCAATTCAGTTTTGCATAAGTACACCGTTTAGTTCTATTTGACCCATAGATAGGACTATCAGGTGCTACAATGAAGGGGTACTCCACATTCTCCAAAGCTCCAGTATTACTGGAACTTCACCATCAGATTGTTTAGTGTCATATCCAGGACACTCATTGCGAGGGTAGTCTTACCCCTTAGTAGAAAAGCAGTCAGTGTATTATATAGCCCCAGCTAACTGGGCAATATAAATTTTGGCAATTTTGTTTAATCCATGTTAACCCTAATTTAATTCTAAAAACAACTTGTTTTAATTTTTTTTTTTTTTTGCAAGTAAATATATAGTTTCAAGTATTCCTTTCTAATACTAATAATTCACAAGCAATTTTGTGGTTTTAGGAGGCACTCATAGCATAACACTTATTGTCATACATAGTGTGAAAACCCTTGGGAAAGGTATGAATCCACCACCACAACTATGAGTATATAGTAGGGTAGACTGAGCTCCTTAACCTTAGTATTGCAACCAATCTAGAAAAAGGAAAATTCTGAATTCAAACCAGTTGTAGACTTAGAGAGAGATAGGTTCCTCCAGCAACATCATAGCATACAAGTTCAAAATCTACTTGTGTGAAGGCCCAGTCAGCTGGGGCTGTAGAATACACCAACTGCTTCTCTGCAGAGGGGTAAAATCACCCCCAATAAGTTTTCTGGATATGATACTAAATAATCTGATGGTGAGGCTCCAGTAATGCTGGTGTTTTGGGGAATGCAGAATACTCCTTCATTACTATCACTTCCAAGTTCGTTCTGGTCCATTGCGGTAGCACCTGATAGGATCCAATCAATGTGTCAAATAGAACTGTTTGACATTTAAACTGAGTACAAACAAATGAATTATGCTAAACTAAATTGTTTGAAATAGAACTGTTTTTATGTTTAACTGTGTAAACAAATGACGGATGCTTAATTGAATTGTTAGTGATACAATGCAAAACTTAGAACAATTGAACTTTGTTGACTTATGTTTACAAAATTTTATATATATATATATATATATATATATATATATATATATAACAAGATTTGGCATTAAATAACCTACAAGGGTTGACATGCCATAAAATAAAAAACAAAGCAAACCAGTTGTACTATTAGATTCACTTTTGGACTTTGAGAAGAATAGTAGTTGTATATAATTTGATTTGGCTGGGTTTTATGGCATATCAACCATTGTAGGTTATTTAATGCCAAATCCTCTTTATACACATATATTAAATATATAGGATTTGGTTTGGTTGGGTTTTATGGTATATCAACCATTGTAGGTTATTTAAATTCAAATCCTCAAAATATATATATATATATATATATATATATATATATATATATATATGGTGCATTCAATAAGTTTCTGGACTTTTTGTACAGGCATTTAAAATTGTTGTAGACTCTTGAACATTCAGTATGTTATTGCTATACATCTTATGAGATGACTGACCAATTTTTATGATTTCAGGTTCAAATGAACAGCTACAGCAGGAATTTGAATACACCCTACTAAAGCCTGATTTGTCACAGCTGATGAATTTCAAAAATGCAATCTGACACTTTAGAAGAACAATATGCAATAAAATTTTGTTTTAAACTTGGAAAAAATGCCACAGATACTTATGGGATGCTTCAGACTGCTTATCGAGCATCAGTTTTTGAGTAGTATAAGAGATTCAAGGAAGGCAGGCAGTCTGGGAGGGATGATGAGAGGTGTGGGAGGAGTAAGGAAGTCAATACACCACAGTTGATTGGCCAAAGGGTTAGGGTAGGGTTAGGGTTACGATGTTGAGGTTTTAAGGGAGTTCAGCAAGAGATTCCGTTGGAAGAGGCCAGCACTCTTCAAATCGGGTCAGTGGCATTTCCACCAGGACAATGCACCAGTCCACAACTCCATCCTTGTCACAGACTATTTGACCAAGAGGGGCATCGAAACAGTTCCTCACCCTCCCTGTAGTTCAGACCTTGCTCCCTGTGACTTTTGGTTATTCCCTAAGCTCAGAGGCTGTCATTATGAGACAATTGAGGAGATGAAAGAGGCTGTGATGAAGGTCATTGACACGCTCACACAAGAGGACTTCCATGGGGCCTTCCAGAAGTTGTTGGAATGGTACAACAAGTGCACTGAAGCTGGAGGAGATTACTTCAAAGGGGACTAGAGTTTTGTGTGTGTACTATCAATAAAAGTGCCCATACAAAAAAGTCTGGAAACTTATTTAATGATCCTCGTATTAAATACATAGGATTTGGTTGGGTTGGGTTTTATGGCATATCAACCATTGTAGGTCATTTAATGCCAAATCCTCTTTATACATATATACTAAATATATACGATTTAGTTTGGTTGGCTTTTATGGTATATCAACTATTGTAGGTTATCTAATGTCAAATCCTTTTTATACATAAATATTAAATATATAGGATTTGGTTTGGTTGGGTTTTATAGCATATCAACCACTGTAGGTTATCTAATGCCAAATCCTCTTTATACATATATCTTAAATATATATGACTTGTAAACAAATTTTGTAGATAACATATTTAAATAAGCTTAAGTTCATTCATTTGCACACAGTTAAATGGTTCCAAGTATTGCTATGTATCACTAACAATTCAATTAAACATCAGTTATTTGTTTACACAAAGTTAAAAGATAAAACAGTACTATTTCAAACAATTCAATTTAGCATAAGTCATTAGTTCATACTCAGTTTAAATGTCAAACAGTTCTATTTGACCCATAGATAGGACCCTATCAATTGCTACCACTGTGGATCAGAGTGGACCTGAGAGCAATGGCAGTGAAGGGGTACTTTGAATTACCCAAAATTCCAGCGTTACTGGAGCCTCACCCCTCACCACTTAGTGGGGGTGTCTTACCCCTCTGCAGAGATGCAGTCAGTGTATTTTACAGCTGCAGCTGACTGGGACAAAATACTGATTCTATAATAACAACCAAGATGAGGATACTAGCCCAAAGTAGTAACAATAGGTAAGAAGAAAATAAATAATCAAGAAGCAATTGGACGATTGTAAAAAAAATTAAGTATACCATATACAGTGGACTTTTATTACACTGAATTTTAAAAATATTTATTTCTAAAATATCTGAATTGGTGTTAAGTAATTAGTGACAGTACTTTATTTTCATAAGAGTGATAAAAAAAATTTATTGTCAAAACAGACTGAGAAATTTGGTGTTTATATTAGTGGTTATGTCAGTGGGGGTCAGGGGTAATATTAGCTGTTGTCAGGGTGGTTATTATGTGAAGTGTCATTGGACAATTTATTATCTTCATGATAGAAAAAACTGTAAAAAGTGTCCTTGATTTGTTTAATTTGTTTAAAAGGCACATCAACCCATAATGAGTTATTCAAAGCTGAAATTTGATTCATTTCTAAAAGATTGATTATAATGGAAGAGAAGAAGAGAGAAAAGAGAGTATAAAGATTGGGTTTGGCTTCACTCATTTGTTTAATGGCATATGATCTCCTTGTGGGTTATTTAATGCCAATATTTGAGGCAGTCATAAAGGTTTCATTGTAACAGAGGCGAAGAGTAGAGAGAAAGAAAGAGAGAGAGAAAAAGTAGAAGAGAAAGGGAGAGAAGAGGAGAGAGAGGGGGGAGAAGGGGAAAGAGAAAAGTAGAAGAGAAATGGAGAGAGAGAGAGAGAGAGAGAAGAATAGAAAGAAAGACGAGGAAAGAGAAAAATAGAAGAGAGAAGGAAAGATTAAAGAAGTAGAAGAGAAAGGGAGGGGGAGAGAGAGAAGGATAGGGAGAAAGTAGAAGAGAGAGAGGGAGAAGAGTAGAAGAGAGAGAGAGGGAGAAGAGAGGGAGAAAGGCTTGGTTTGATTTATTTTATTAATGGCACTTCAACTCCTTATGGGTTATTCAATGCTGAAATTTGATTCATTTGTCCGAGCAATTCTGAGTTGATATTTGAATATTTTTGTTCTTATCAAAGCTGGGTTTGTTTTTCTTTTTTACATTGAGTCCTTTTATATCTTTTAACTGTTACAATTTCTTCCTCTTGTTAGATAGATAGAAAGATATACAGATAACAAATTCTATAAAAGATCAGACATCTACTACAACTAAATGAATAAGTTGTTCACCACCAGGAAAAAACCAGAGAGTATGTGGCTAAATATGGAAAACAGAAATCTTCGAGACAATCCAATTAACAAAAAATATTTTTTTAAAAAAACATCTCATAAAATACAAACAAGTAAAACTAATCGCTGTTGAATATTGATTTGGTTTCTTCATTTAATGGCATATCAACCTTCATGGGTTATTTAATGCTAAAGCCATCCTTGTAGAAGAACAGCAGTGACACTATTTAACCCATAACTGGAAGGATAAGGGGGTTCATGCCTTTCCCAAGGGTATTACTCTGAAAGTGAATGTAATAGCATGACTGGAGTTTGACCTCACTTACTTCGAGGTTGCAGTCTAACATAGAGAGATAAGGGGGTTCATGCCTTTCTCAAGGGTATTTGTCTGAATGTGAATGTAATAGCATGACTGGAGTTTGAACTCACTTACTTCGAGGCTGCAGTCTAACATAGAGGGATAAGGGGGTTCATGCCTTTCCCAAGGGTATTAGTCTGAAAGTGAATGTAATAGTATGACTGGAGTTTGAACTCACTTACTTCGAGGCTGCAGTCTGACATAGAGGGATAAGGGGGTTCATGCCTTTCCCAAGGGTATTAGTCTGAAAGTGAATGTAATAACATGACTGGAGTTTTAACTTGCTTACTTCGAGGCTGCAGTCTAACATAGAGGGATAAGGGGGTTCATGCCTTTCCCAAGGGTATTAGTCTGAAAGTGAATGTAATAGCATGACTGGAGTTTGAACTTGCTTACTTCGAGGTTGCAGTTTAACATAGAGGGATAAGAGGGTTCATGCCTTTCTCAAGGGTATTAGTCCGAAAGTGAATGTAATAACACGATTGGGGTTTTAACTTGCTTACTTCGAAGGTTGCAGTCTAACATAGAGGGATAAGGGGGTTCATGCCTTTCCCAAGGTTATTAGTCTGAAAGTTAATGTAATAGCATGACTGGAGTTTGAACTTGCTTACTTTGAGTTAGCAGCCCAGTACCTAAGGCATTAAGCCAGTCACCCCAACGGTCAAATATAACAAAATAAGAGTTATGTACAGGTGACAAACAATTATATGCATAGTTTGATTTGGTTTGTATTCATTTGATTTATCTAATAACATATCAACCCCTCATGGGTTATTTCATGCTGAAATTTGAATCATTTGTAAAAGTTTTATTGCAATCATAACTATATTTTCAATGTTCCATTATCAGCTCATTGGCCTAATGTGTAGAGTGTTCGCCAATGGCCCGGGAGACCTGGATTCAATCCCAGGTCGCGTCATACCAAAGACTTTAAAAATGGTACTTGATACCTATTTGCTTAACACTCAGCAATATAAGGTACATATCAAGGGTTAAAGTGGAGCAATCCTGGGAAAGGAGTAGTGCCCTCCCCTAAACTCTAGTGTAGTAGCTATTGAAAAAGGAGCCTTCTGGTTGCCCTTAACTACAGTCGCCAACTTACTTATATATTTTCAAGTATTCCGATCTAATACAGTTAACTGGCACACAGTTGTATGGTATCAATTGTTCCTATCTAATACTAATAATTTATACACAATTCTATGGTTTCAAGTATTCCTATCTAATACTAATAATTTATACAGTTACATGGTTTCAAGTAACTAATCCTATCTAATAATAACCATTCGTTTGCACAGTTATTTGATTTCAAGTACCTAATAATCTTCTCTAACCAATTGGAGCTTCAAGTAACTATTCTTAATACAAATATTTTGTATACAGTGATATGGTTTCAACGACTCCAACTTAACATCAATAATTCTATTTAATAATAATCATTTGCTTGCACACATTTCATTTGGTTGGGTTTAATGGCATATCAACCATTGTAGGTTATTTAATGCCAAATCCTCTTTATACATATATATTAAATATATATGATTTGGTTTGGTTGGCTTTTATAGCATATCAACCATTGTAGGTTATTTAATGCCAAATCCTCTTTATATATATATATATATATATATATATATATATTAGATATAGATAATATTCTTAGAAGAGCCTGATCTCATTTTTGCACACAGTTAAATGATTTTAAGTATTGCTATATTACAGCCTCAATTTAGGATCAGTCATTTGCTTGCACACAGTTTGTTCTATTCGACCCATAGAGAGGACCCTATCAGGTGCTACCACTCTGGATCAGAGCGGACCTGGAAGCAATGGCAATGAATGGATACTCCACATTCCCCAAATTTCCAGAGCTGGAGCCTTGCTCTCAGATGGTTTAATGTCATGTCCAGGACACTCATTGGAAGAGGGAAGGGTCTTACTCCCACAGCAGAGATGAAATTGGTGTATTCTACAGCCCCAGCCAACTGGACCGTGACCGTGGTCTCCGTGATATGTATTACCATATACCGTGACCGTGGTCTCCGTGATATGTATTACCATATTATAGCGATGGCCATGGCCGTACGCAATATGAACTCCCTCACCAAAAATTTGGTCAGTAAACAAGTCTGTATTGCAAATACATACTAAAAATTCTAAAGGAAAGAATTAAGACAAAAATTAAGAGTTAAATAACAAGATCAAAAATTCAACTTTCTAATCTGCACGTAGCATCCTCACATTTGCAAACAAACCAAAAATTCCACTGTCAGTTGTTGAAAATAAAAAAAAACAACAGCTTTTATTGAGGAGACAAAAGGATAAAAAAAAATGACCATATTTCAAGCTATACCCAAAGTCTGGTGGTCGGTAAGTATCAGAAATTTTTTTTTTCCTTAAGCAGATCACACACAAGGCACAAAGCCTTTTTCAAGAGAAGGTTTTCTCCTTCTTTAATAGAAATAGGAACAATTACTTACAAGTATTAATGTAGAAAAAAAAAAAGAAAAAAAGATAGATGGTTTTCTATTCTTTTACACATGTATACATAAAAATCTCAGCTGGTGCTGCAGGATACACCAACTGCTTCTCTGCAGAGGGGTAAGATCACCCCCAACAAGTTTTCTGGATATGACACTAAATTATCTGATGGGGAATGCAGAGTATACCTTCATTGCTATTGCTCCAAGGTCCACTCTGGCCCTGAGTGATAGCACCTGATAGGGTCCTATCTACATGTCACATCGAACTGTTTCCCATTTAAACTGAGTATAAACAAATGCAAATAAATGACTTATGCTAAATTGAATTGTTAGAAATAGAGCTGTTTGGTCATTTAACTGTGTGTAGACAAATGACTGATGCTTAATTGAATTGTTAGTGATACATAGCAATATTTGGAATCTCTTAAATTTCTTGACTTATGCTAAATTGAATTGTTAGAAATAGAGCTGTTTGATCATTTAACTGTGTGTAGACAAATGACAGATGTTTAATTGAATTGTTAGTGATACATAGCAATACTTGGAACCAATTAACTTAGTAGACATGATAAAAGTTTAAAAACAATTTTTTTGCATCTTGTTCTTCTAAAGTGTCCTGACGTCCAGATTGCATTTTTGAAATTCAACAGCTGTGACAATCAGGCTTTAGTAGGGTGTATTCCAATTCCTGTTATAGCTGTTCCTTTGAACCTGAAATCATAATAATTGGTCAGTCATCTCATAAGATATATAGCAATAACATACTGATTTTTCAAGAGTCTACAACAATTTTAAATGCCTGTACAAAAAAAAGTCTGGAAACTTATTGAAGGCGCTACGTATATATATATATATATATATATATATATATATATACACACTTACTTTAAGATTGTATACATCAAAAGATAACTTTTAACTTAATCTTTTTTTTTAAATGATCATTTAAGTAGAATGTTATGAATTTTCAAAGAAATTGTTTTATTTATTCATTTACTCATTCATTGTAACTGGATATTTCACTCCTAAAGGAATGTACACAAGACTCGTGCTAAAACCAAACAAAACTGACAACTGTACAAATTGTCTCAGATTTTCTGGATGCCTTTTGGTATGAACTCAACAAATAATTCTTTACAATGAAATTCCCAAAAATAAGGACATTCAGAATTATTATCTCTATGTAATCACATCCTCTTTTATTGTAAGGTTTATTATTATCATCCTTATATACTACTAAAATGTTCATTATGGTTATTGGTTATTTAATGGCATGTCAGCCCTTGTGGATTATTTAGAGCCAAATCCTGTTATATATGTATATATATGTATATATCTTTAAGAAAAAAAACAAAGACTGGTTAATTCAGGATTATAAATTTATTTCCATCCTGTATGCCAATGGCCCAGCAATATATATATATATATATATATATATATTGCTGGGCCATTGGCATAGTGGTTAGAGCATCTGCTAATGGTCCAGGAGACTGGGATTCAAACCCAAGTTGAATCATACCAAAAGCTCAAAAATGGTACTTGATTCCTCTTCGCTTAACATTCAGCACTATAAGGTATGGATCAAGGGTAAGTGGAGCAGTCCAGGGAAAGGAGTAGCACTCTCACCTACATCTCAGTGTAGTTGCAGTTAAAAGACAACCTTCAGGCTGCCCTCAACTCAGGTCAGCCAAATTACTACTTATTATATATATATATATATATATATATATATATATATATATATATATACGTAAACCAATAGTTTGTAGGTTATATTATTTTTGGTCAAGCTATGTTTTATGGCATATCAACTCTTGTGGGTTATTTAATGCCAAATCCTGCTGGTACAAATATATAAAAGATCTGTAAGTGAATAGTTTGTAGGTAACATTTTTGGACAAGCTCATTTGTTAGCATACAGTCAAACGGTTTCAAGAATTGCTATCAAACACTAATAATTCTATTCAATATCAAGGTTGATATTAAGTAATTTGCTTTAATGGTATATCAACCTTTGTGGGTTATTCAATGTCAAATTCAGTGTGTGTGTGTGTGTGTGTGTGTGTTTAATTTTTAAGAGAATAGTCTGTTGGTAAGTTTATTTTAAAATGATTGGATTTTTGGGTTAATGACATATCATCAAACCTCATGGGTTATTTAATGCCAAAGCTATCTGTGTAGAAGAACAGCAGTGATACAATTTAATTCATAACTAGAGGAATAAGGGGATTCATACCTTTCCAAAGCGTATTAATCTGAAAGTAAACCTAATGACATGGCTGAAGTTCAAACTTGCTTACTTTGAGGCTGCAATCCAGGACTTTACCCATTATCCCACATGGACTCCCCTTATTTTTAAATGGGTTAGAGCTTATTTGTTTGCACATAGTTAAATGGCTTTAAGTATTACTCTCTAACACTAATACTTTTATTTGATATTAATCTAGGTTTATGTTAGGTTATTAGGCTTAATGTCATATCAACTCTTGATGGTTTTATATAAATTCCTGGTTATATATATATATATATATATATATATATATATATAATCTGAGGAAAATAGTCTGAGGATTAGACTAAAAGGTAATAATCCAAAGAGAATGTGGAATATCCAATGGAGGGCTTAATGTAAATAACAATGTTACATAGAATATATGATTTATAAGTGAATAGTCAGTAGGTAATGTCATTTTTAAATGAG
This sequence comes from Sepioteuthis lessoniana, assembly GCA_963585895.1. NCBI lineage: Eukaryota > Metazoa > Mollusca > Cephalopoda > Myopsida > Loliginidae > Sepioteuthis > Sepioteuthis lessoniana. The sequence goes on along the minus strand of OY757945.1, from coordinate 7,985,247 downwards.
TGCTCATTTGCTTGCACATATCTCATTATATTGTTTAAGCCTCTTTTCTCAACCAGTGGTCACTTTTTGCCATTTCATCTTTCTTATTGACCATACTCTGTTTCATTGGGATGAATAACACAGAATTCTTTCGTTGTGCACAACTATTCACTTCACATACCACAAACTCTGGGAGTCAGTTGGATTAGAAATGAAAATCAATGTGGAGTCTACAACCACTATCATCTGATTCTTAGCTAAAATCTAACTTTTCCAATCCTAGTCACCTGACTTTAACACTTCCAATGAAAGTCAAGCTTTCAACTGATCTTAAACTGTCACTTACACAAACTTGACACCATCGATTCCCACACATTAGACAACCATCTATAATTTCGTAAACTATCTACACTACATCTCAAATAATTGATACAGCTAGTTTATTATTTAACAGACATACAACTCAATTAACGGTAAATAATAACACCATTAAGAGCAATATACTAAAAATGCTTTAACTTAGTTGGTTTTGTTTATTAATCAGCACATCAACACCGCATGGCTTATTTAATGCCAAAATTTGATTCATTTGTTAATGATTGGTTGTAGTCATAATTAATTTTAAGTGCAGTCTGATTTATTTAATGGTATATCAACCCTGCATGGGTTATTTAATGCCAAAATTTGATTCATTTGTAGATGTTTGATTATAATCCTAATTATCTATAAGCTTGGTTTGGTTTATTTCTTTAATGGCATATCAACCTCTCATGGGTCATTCAATGCCAAAATTTGATTCATTTGTTAATGATTGGTTGTAGTCATAATTAATTCTAAGTGCAGTCTGGTTTATTTAATGGTATATCAACCCTGCATGGATTATTTAATGCCAAAATTTGATTCATTTGTAGATGTTTGATTATAATCCTAATTATCTATAAGCTTGGTTTGGTTTATTTCTTTAATGGCATATCAACCTCTCATGGGTCATTCAATGCCAAAATTTGATTCATTTGTTAATGATTGGTTGTAATCATACCTATTTCTAAGTTCTTTCTGGTTTATTTAATGGCATATCAACTCCTCATGGATCATTTAATGCCAAAATTTGATTCATTTGTACATGTTTGATTATGATAATAACTCAATATATTCTCGATGTTCCTATGCAATCATTCAAAAAGTGAGAAAGAAAAAAAGAAAAAAGAATATGAAATAAAGAATAGATTTGGTTTATTTGTTTAATGGGATATCAACTCTTCATGGGTTATTTAATGTCGAAACTTCGATTCATTCGAAAAAGTTTGATTGTAACCAATATATATTCAATGTTTTATTTCATTTCTTTTTAAATCACACTTTTCCTTTTAATTTGTTTGCACACAGTTATGAAATATCAAGTATCCCTATTTAATAAAAATGATTTGCAGTAACATTGTGTTAGGTGTTCCATCTAATACATATAATTTATACACGGCCTAGGGGTTAGAGTGTTCGCCAATGGCCCGGGAGACCTGGGTTCAATCCCAGGTCGAGTCATACCAAAGACTCAAAAAATGGTACTTGATGCCTCCTTGCTTAACACTCAGCATTATAAGGTACGGATCAAGGGTAAAGTAGAGCAATTCAGGGAAGAAGTAGCGCCCTTCCCTACACCTTGGTGTAGTAGCTATCGAAAAGGGAGCCTTCGGGTTACCCTCGACTATGGTCGCCCACTTTACTTACTTACTTATATGGTTTTAAGAAATTATTCCCATTTAATAATAATCATTTCTTATATGGTCTCAATTATTCCAAGCATATACTAATAATTTTCGAAGAGATCTATTTGAACTATAGGTGGGACCCCTAAAAGGTACTACCTCTCCCAGTTAAAGTGGACATGGGAGTAATGGTAATGGAGGGATGATTCAATACTTCCCAGAGCTCAAGAACTGGAGCCTCACCACGAAAGACAGTTTAGGATCCTACCTAGGACACACATTTTTGGTGGACGAGTCTTACCTCTTTGCAGAAGATGCAGTCAGCATATTGCTAAATAGAAGCATCAATATCACCATGGACTACTGTTAACAATAAAATTCTAATTAGAATCCTTCAGTCCTTCCTTAATAACCCTTCGGAAAATTATCAACACCATTATTACCCAGATATATGTTAAATAGTACCCCTACTGTTCTTCTACAAGGGTGACTTTGGCATTAAATAATGCACAAAGGTTGATATGCCATTAAACAAAGAAACCAAATCAAACCTTCCTGAATAGAAGCATTAATATCATCGTAGATAGCTGTTAACTATGAAATGCTAATTAAAATCCTTCACTCCTTTCCTAAATAGAAGCATCAATATCATCATGGACAGCTGTTACATGGAGACTCCAGTAATTTCCTGGGTTCTCTCATTCTATTCATTTTTAACACACTTTGGGAATGCCCAAAATCCAGAACTTGATCTGAGGAAAAGCCAAAAGCTATCAACTAAGTCCTGGGAATTCTAACCCACAGCTGATGAACATCTTTTTTTAATTAAAAGAAACCACTTCCAAAGAAGCGTCTACCTTCTTGGACCTACCCTCGAGCCGAGTAATATCACAAAAAGAGCTCTTACCTAAAATGATGAAAAGAAATCTTAAAAAGTAAATTAAAAAAAAAATTGTTTAATGAAATATACCTGCTTAAGGGCTGCTTTTGCCTTCCATTAAGTTTAATGTCAAGACCAGTATTTCTCAAACTTTTTACTTGATTCAACATCCACCTAACCAGATTTAATCTCCATTCACCCCCAAATAAATTAATTGAATATCAAATTACAAAACCTAATGTACCAATTTTTAATACAATTTGCATAAAAAAAGAATCCGTAAACTAGAAATGCAAATCACCTTTAATTGTTGAATTATTTTTTTAATGAAAAAGATGAGTTTGATGGATGCTGAGAAGATCACAAATATTTTGTTGCAGGTTTGTGAATTTGAGCCACAAATCATTATGTTCTATGTTCAAAGTATTTCTTTGTTTGCTTAGTAAATAATACACATGGCCAAATCCAGATTCCGTCACTTACGAACTTGGAAAAGATAATAAATTGGCCGCACAACAGTTGAACAAAGTTTGGGATATTTTGCTCCAGAATTTTTGTTCATCCAGTATTTTTATAAAATAATTTGTTTAAAACATAATTGTTTTTAAATGTTTTCTTTTGGCAAAATACAATTGTGTGTGTCGTTAACGACAGTGAAAAGACCTGAATTTTTCAGACCGAGCCAGATCGTACACTCATTTAAATGACCTGTATGTTTCAAACAAGTTGTATTAGAAGGACACATAAATTGATTGAATATCTAATTATGTGTTGTGGTCTTCAGATAAGAACTGAGGAAGAACAACTCAAACAACAGGAGATAGGTGAACATTATTAACAGAAAAAGGGAAGTCATACAAAAGAAGTACTTGCTGTCTCGGCTTGCAGTCAGTCTGCCAAATGTCTCGTAAGAAACGAGAAGTTGTCTTCCCCGAACGAGCTAGCTCGGAGAATATGTTTAGATTGGACGAGTCCATCTTTGGGATATGGTAGGATATGTCCCCATAACATTATGAAACCTAATTTACCAGTGTTTAATAAAATTTAGATGAGAAAAGAATCATTAAACTACAAATGCAACTGCACTTTTAATTCTTGAATTATTTTTTTATGGGAATGATGGGTTTGGTGGGTGTTGAGGAGATTATGAATATGAGGTTATGTAACTGCCATTATGAAAGAAATTTTTGATTTCTAAATCTATAACACAGCTGTTCACAAAGCTGAAAGGTCAGTGAGGAAAGATATACAAACAAAGACATTACAATAATGGATAAGCCTTCAAAGCTCTTCAGATTGCAATTGAGAACCTACGAACCATCTGTTTCGGACATATCTATAAATAGGGAAAAATCATTTGAAAAGAAAAAACATTCAATCTCTTCCTTGAAATACTGAGATAAAATTCCATTTGAAAACTCAGGAACTTCTGTGTCCTCAAAAGAAAACACTGAATTCTGCATTTAAAAGATTTTGACCACTCATTTGTGCAATGAAAATCAGAAAGAAAGGGATTGTCAGTGGTCAGGAATGAAGTTAAGCATTAGGGTAATTATAATATAAATCCATTGCAAACGATTTTACTATAGAGATGCATTGAAAATCAAGAGCAGCACTGGAGCAGCACTTCTACCTTATTCTGCTGGGCTGTTCAACCGGGGTCCTGAGGGCCCAAGCCCTCAGTCTGAAGCTGGTTCTCACTGCCTCGAACTGCAACTCAAACTAACTTGAACTGTCTGACGCCCACCTGCTTCCCATAGGTGTCGCAATTGCACCGATTTCAACCCATCCACAGGTCAAGGTGATATCTTCGATATCTTCAGCCGGATGCACCTGTTTCTTGATTGATGGCTGGGTCGAGGGCCAATATGTTACAAATGGTCATTATATGTAAAGGTTTGTTTTTGTTTTTTTATTTTAATGACATATCCACTCTTAATGTTTATTTAATGACAAATCCTGTTTATACATATGATTTTTAAGCGAATAGTTTGCAAGAAACAAACCAGCACATTTGTTTGTGTATAGTTCAATGGTTTCAAGTATTGCTGATTAATATAAATTATTCAATTTAAAACTAATCATTTATTTGTTAATGGTAAAACAGTTCTGTTTGACCCATAGATGGAATTTTAACAGGTACAACCACTCCAGGTCAGAGTGTACCTGAGAGAAATGGCAATGAAGGGATACTCCACACTTTCCAAAGCTCCAGCACTGAAGCCTCACCATTATATTGTTTACTGTCATACCCAGGATACTTGTTGGAGAGAAGGATCTTACCCCACTGTAAAGATATAATCAGAGTATTCTACAGCCTCAGCCAACTGGGCTGGTTATTATATGTATGCCAATGATTTTACTCTAAAAATGAACTGAAAATCAAGGAGAATGGGATTGTTAATGGTCAGGAACTAATCAAAAGGTTACAAATAGCATATAGATATATTAAACGTTAGAGGACCCCAGTTGCACTGAAGTAAAGTACCCACTATACTTCAAATTCTACACCTATGCCCCTTATATATCCCACTTTTCAATAGCTACTACAATAAGGTGAAGTGGGGAGGCGCTACTCCTTAACCTGGATTGCTCCACTTTACTCTTGATATGTACCTTATATTGCTGAGTGTTAAGCAAGGAGGTATCAAGCATCATTTTTTTTTAAAGTCTTTGGTATGATGAAACCTGGGATTGAACCCAGGTCTCCCTGACCATAGGCAAACACTCTACTTACTAGGCCAATGAGCCTTCTAGTTGCCCTCAACTATGATCGCCAACTTTACTTTATATATATATATATATATATATATATATATATATATATATATATTAAAGAATGTGCATTTAGGAAGCCATCTGTTATTAAGGCAAGTTTTATTAAAGACAGTGAAACACTGTTTATTTTTTTTATTGTGATTTTTTAAGTCTTCTTGATATTTTTTTGTGTTGAGATCCAATATATTTATATACGTGGACATATGCAGACATGGAAGTTTATCAAAATGGTACTGTTAAAAGTTGCTCTCCATAGATTACAATGACCAATATGAAAAAAGTTGTTAAAATACTTGATGCAATTTCATATGAGAGAGAGAGGGGAGAGAATACTTGCAGTGAAGAGTCTGTTTTGGAAAGATGGCTTTGTGCCAAAGTTTGTCTTAACCAACAAATACTTTGATAAGTTGGGACACTTGCCATCGTAAAGTAAAAATTGTTATTTACCACTTCAGCTTTGTTTAGTGTGGGATACATAAACATCACGTCAGCCGCAGTACTTCTGTTCTTGAGTTTTAGTTGCAACAGTTATAATCATATGAGACATTTTTAGAGGACTTGTATCTTTTGCAGGTCCCAGGATTATGGATTTGGGCTTGCTTAACTTATCTAACAAAAGATAATGTGACAGTGAAAAGAGTGGCCCAGTCGGCTGGGGTTATAGAATACATTGACTACATCTCTGCAGAGGGGCAAAACTCCTCAAACAAATGGCCCAGTCGGCTGGGGGCTGTAGAATACACTGACTGCATCTCTGCAGAGGGGCAATACTCCCCAAATGAATGTCCTGGTTATGACACAAAACAATGTAGTGGTGAGGCTCCAGTAATACCGAAGCTTTAAGGAATGCGGAGTACCCCTTCATTGCAATTGCACCCAGGTTTACTCTGGCCCAGAGTGATAGCACCTGATCGAGTTCTATCTATGAGTCAAATAGTGGTGTAATGGTTATCATCGTAGGAAATGGACATGGCGATATGAGTTCAAATCCTGGACGAGACTGAATGCATTTCACATAGCACTAATACCCTTGGGAAAGGTATGAATCCAATTATTCTCCCTCCAGAAATGGGTAAATCCTATTTACCAACCCCTCCACTCGGGCAGGATATGACACAAGGTCAATTTTTAAGCGGAGTTTAACAGGTTTGAATTAAGAGTTTTCCTTCTCCTAGACTAGTTGCCTCACCAAGACTGAAGAACCTAGTCTGACCTACTATTTACCCA
>OY757945.1:7966180-7968680 GCA_963585895.1 Sepioteuthis lessoniana | reverse complement strand
GATAATTACTACTGTTCTTATACAAGGATGGCATTTGCATTAAATACCCCTCAAACTTTTATATGCCATTAAGCAAAGAAACCCAACCAACCTACTGGTATGGTTGGTTGGGTTTTATGGCATATCAACCCTCTACTGGTATGTTTTTTGCTTTCAGTTACCTCGTTCTACCAATGTCGCTATAATGGTTATATATAGTTGCTTGTGTTTTTATTGATATATGAATAATATATGTAATACCCAAGCTGTCATTATTGAAAACCTCAAAAAAAAATGAATTTATGTTACTAAAATATAATGTTACCATTATGTTTGGAATTTCTTTGTATCTTTTAATTTTTATTTGTTTTTTAATGCCAATAAGTAAAATTGATTTTTGACATTTGTCTGTTAAGCTTGCCATGTATGTATTCGAAGTTTTGACTCATTATCCAATGTAGAAAAATACTTCAGCTAGTTTACAAAAATCATAATTAAGAAAGATTAACTTACTTTAATTATTTAGGGTAAAGCAAGTAAATAGCTGAATACTAGATTGAACTTTAACTGTAAAAAAAAACCCAGGATTTGAAAAAAATAAGAAGCTGCTCTTACCAGTAAGATGGTGAAAAATCCACAAAGAAACTTACCTGTAAAAGAAAGAAAAAATTAACATTAGATATAAAACAAATATTTATATATATATATATACTTGTCTTTAATTGGAATCATTTTGAGATGAGGCTTCTTAATCTGAGAATTAATTTTTTTATTTATTGCGGACTTTTTGTCCTCATCTTGGTAGTTTTTTGTGTTGTTTCTTCTTTCACTACGTTTCGGCCAAATTTCACCTCTGGCCTTCTTCAGGTGATTTTTACCGTGACCTCGGATAGGAATGATGAGTCTTGTAACCGTATCCCCAGTAATTACTGCCTTCCATAGTTGTTGTCTATCGCACCACGTTTTTGACCAAGTAAACCTCTGTCCGGTTTGGGTAGGATTTGAAACCGCTATCTTCTGACAAAGCTCACCTGGAACTGTAGAGACTCAACGCCTCTATCCGCTGCGCCACGGGCCCCAAAGAGCGATCAAAGATGGATTTTTTGGTCTTATAAATCCTTATCTGAAGAAGGCCAGAGGTGAAATTTGGCCGAAACGTAGTGAAAGAAGAAACAACACAAAAAAACTACCAAGATGAGGACAAAAAGTCTGCAATAAATAAAAAATTAATTCTCATATATATATATATATATATATATATATATATACATACACAAACACATGCATAATAATCAATTCTAACTTCAAGTAAGAATTCTTACAAATAAGTTGCACACAATTATATGGTTCAAGTAACTTCCTATTTTTTTAATATTATTATTACTCCTTCAGAGTTTTTCATATTAGCGTCAGCTGATGCTTTCTCACTGGAGTTTGAGTGACCTCAAGTCTCCAGGACTCTTCTCAGCATTCTGGCCATCTTCAAGATGGTCTCCACTCGTCCGCCAACTTCCAAGTCCTCCAGGCCCTTTAATAATCCTTTAGTGCCAAAAGCACCAATCACAATTGGTACAATCGTCACTTTATTATAATAATAATTGTCACTTTATTATTATTATTATTATTATAAGAAAAAGAAGTTTGCAGTTATAAGGTTTCAACTATTCCTATCCAATACTAATAGTTAGAGTATGGATCTATTTGACCTATAGATCAGACACTAATAGGTACAACGACTCTGGATCTAAGTGGATCTGGGAGTAATGGTAACAAAAGGGTACTCCACACTGGCCAAGAAATTTTGGGGATGGATGGATAGATAGATGGGAGGTTCTACAGGAGATGCAGTCCACATATTGAAGGCTTTGCAAAAAGGGTGTTAAAATGAATCATTTCATTGACTTCAGGGGGTGTCCTCGTGGTGTAATGGTTAAAGCGTTGGACTGCGGAATCATAGTACGCGAGTTTGTACTCCAGTCACGCTATTACGTTCACTTTCGGGCAAATACCCTTGGGAAAGGTATGAGCCCCCTTATCCTCCCAGCTATGGATTAAATAGTACCAGTACTGTTCTGGAGATGTCCTCATGGTGTAATGGCCAAAGCGATGGACTGTGCAATCGTAGTAAGCAAGTTCATACTCCAGTCGCGGTATTACGTTCACTTTCGGGCAAATACCCTTGGGAAAGGTATGAGCCCCCTTATCCTCCCAGCTATGGGTTAAATAGTACCACTACTGTTCTTCTAGGAGAATGGCTTTGGCATTAAATAACCTAAAAAGAGTTGATATGCCATTAAACAAAAAAACAAACAAACCAAACCTTCATTGACTTCAACAAAAAGGATAAATAAAATTAATATACAGTAATATATACAGTAAAGATAATAAAACCTATCAGAGATTAATTGCTTGTTAAAATACACAGTAAAATATCAACATGTGTTCTAATAAATTGATCATAATTGCACTGTCAGCCATTGGACTGACAATCTTTTGATATCACTATGTAGGTAAATGGTAT
>OY757945.1:7958680-7961180 GCA_963585895.1 Sepioteuthis lessoniana | reverse complement strand
TTTAATAATTTGTATACAGTTGTATGATATCAAATATCCCTATTTAATAATTTGTATACAGTCGTATGATATCAAATATCCCTATTTAATAATTTGTACACAGTCGTATGATATCAAATATCCCTATTTAATAATTTGTATACAGTCGTATGATATCAAATATCCCTATTTAATAATTTGTACACAGTTGTATGATATCAAATATCCCTATTTAATAATTTGTACACAGTCGTATGATATCAAATATCCCTATTTAATAATAATGATTTGTAGACATTTGTATGGTTTTAAGTATTTCTATCCAATACTAACAATACTAGTTTCAAGTAATTATTTTTATTTAATGATCATTTTTTTGCTCCCAATTATATAGTTTTAAGTAATTTATAATAATACTTAATAAACAATTCTTGCTTCAAGTAACTATACTTGATACAAATAATTTGCACACAGTTGTATGGCTTCAAGTGTTCTTATACAATACAAATAATCAACTTAATTATTTCTATCTAATAATAGTCATTTGTTTGCACACAGTTATATAATTTTAAGTAACTTACAATAATCCTTAGTAAAAAAAATTTTAGCTTCAAGTAACTATTCTCACTACAAATAATCTACAGTTATATATAAAATATTCCTATCTAAAACAAATAATTTGCACAGAGTTGTATGGTTCTAAAGTATTCCTATCTAATATGAATAATTTGCACACAGTTATATGATATCAAGTATTCCAATCAAATACAAATAATTTGCACAGAGTTGTATGGTTTCAAGTATTCCTATCTAATATGAATAATTTGCACACAGTTATATGATATCAAGTATTCCTATCAAATACAAATAATTTGCACAGAGTTGTATGGTTTCAAGTATTCCTATCTAATACAAACAATTATATCATCATCATGTCTTGCCATAGGCATGGATATCCCTGACCCTCTCTTGCCACTTTTCCCAATCATTCATCGCTTCCGGCAGGTCTTCAGGGCCACACCCTGTATCCTCACATAGCTGCTGGATGTATGTTCGTGCTGGTCATCCTGCTTTTGCCCGGCCATATGTGGGGGTCCATAGGAGTACATCACTTATGAGCTCGTCCCTGCTTCTCCAGTAGTGACCTGCATGTCTGGTTCGTCCAACTTGGATAGTTTTCGTGATGGGAGGCAGGTGGCCGTATAGTTGGTGACAATTATATAGTATTAAGTAATTATTTCTTTTTAGTAACAGCCTTTGTTAGCATACACTTATATAAGTTAAAGCAAGTAATAATAATCTTAAGTAAACTATTATTGTTTTATATAACTATTTTTATTACAAATAATTTAAAAGTTATACAGCACTAAATACTCTTATTGAATATGAATAGTTCTTAAACAAAATTATTTGACTTATTTTCTGGGAGACCTGGGTTCAATCCTACCAAAGACTTGAAAAACAGTTCATGATACCTCCTTGCTTAACACTCAGCAATATAAGGTACGGATCAAGGGTAAAGTGGAGCAACCCAGGGAAAAGAGTAGCACCCTCTCCTACACCTCGTTGTAGTAGCTATAGAAAAGGGAGCCTTCAGGGCGCCCTTGACTAAAGGGAGACAACTTTACTTTTTCTATTGATAAAATGTTAACAAGAGCTACCACCCTAATTAAGAATGGGTCTGGGAGCAATAGCAACAGAGGGGTGACTCCAGGGCATCTTGGGAGGTGTAATGGTTAGCAAGTTAGACTAGCAAACCATCACAAGTGAATTTGAGTTTCACTGGGTACCCCGTTTATGTGGCCTCATACTAAATAATACTAATTTAATAAAATTACAACAAAGAGGCAAATTCACATTCCCCAGTGCACCTGAATTGTAGCCTCACCATCAGGTGCAGTTAAGTCATATCCAGGACATCTTTTTTTTGGGTGAGGGGGTTCTTAATCCTCTGCAGGGGATACAGTCATCATATTCTAAACTCCACTGAGCAGTTTTTGTTTTCATGTGTACATTGTATTTCTAGGTTATTTCATGCCAAATCCTCTTTATACATATATATTAAATATATATAGTTTGGTTTTATGGCATATCAACCCTAGCAGGTTATTTAATGCCAAATCCTCTTTATACAGATATATAATTTGTGATCACTTTTTGTGGATGCACAGAGTTAAATGATCAAATAGTTCTATTTCTAATAATTCACTTTAGAGTTAAGGTTAAATAGTTCCAAGTATTGCTACATATCACTAACAATTCAATTAAACATCAGTGATTTATTTACACACAGCTGAATGATCAAATAGTTCTATTTCAAGCAATTCAATTTAGCATAAGTCATTAGTTTTCACTGTTTAAGTGTTAAACAGTTCTATTTGACCCATAGGTAGGACGCTATCAGGAGCTACCACTTTGGACCGAAGTGGACCTGGGAGTGATGACAATGATGGAGTACTCAGCATTCCCCAAGGCTCTAGCATTACTGATGGCTCACCATCAGATTGTTTAATGTCATATC
>OY757945.1:7906180-7951180 GCA_963585895.1 Sepioteuthis lessoniana | reverse complement strand
ACACCAAGCTGTAGGGGAGGGCACTACACCTTTCCCTGGATTGCTCCACTTTACTCTTGATCCTTACCTTATAATGCTGAATGTTAAGCAAGGTAGCATCAAGTACCATTTTTTGAGTCTTTGGTATGACTCGACCTGGGATTGAATCCAGGTCTCCCAAGCCATTGGTGAACATTCTAACCATTATGCCAATTAATATTAACCATTTGTTTACACAGGGTTAAATTGTTTCAAGTAAGCTACCTAACATCAGTAATTCTATTCATCAAGTATTGCTATCTAATTTAATACTAATCATTCATTTGCAAACAGTTGAATGGTTTCAAGTATTGCTATTTAACACTAATAATTCTATTCAATATTAATAATAATCCCTAGAAAAGGATTGAACAGTTTTATTTGACCCATCAATGGGACTTTAACAGGTACTACTACTCCATGTCAGAGTGAAACTAAGAGTAATAGCAAACAAGGGGTAACTCCACATTCCACAAAACTTCAGGAGTGAAGCCTCACCATCCGATACTAATGGTTAATTTTTAACTTTGGTAATTAATTCCAAATGTTCAGAAAAAAAAAAAAAAAAAAAAAAAAAAATGAAGCAAATGTCTAAATATTCTTTTTTTCACAATACTGTTGAATTAATTATTGACTGATTGATTTAATGGCATTTCAAACTATCTGGGATGATTATGTCTATAGGTTTTTCCTAGACTAGTTGTCTAACCAAAACTCAAGAATCCAGTTTGTATTTACCAAACCCCTCAGCTATAAGAAGTATGTGACACAAGGTCAGTTTTTAAGAAAAGTAAGGCTGGTTTAATTTCAGACTTTCCTTCTCCTAGACTGGTTGTCTAACCAAAGATAAAGAACCAAGTCTTTTCAAATGTTTACCGATAGCTGAGAGGGAGAATAGATGGATTCATGCCTTTTCCCAAAGCATTAGCACAATGTGAAATGTCAACAGCCTCGGACAAGATTGTGGGTAACCATAAAGCAGACAGTGATGAAGGACGGGTGCAAAAGATGCTAAATAATTTTTTTTTTAAATTGTGAAGTTCATAAAATCATCAAGGTCTACTTCCTCTTTAGATATTTTGATGAATTTCCAGAGAAGCTTGTTAAATCTAATGAGGGGAGGGGTTTCATCAGGATATAAAGGTTGCATTTACCCAACCCCTCCACCATAAGCAAATTGTGATTTCAGGTCAATTTTTAAGCAGAGTAAAGCTGGATTAGATTCAGAGTTTTCCTTCTCATAGTTTGGTTGCCTTACCAAGGCTAAAGAACCCAGTCTGCTCTATTATCTATCCATAGCTAGAGAGAGAACAGATGGATTCATGCCTTTCCTAAGGATATTAACACAAATTGAAACAAAAGTAGCCTCATCCAGGATTTGAACTCAGACTACCGGATTCATTTCCTACAATAAAAACTATTAAATTAAGTGTACCTCCATTTATGCGATGTAACTCACTGGAGTCAATTTTTATGGAAGGCTATTTTAAAAACATGCTATGGTGATGCAATTTGATCCAATCGTTTTTACTTTCCTTTTTTTTTCTTTTCTTTAAATTAATGTTACTATAAATAGTTTGTGTTTTCAGATTATATTAACCATTTATTTTCTGGTCTGGAATAATTGGCTGTGAGGAAATTTCTGGCATTAAGTCTCAAATACAGGAAGCAAGATGTGAAAGTGAAAGAAATATAAGCTGGTTGTTGAAGAGGAGGAACAGGGAATATAAAAAAAAAAGAAATTGAAAAAAAAATGTTGTACAGAGAGATGGAGAAAGGAGGGCAAGAGAGGAGGTAGAGTTGAAAAGAAGTGCAGAGAAGAAGGAGAAATAAAAGAAGAGAGGAGGAGAAGAAGGAAGATAACAGAAGAGAGAAGAAGGAAGATAACAGAAGAGAGGAGGAGAAGAAGGAAGATAACAGAAGAGAGGAGGAGAAGGAGAGATAAAAGGAAAGAGGAGGAGAAGGAGAGATAAAAGGAAAGAGGAGGAGGAAAAGGAAGATGAAAGAAGAGAGGAGGAGGAGAAGGAAGATAACAGAAGAGAGAAGAAGGAAGATAACAGAAGAGAGGAGGAGAAGAAGGAAGATAACAGAAGAGAGGAGGAGAAGAAGGAAGATAACAGAAGAGAGGAGGAGAAGGAGAGATAAAAGGAAAGAGGAGGAGAAAAAGGAAGATAACAGAAGAGAGGAGGAGGAGAAGGAGGATTAAAAAAAGTTTTATGGTATATCAACCCTTGCCGGGTTGCTAGAGGGGGTCTTGTGGCTAATATACTGGACTGTGGCATTCATTTTCAGATTAATACCCTTGGGAAAAGTATGATCTCCTCCCTACCAAGCAACTGCAAAATATCACCTGTACAGGTTTGGTTTGGTTTGTTGGGTTTTATGGCACATCAACCTTTGTAGGTTATTTAACGCCAAATCCATTTTTATGTAAATAATCAGTTCTATTTACAACAATTCAGTTAAGCATAAGTACACAGTTTGTCAAAAACATTTCTATTTCAAACTATTCAAGCAGTTATATGTAACAATTCAGTTAATTGTAAATACAGTTTTAATGTCGAAAAAACAGTTCTATTTCAAATAATTCAGTTAAGCATAATCACGTAGTTAAATGTAAGTACGGTTTAATTGTCAAAAAAATTTCTATTTCAAGCCATTCAGCTTACTCAAACAATTCATTTTAGCATAAGTATGCTGTTAGTTCTATTTAACCCATAGATAGGGCCCTATCAGGTGCTATCACTCCGGGCCAGAGTGGACCTAGGAGTGATGGCAATGAAGGGGTACTCCGCATTCCCCAAAGCTCCAGCATTGCTGGAACCTCACCATCAGATTGTTTAGTGTCATATCAGGACACTCGTTAGGGGGGGTCTTACCCCTCTGCAGAGAAGCAGTTGGTGTATTCTACAGCCCCCCAGCTGACTGGACAAATCGCCTGTACTGTTCCTCTATACGAATGGCTTCGATATTAAATAACCCACAAAAGTTGATATGCCATTAAACAAAGAAACAAAACAAAACTTTGTTGGGGTGTTTAATGCCAAAGTCAGTCAGTGATTTTCGGATATAAACGGATCACTTAATCCCAGCCCAAAGACCACACCTAATTTTAATTAACAAGAAAAAAAAAACCCGGATCATCTAATCCTGGTCTGAAGACCAGACCTAGTTTTAGTTAACAAGAAAAAAAAAAAACAACTCGGATCATCTAATCCTGGTTCGAAGACCAGACCTAGTTTTAGTTAACAAGAAAAGAAAAAAAAACCTGGATCATCTAATCCTGGTCCGAAGACCAGACCTAGTTTTAGCAAACAAGAAAAAAAAAAAAAAGGATCATCATATCCTGGCTGAAAGATCAGACCTAGTTTTATTTACAAAAAAAAAAAAAGAAAAAAAAAAAAGAAGATTAACCCAATACTGGCCCAAAGACCAAACCTACTTTTAATTAACAAAAAAAAACAAAAAAAAAAAACAGATCACTCAATCCTGGCCTGAAGACCAGACCTGGTTTTAATTAACAAGGAAAAAAGGTTTCATCATCGAGTGGATTCAGCAGTTCCAATGAACATAAAAGAAAATCAAAAGATAGATAAATACTCAGATTTTATCAGAGAGGTGAGAAAAAAATCAGTGGAATAACAAATTGATAGTTAGAAAATGGTAGTTAGAAAAAGGACTGGTGGAAAATGGTAGTTAGAAAAAGGACTGGTGGAAAGATTGAAGCCATCCAGACTATGTTATTGCAAAGACCAGCTAGAATACTCAGCAAAGTCCTGGAGACCTGATTGGTTTGGTTTGGCTTTATGGCATATCAACCATTGTAGGTTAACACCATATCCTTTTTATACATATATATTAAATATGTATGGTTGGGTTGGGTTTTATGGCATATCAACCACTATAGGTTATTTAATGCCAAATCCTCTTTATACATATATATTAAATATATATGATTTGGTTTGGTTGGGTTTTATGGCATATCAACCATTGTAGGTTATTTAACACCATATCCTTTTTATACATATATATTAAATATATATGATTTGGTTTGGTTGGGGTTATGGCATATCAACCATTGTAGGTTATTTAATGCCAAATCCTCTTTATACATATATATCAAATATTTATGATTTGGTTTGGTTTTATGGCATATCAACCATTGTAGGTTATTTAACACCATATCCTTTTTATACATATATATTAAATCTATATGATTTGGTTTGGTTGGGTTTTATGAACCTAAGAACACATTTAAATGGTTTCAAGTGTTGCTATGTATCACTAACAATTCAATTAACCATCAGTTATTTGTTTATACACAGTTAAATTATTTAACAGTTCTATTTCTAACAATTCAATTTAGCAAAAGTCATTTATTTGCACACAGTTTAAATGTCAAACAATTCTATTTGACATTTAGATAGGACCCTATCAGGTACTCCCACTACAGGCCAGAGTGGAACTAGGAGCAATGGCAATAAAGGGGTACTCCACACTCTCCAAAGCCCCAGTATTCCTAGAGCCTCACCATCAGAGTGTTTAGTGTTATATTTAGGACACTTGATTGGGGGGAGGGGGTCTTAACCCTCTGCAGAGATGCAGTCAGTGTATTCTACAGCCCCAGCTGACTATGCTGCCTTGTTCGGGGGAGGGAGATGTTGAGTAATTTTAAGTAATTATTCATACAAATAATTTGCATAACTAATTTGGCCTTACATCTATTTGATACATTATTTTACAAGCAATCAAGTACTGTAAATGACAGTATATAAATCGACCTTCTAAGCCAATAAAAAAAACCTCTACAAAACTATGAGTTGACTTCTACAGCAGGGCAAAAATCCAAAGATTAAGTCTGAAAAAATCCATTGGTTAAGTCTGAAAAAATCTATTCAAAATTAGGGATTGACTTACATGGCAAATCTTTACTGCAGAGGGGTCCTCTACATTAAAGATTTGCCATGCAAGTCAATCCCTAATTTTGAATAGATTTTTTCAGACTTAAATGGTTGACATATGCCACAATTTACCCTAACTATTCCTATTCAATAATCAATAATATATCTTCAATAATAATAATAATATAATAATAATATAATATATAATAATATATAATATATATAATAATATATAATATAATAATATATCTTCAATAATAATAACAATATAATAATAATAATAATAATAATAATATATTGCTTGAGGCCCTCCTCATCACAAAATTCCAACCCGCCTTATGCATACAAAAGCAATTTTACACATTACTTTAATTCCACAAAAATTCTTCATTCAACCAATCCTAATTTAGAACATGAAGAAAGAAAATATTACCTGCACCTATTTTTGGGGCTTACAGTAATTTTTTTCTCCTGTTTTCTTCTCCGCTGCCCACGATTTTTGACAGTCACTATCCCCTGTCTATTTCCTTATCAAAATTTGTCTGTCATGGTTTTTTTATTCTCTAATGAGACGTAACTGAAAGGAAGGGTTCCCTTTTTTAAATTTTAAAATATTCTAAATTATTTTTAAAATGCATACGCTTTAAAAGCCTTTTTTAAATAATATATTTGTCTAAATTTCTGAGCTGAACCTGGATAATTGTCATTATTTAGACTACTGACCTGGTGCAGTGGATTAGGTGTTTGGTTGGAGAGTGCTTCTGAGTGAAATCATCTGGAGGTTGCAGGTTCAATCCCAACTACAGGTAAGAATAACCAGGAATACTTACTATAACTTAACACTTGTATCTGGTCAGGGTTAAAAGAATTGGATCAGTCTACCCCTGTGGTTCAAATAAAGACTTCAGTCTGAGACACTGTGTGGGCTTTCAAGTTAGACATGAAGCACCTGAAGAAGACCGAAGGAAATATCGGCCAAAATGTCATGTGTATAACAATAATGATGAAGTCAATAGTCTGAATATTCTAAGTAATAATAATATATCTTCAGTATGATGATGATAATAATAATAATATCTAGAGAACTACAAAAATCTAAGGAACATGAAGATGATGGTAATTTGGTGCACTTGGAACGATGCCCAAAGGATTGAAAGAGTGTCATCGTGGTGTAATAGTTACAGTGCTGGACTGCAAAATTGTAGAAAGTGAATTCCAAAACCAGTCGTGCTATTACATTCACTTTTGGACAAATACCCTTGAGAAAGGTATGAATCCCCTTATCCTCCCAGCTATGGGTTAAATAGCATCACTGCTGTTCTTCTAGAAGGATAGCTTTGACATTAAATAACCCACGAAAGTTGATATGCCATTAAACAAAGAAACTAAACTAAACCAATGGAACAGTCAGAATACTGAAAAGAGTCCTGAAGACTTTGTTGTATAGCCATAATACAAATACACAAGCGGGCTCAAATACACAGGCGACTCTGTTGTTCAGGTACGAACGCATTTATTAACTTCTGACTTCGGTTCTTCAACACGAGGAGAGAGAGACAGTTCTTAAAAGTCTTTCATAATCATACTATGCTAACAACACTCCAACACTCAGTACATCTCATGGTCTAATCTCAATTTCTTAACACCATGGTCAGACCCCAACTCTCCAACACGATGGTCGGACCCCAACTTTCCAACACCATGATCTTAACTCAACTCTATCTGCCATTGAGGCTTTCAACCCAACTCTCTGCCTACATCATTCAAAGTCAACTCCCAACTGACTTATTTTCAAAATCTTCAAATTCTCAGGACCATCCTTTCTGGGCATGGCATCATTCACACTCCAGCCTCATTTCCTATCTGGGGTTTATTATGACAATTATGATTGCCATATCCTTTGTGCGTGAGCATAAACTATACCCAATGTCTGTGCACCTAAACTAAGAGCCAAATAGTTCCAAGCCTAACCAAACCAAACGATAAAATATAATTAATGAAAAATGAAGATAAGAAAATCATTCCGTAATTATATAACAACTTGAGGAGACTTACTGTCACTCAAATTCCAATAAGAAACGATCGCCAAATCCTGGTGTGAAAAACTCTCGAAAGAGTAAAATAATAATAATAATAATAATAATAATGAAACAATCATGTTTCTTCAATTAGCAATATCAAAGTTTTAAGTTCAAAATCATTTCAAACATTATTTCATATAAATCTATGATAAAAAAGATAATAATAATAATAATAAATCTTTAGTAAACAATTATAGCTCCAAATAACTATTCTTAACACAAATATTTTGCACGCAATTATGTGGTATCAAATTTTCCTATTTAACAATTTTGAAACAGATCTCTTTGATTCATAGATGTGACTTTCACAAGAGTTACCACTCCAGGTCAGAGTGGATCAGAAAGTAATGGTGATGAAGAGGTGACTCCACACTACCTAAAAGCCTAATTACTAGATACAATTTAGAGTCAATTTCCAAGATAACTGGGGTGGGTGCAGAGTTGGGATGCTGTTACTGCTTCAGGGTGGATCTGGGATTAATGGCAATGAGTGAACTCCACACTGCCTAAACCTCTCGAATAGGATTTCACCATTAGTTACAGTTTAATGTCATACCCAAAATAATCGGGTTTCTATTTAAACAACCAAGAAAATTTTATGGGTCAGATAAGAATTCTTTATTTAATTATTCTGACATCAAAGGGAAGATTGGAGGCTATTTTTGCAATAGAATGTTCTTCAATGTGTTTTTTCAAGTTATATAATACAGAAAACTTATAAAGATATTTAAAAGAAATTTTAACACCCTAAACAGAGAAAATACAGGACAAATTTATCTTTGGACTAAGATTTGAGCAGAAAAAATTTACAAAGAGCAAAGGCTTAAAAAATATATATTCCATCAACATTTAAACAGCCATGTTAGAACTGACAAAATATAGGACAATATTATCTTTAGCAAAGAGTAACATACTTGTTGGATCTTCTTTAAAAAAAAAACAAAAAAAAAACAGTTCCAACTTGGTAACAACTGATTTATTAACTTGAGGAATTCTACCAGGATGTGGAATTTCAGGAATTTGGCAGGGAGAAGTCAATGAGGAATGGCCAACAACCAAACCCTAAAGAAAATTGGTACCAGCATGTATAGTTTGGTTTCTTTGTGTATTTAATGACATACCAACCTTCATATATTATTTAATACCAAATCCATCCTTGTAGAAGAACAGTAAGTTAAGTTGGCAACCAGAAGGCTCCCTTTTCAATAGCTACTACTACACCAAGGTGTAGGGGAGGGTGCTACTCCTTACCCTGGATTGCTCCACTTTACCCTTGATACGTACCTAATATTGCTGAGTGTTAAGCAAGGTGGTATCAAGTCCCATTTTTCTAAGTCTTTAGTATAACACGACCTTGGATTGAACCCAGGTCTCCCGGACCATTGGTGAAAATAGTGGTACTATATAACTTACATCAGGATGAAGTAAAGGTGTTGATACCTTTCCTAAAGTTATTAGCTCAAAAGTGAATGTAATAGCACGATTAAGTTTGAATTCACTTACTAGGATGTTAGAGCAAAGCCCATTAACCACTATGCCACAGGAAATGTCCCTTCTTCTTTCAAAGACTTTAAGATTATTTCATAAAAATTCAACTTAAGCATTAAAACGTTTTTGTTGTTTCTTTTATGAAACAACCTTCCAAATCCTATCTAGTATTAATACTCAGCACACAACTATATGGTTTTAACTATTTGGTTGGTTGTTTTGTGTTTTATGGCATATCGACCTTTGTAGGGTATTTAATGCCAAATCCATTTTTATACAAATAAACAGTTCTATTTCAAACAATTCAGTTTAGCATGAGTACACAGTTTAATTGTCAAAAAGATTTCTATTTCAAGCTATTCAATTTAGTCAAACAGAGCTAATTCAGTTTAGTATAAATACAGATTTTGTTTACACACAGTTAAATGTCAAAACAGTTCTATATCAAACAATTCAGCTTAGCAAAAGTACTCTGTTCTATTTAACCCATACATAAGGCCCTATCAGGTGTTACCATTCTGGGCCAGAGTAGACCTGGGAGCAATGACAATGAAGGGATGCTCCACATTTCCCAAAGCTCCAGCATAACTGGAACCTCACCATCAGATTGTTTAGTGTCATATCCAGGACACTCATTGGGGGGGGGTCTTACCCCTCTGCAGAGAAGCATTTGGTGTATTCTACAGCCCCAGCTGACTGGGCAAGTTTCAACTATTTCTATTCGATAATGATCATTTGTTTACAAATGGTTATATGATTTCAAGTATTCCTATCTAACTCCAATAATTTGCATACAGTTATATGGTTTCTAGTAACTAATAATAATCTGCCCTATTATTTACCCATAGTCGGAGGGAGAATAGTTATGTTAAGACATGAAGTTACCTCCTCTAATACTCTTGAGAAGAGAGGTCATTATTCGATGCCCAGAAGTAAACAAACAGCCATATTGGTTTATGTGAGAGTGTAAGAAGAAGGGTGTAATAAAGACCTCTCCGTATGCAGAGTGTTAAAGTCTGAGCTCTTTGTTTTTAACAATGGTAGCAGAGCTAAAAGACACTATGGCTTCTAAGTATTTTCCTCCATCCACATTGCTTAAGGATAAATACAGTACATGGAAAAGAGAAATGAAAATATGGGAGCTTGTGACTTCACTGGATAAAACAAAAAGAGCCCTCATGGTGTTTTTGTGATTGGAAGGAACAGCCAGAGAAGCTGTTTTTGAATTAGATATCGCGGTTCTTAATTCTGAGGATGAAATGAAAAAGTTATATGAAAAACTGGATACCCTTTTTCTGGAAGATGTAAATCAGTCTGCCTTTCGAGCATACGAAACATTTGAAAATTATCAGAGACCGCCTGGGATGTCATTATAAGATTTTCTGATTGAATTTGGCCGACTTGTCACCAAATTAAAAGACTGAGATTCTTTTACCAGAACCTGTACTTGCATTCAGAGCACTAAAGAGTGTCAATATCATCAAGGATAATGAAAAATTGGTCAAAGCTACTGTCAGCGAGTTAACACTATCTTCCATGTCAGAACAGTTATGGAAGATTATGCATGGACATTCTTCTAGTGATTCATCACCCAATACTTCACCTGTCGTGGTAAAAAACGAAATGAATATTGTTAACTATGCAGAAAATAACCAAATGGACCCTACTGGAGTATATGATGGCTGTTCCTCATATCAACATGATTCGCATTTTAATAATTCGAGAAAAGATAAACCATGCTGGAAGACGACAGGGATATAAGAATAAAACACACTCCACTAACAAAAAGAAATTAAACCCGGTAGACCTATCAGGTAACATTACAGTATGTTTTAATTGTGGCTGCAGGTTTCACTGTCCTTATGGTCACAGTATAAGGAATAAACATGGCATCGAAATAGAGGAAGATTTTTCTGTGGCCCATGTGGTACTTATGAGTCAACAAAAACGTAAGCATGGCGGGGACATTTTTTTGAGTGAGACATTTGGCTCTGTGGTTTTTAGATAGTGGTGCATCCAGCACCGTTTGTGGAACAAAATGGTATAAATGTTTTCTTGAAACATTAATAGATGCACAAAAGAAAAAAATAGTAAAAATAAAAGGAGTGAGAACCGTTAAATTCGGTGATGGAAATAAACTGAACTCACTCTACAAGGTGATTCTACCATGTGTTATCGCTGATATTGAAGTCAGTATTATCACTGATGTTGTGAACTCTGACATTCCACTTCTCTTGAGTAAAGATGCCATGAAAAGGGCTGGAACTTGCCTCAATTTTGAAGATGACACTGTTACGATGTTAAAAAAGAAATTTCTATTAAGCTGCACATCGTCATTACCACATTCCTATTACCAAACCTCTACCAGACAAACCTAAGTTCAAATACATACCTTTTATTAAAGAAATCTCTTCTAAGAATACGGCAGAAAAAATTAAAATTGCAACAAAGTTACATAGACAATTTAGTCATCCTAGTAGTAAGAAATTGTGTGACTTAGTTAAAAATGCAGTAGTGACAGATCCTGAATTTATAAAAATTTTGCAGACACTCCCAAATTCATGTGAACTATGCATTCGTTACAAAAAGACTGAACCCAAACCTATTGTTGGAAATTTTAATATGGCGTCGGTGACCAGTGGTACAAATTCTGGGATTTCTAAAAAGTCTTTGTATAAGGCAGCACCCAAGGAAAGAATCAAGGCCAAGCATACAAACAGAAAGCCATTAGCGCAGAGTCAGCTTGTTGATCTCAATAATCCTAGATCAGTAAAAATCTGCAAGAATGGGATGAAATCATTACTTACTCTAGAATGTAACTTTTTATCTCCTGATATTCAAAAAAGAGAAACAATTTGTACTCCAGGAAAAGCATCTCTTTCTTGTAGACAATATGATGCTGAAGTTGATGACAAACTAAGTGAAACTATGAATAAGAAAGAGAATCAGAATAAAGAGGATTCGGTTGCAAAAGTTATTTGCCATGCACAACATTCTGCAAAAAAGAAATTGCTTGGAAAAAGTCCAGGTTCAACTTGCAAGAAAAATCCTTATGTAATTGTTTCGGCTACAGAAATAAAATCCAATTCTTCTTTCTTCAACAAAGATGCAAATACAACATTGCTAAATGATATGAATGCCACACGACTTCATTTTGATTCCAGGGACAATGAAGAAGATTTAAATAGAAGAAAAAAAAAAAGATAGACCTTAATAAAAGTTACAATGTTACAATGAACAGAGGCTTCGCATGGAGATGGCTATTTTGAGAGAGATGCATGAAGGAAAGGAAATTGCAGAGATCTCTTGGGTACGAACTAACACACAAATTACCGACTCCTTGACAAAAAAAGGAGTGCCTTCATTTAAGATCCTGGGGTTCATGTCTAAGCCGAAAGAGTCCTCTATTTAATGTTGTTACACTTTTCTATTTTCTTTTGCAGAACTTATGCTCTACAGAAATGAAAAGAAAAAGGGGGAAAAACTGTTAAGACATGAAGTTACCTCCCCTGATACTCTCGAGAAGAGGGAACATTATTCGATGAGCAGAAGTAAACAAACGGCCATATTGGTTTATGTGAGAATGTAAGAAGAAGGGTATAAAAAAGGCGTCTCCGTATGCAGAGTGTTATAGTCTGAGTTCTTTGTTTTTAACAAGTTGGATTCATACGTTTTCTCAAGGGTAGTAAAAGTATGTGAAATGTAATCAGCCTTGTTCAGGATTTGAACTCAAGTCCACTTCCATTACACTAAGAGGACCTTTTTTTCTTTTTATAATTTTTTTTACAATTGCTTATATATGCAAGCTGTTAGTACATTAGTGTTATTATAAAATAGTGAACTACAGAACTTGAATGGATAAGGTGTGACAGTTTATTTGGAAAGGTGGAATTTCAGTTTGATGTAATCTTTTAAGAGGACATGAAACTACATAACACGATTGACGATGGCATAAGAATTGACACATTCTGAGAGAAGACGAAAAAAAGGGTTGAAATGTGTGAAGATAGAATCAAAGAATAACAAATTAAAGTGCCAAGTTTGTGTTTCTTTTTGAGAAATTGATAAATGGTTCTATAAACAAGGAAGGAATTTAGGGATTAGATAGATGGAGTGAATGAAGTAGAAAGAAAAGGCAAAGGAAAAAAGAGAAAGAAAAGAGGAGATGAAACAAAAGTAGTAAGAGAAGACAGGGTGAAACAAAAAAGCAAGAGGGAAAAAGATGGAAGAGAGTCAGTGAAACAAAGAAGCATGAGAAAGAGAGAAGACAGGGTGAGAGAGAGAGAGAGAGAGAGAGAAGATAGGATGAGAGAGAGAGAATGATAAATGATGGAAAGTAACAAAGAAGCAATAGAAAGGGTGAAAGAATAGAGAGCAGACAGGGAAATACTAAGGAGAGAGAGAGAGAGAGAGAGAGAGAGAGAGAGAGAGAGAGAGAAAAAAAAAGACAGGATATGAGAGAGAGAGAGAGAGAGAGAGAATGATAAAGATGGAAAGTAACAAAGAAACAAGAGAAACGGTGAAAGAATAGAGAGCAGACAGGGAAATACTAAGGAGAGAGAGAGAGAGAGAGAAAAAAGACAGGATATGAGAGAGAGAGAGAGAGAGAGAGAGAGAGAATGATAAAATATGGTAAGTAACAAAGAAGAGAAGACAGGGTGAAAGAATACTGAGCAGACAGGGAAATACAAAGAAGAGAGAGTGAGAGGAGTGAAAGAAAAGAGAAGAGTGAGAAGACAGGGGATACAAAGAAGAGAGAGAGAGTGAAAGAATCAAAAGTAGACAGAGGGATACAAAGAAGCAACAGAGAGAGAGAGTAAGAGAGAAAATAGACAGAAGATAGAATAAAACAACAAAGCTAGACAGAGACTGTGCGAGAAGAGTAGATGAGAGAGAGAGAGAGAGAGAGATTGAAAAAGAAGAGAGAGAAGACATGATGAAATGTAATAAAGACTCGAGAGAGAGAGAGAATGAAAGAAAAGTGAGAGAAAACAGGATGAAATAAAGAGGTGAGAGAGAAGAGAGACAGAAAATAGGATAAAACAAAGAGAAAGTGAGAGAGAAGAGTGAAATTTTGAGAAAAATGCCAGAGAGAAGAAAAATATAAAACTCCATAATAAGCAAACTCTAAAATAAAAAAAATAAAAATTTCTTTGCCTTTTTTTGAAAGGAATGAAGGAAATCCAAGAAAGATATATATGGAATAGTCTTATCCATTGTAATGAAATACATTATAAAGATAATTTGACAAAGTTTTCCTGTGCAAGATTAATTTCCTTCCTTCCTTCCTTCCTTTCTTTCTTTTGATGAAAAAAAAAACCCAGATGAAGATAACCTCTTTTTTTGAAAAGGAAAAAACTTTTCAGGAAAAATAAAATGAGAATGCATCACAAATATTCCTAAATAATAATAACAACAACAACATGGTATAAAAACATTATGGAGGCATTAAAAATAAAATATCTTGGTAAAAATGTTATTTTAAAAATCAAAATATCAATTTTCACTTGTCGGCATACTGCGAAAAAAATATATAGATAAATAAAAAGACTGTTTTAAAGTGAAGGATGACTGGTTAGTTTTATGGCATGTCAACCCTTTTTAGCTTATTTGATACCACAGTTGTTGGGGTTATTTTTTAAATTTTCTGCAGCAGTGGGTTGCAAAAACTGATATAGTTTTAAGTAACTAACAATCCTTAGTAAACGAATATAGTTTTTCCACCGCAAGCAAGATGTAACACAAGATCGATTTTTAAGCAGAGTAAAGCTGGTTTGAATACAGAGTTTTCTTTTTCCTAGACTGGTTGCAATACTTAGAATAATGGACCAAGTATGCCCTACTATTTACCCATAAGGCTTTAGCATGAAGTTTCATCTAGGATTTGAATTTGGATCAGTGACAAAGAGAGAATAGATGGATTCATGCCTTTCCCAAGATCTTTAGTATGAAGCTTTATCCAGGATTTTAACTTGGATCAATAGTTCCATTTCCTACAGCAATAACCGTTACACTAAGTGCTCCACATTATAGCTTCCAGTATTTTATTTGAAATAAAAAAATTTCCACACTTATATAGTTTCAAGCACGCCCATTTCTATTTCTAGCCCAACCAGATAAGTTGTAGAATACACCAATTTCATCTCTGCAGAGGGGTAAGACCCCCCCACACATAACAAGTGTCCTGGATATGACACTAAACAATCTGATGGTGAGGCTCCAGGAAATACTGGAGCTTTGGGGAATGAGGAGTACTCCTTTATTGCCATTGCTCCCAGGTCCACTCTGGCTCAGAGTAGCAGCACCTGACAGGGTCCTGCCACTCTGGTGCAGAGTAGCAGCACCTGATAGGGTTTTATCTTGGAGTCAAAGAGAATTGCTTAACATTTAAACTGAGTGCAAACAAATGACTTTTGCTAAATTGAATTGTTAGTGATACATAGCAATACTTGGAATATTTAACTTAGTTGACTAATGCTAAATAGAACTGCTTAAGCATTTAACTGTGTAAACAAATGACTGATGTTTAATTGAATTGTCAGTTATACATAGCAATACTTGGAACCATTTAACTTTGTTGATTTATTTTTACAAATCATATATATATATATATATATACACACACACACACACACACACACACACACGTATAAAACAGATTTGGCATTAAATAATCTACAATGATTTATATGCCATAAAAGCAAACCCATCTATTTCTATTTAATAATTATTTGTTTGCACACAGTTATATGGTTTAAAGTATTCCGATCAAATACAAAAAATTTATACAAAATTAAATAATTTCTATTAACTATTTCTATTTAATAATAAAAATAATAATAATTTGTTTGCTTACAGTTATATGGTTTCATGTATTCCTATCAAATATTAATAATTTTCAAATAGGTCTATTTGACTGATAAGATGGGACCTTAACAGGTACTACCACTCCTGGTCAAAGTGAAACTGGGTGGAATGGCAATCAAGGGGTACTCCACATTTCCCAGAGCTCCAGAACTGGTACCTGACCACTAGATGGAGGTTAGTGCTATAGCCAGAATGAAAATTAATCATGGCCAACAGAGCTTCATCTAATAATACGATTCAAGATAATATTACTACTGCATGTGATAAGGTTTATTACTTCAATATAAAAAGTAAAGTTGGCGACCATAGTCAAGAGCAACTTTTCATTAGCTACTACACTGAGGTGTAGGGGAGGAAAATACTCATTTCCCTGGATTGCTCCATTTTACCCTTGACTCTTACTGTATAATGTTGAGTGTTCAGTAAGGAGACATCAAGTACCATTTTTTGGTATGGCTTGACCTGGGATTGAACTCTAGACTCCTGGGCTATTGGTGAACACTCTAATCACCAGGCCTGGTATTACTTCACAATATTAATGTTTAGATATCTCAAAAAGTAAGTATATGATCTAACAATAGAATTCAAGATAATATAATTACGGCATATGATATGGTTTATTACTTCAATATATTAATATTTAAATATCTCAAAAAGTATACAATCTAAAAACTTCTGTAAAATTATTGGTATTTTTTGCAGTTTATGAACTATTATCATATATATTATTTATAAATAAACAATTTTTAAATTTATATTCACAGTTAACATCTTTGCCAGTAAGATGGAGACCTACAACCAAAAAAAAGCATCCTTACAATCTCTCCTGCTAAAAAAGTCTAGTCAATCCAGAAGTATGGACCACAAAGACTGTGAGGACACAGACACCATCTGTAACATGGGAAGTGAGAACCGATTTCTGAAACGATCCACACTCTATGGACGAACAAGCCAAATTCGCAACCCAGCTAGTAATAACTATGCTGAAATAGAATCAACACAACCACTACAAACTTCTAAAACTTTACGACAAAGCCTCTACAGACGCAAGCAAGAACTACAAGAACATCCATCCCAATCAGACGACTACTGCAGTCAGCAGGACGGTAAAAAAGAAGCATCAGACAAACAATGGCATGTCACATCCTGGTTACAAAAGATGCGTCCATCTCTTTACAAGCGGAAAGAACAGACAACGTCAAATAAGGACACCGCAAGACTAATGGCTTCTAATCAATCTCTATTAACTGGAGATGATTTGTCCCCAAATGATTGGTCTGAAAACAAGTCAGCAGTTGCCCAAGCTTCGGCCTTGAGCTATCAACGAATCAATGCTATGTATTGGTCAGCAAAAATTAACGATGAACTTACAACCCAATTGTTGAACAGCCAAAGTTCAGCAACAACTGACCATGAAAACAGGTAATCGAATATTCTAATTCAGAAGAAGATTTTTATATAGTGGAATCATAGAAATAGTTTTTGTTTATACTCTATCCTGTAAGTAAAAAGGACTAATTAAAAAATTAAAAAAAAAGAACTCTTGTTTGTTGAATATTTACAGCAATTATTAAAAAGCCAGCATCAGAAAATGTGTTGAAAATATTGATAAATACTAAGATGAGTCATAAGTTTTGCAATATTTTACAAGTACAAGAGGCACAATTCAGCAGCTCCAGATGAATTTGCTGAGGTTGTGAAGGTGATAGACTACATTTGACTGTGAGTGGGTGTCTCCCAAGAGCTCCAGAACTGGAGCCTCCTCATCCTGATGCAGTTTATTGTCAGAAGCAGGACACTCCCTATTTTCAATGGTGGTGGCCTTACATCTCAGCAAGTGATATATCATCAAGTCATGCTGACAGCAGGGATTACCTTTAACACACTCTCTCTCTCTCGTTGTACATCCCTATTGACCATCACTCTTAGTAAAAGTCTTCTAGATGACATCCAGTGTCCGCAGAGATGATAAATGTAAATTTTGGGGCGGTGACTAGGAGTTCTTCCTTACTTGCCCTGCATGTCTTACTTGGATGGTTTCTTTGTTTTTAATGGCATATTAACCTTTATGAGGTATTTAATGCCAAAGCCATCCTTGTAGAAGAACATAGTGAGGGAATAAGGAGATTCATGCCTTCTCCAAAGCATCTGTCCTAAAGTGAATGTAATAGTGTGACTGAAGTTCAAACTCACTTACTTCAAAGCCACAGTACAATACATTACAGGAGCCTCTCTCCTACTTGGATGGTTTGTGATATGGAAGCCAAGTGGCCATATAACTGCTGTTTTGTGTGGTGCTGATTCCAAGATTTGTTCAAAACAGCACACAGCATCTTTGTGAAGTCCTCAGCTAGCTTTCTCTTCAAGCATTTCATCAAAGTCCAGGGGTGCAACTGTACAGTAGCACTACCACTTATTCTAAGCCCCACAGACAGGACTAAGATTGATAATATTTGACAATACATCATTAAATAAAAATGAACATATTCATTATTCTGACTCATCCACTAGTAAAATATCTCACCTTGACCTGCAATGAACCCAGCAGATGTTGTTGACAGATACATCTGTAATATAATGGCCGAGGGATTTCGTTTTATGTCTTTGGATTTAGTTAGGCTGAGAACCTTTCAGCTCAGTGCATGGGTTACTTAGGTGCAACATTAACGCAGGTGTTCACGCGCACGGGCAGAGCGGACGTGTCACTCAGAGATGTCACAATAGCCCAGATGGGAAACGAGGCTAGAGAGTGCAGGTGACGATTTGGGGGATTTTGAAAAAGTCAGAGAGTTGAGTTCTGCCTCAGGAGAAGACGATTGGCTTTCGCTTGCTCGCCAGGTGCCACACATGTTTGGGGGGGGGTAGATGGAAATGTCATCATAGAAAGATTGTGCTTCTCTCTTCCTTATGTCAAAACCTTTAACTCAAAGGTAATAAAAGGTTTCTTACCTGAACTAAGAAGTCGTTACGTATTTTTCGTGTTTCAGGATTCCTAGGTTCTATGTATATATGTTATGAACATTCTATGTACATTTCACACATATCCATATCTGGCTATGGTACACATCCAGCCGTAGATAAAATCAACAAAATAATTACTGTAAAACAAGCAATGCATGGGTGTAAGCTGTAACCAATGGAACAAGTATTGCACAAGTGTAAACCATGGCCAATAAAAAACAAGCATCGCATAGGTATAAACTATGACTAATGAAGAACAAGCAATGCGTGGGTATAAGCTATGACCAATGAAGAACAAGCAATGCGTGGGTGTAAGCAGTGACCAATGAAAAACAAACAATGCAGAGGTGTAAGCAGTGACCAATGAAGAACAAGCAATGAATGGGTGTAAGCTGTGCCAATGAAAAACAAGTATTTTGTTTGTCACATGGGAGTTTTAAGACTATATTAGGTCTAAAATTTTGCCCAAACTCTCTCTCCAAGTGCAAAATTTTTTATATATATGTGTTCCTCATTATCTGTCAAGACCCAGTGGTAATATACAACACATTATGACCCCCCACATACACAATTGAAAAACAGATGAGAATTTGGGACAGTCTGAATACATCTGACCATCTGTTGAATTTCAAATCAACCGGGCAAAAAATGATCTGTGGTCAAGTGACGTTATTGGTATCAACTAAGCTTTGCTCAATCTGGGACACAGACGTCATGTTGTTTACGGCAACAGCTGTTACTAAGTGATGGTTAGTAAGTACTAGGTCTTTATAGGGTCCACTTGGTTGGTTTGTTTGGTTTTATGGCATATCAACCTTTGTAGGTTATTTAACGCCAAATCCATTTTTATGTAAATAATCTGTTCTATTTAAAACGATTCAGTTTAGCATAAGTACGCAGTTTAATGGTCAAAAACGTTTCCATTTCTAACTATTCAAGCAGTTGTATGTAACAATTCGGTTAAGTGTAAATACAGTTTTAATGTCGAAAAACAGTTCTATTTGAAATAATTCAGTTAAGCATAAGCACACAGTTTAAATGTAAGTATGGTTTAATTGTAAAAGTCATTTCTATTTCAAACTATTCAGTTTTACTCAAACAATTCATTTTAGCATAAGTATGCTGTTAGTTCTATTTAACCCATAGATAGGACCCTTATCAGGTGCTACCAATCCGGGCCAGAGTGGACCTGGGAGCAATGGCAATGAAGGGGTACTCCGCATTCCCCAAAGCTCCAGCATTGCTGGAACCTCACCATCAGATTGTTTAGTGTCATATCCAGGACACTCATTAGGGGCGGGGGGGTCTTACCCCTCTGCAGAGGTGCAGTCAGTGTATTCTACAGCCCCAGCTGACTGGGCAATACACAGATTTAAATGTCAGACAGTTTTATTTCAGATAATTCAGTTCAGCATAAGTACACAGTTTAGACATCAAAAACAGTTCTATTTCGAGCAATTCAGTTCAGCACTAGTATGCAGTCTCAATGTCAAAACAGTTCTATTTTAAACAATTCAGTTTAGCATAAATACGCAGTTTAAATGCAAAAATCAGTATAGTGAAAGAAGCACGTAGTTCTATTTATTCTACAGCCCCAGCCGACTGGGCAAGGGTCCACTTGGTATTCGTACTGGATAGGTTATTTAAAGTTAATCATCTGGTCCCAGGGAACCTTTGCCCCAGAGAGTACCTGCTTAGCAGAGTTGAATTTATTGCTTGGTGCCTGATGTATCTCTAAAGGGAAATGTCCAGGGGATCAAGCATTTTTTGTGATGGCTACACATCAGTCTCAATTCCTGCATGGCCTTCAACTATAAAATGACTTCCTATCAAATTTGACTAGCTGAGAAGTCCCCTCACCTGTGGTTATGAAGTGATCACCCTTGTATATACTAAACAGGTACATCGCTGCTTAACTTCAAACAAGTCTCTAATAGTCATTTTCTAAGCTTTGTTTAGCCTAGGACACATGACTAAGGTTGCTTACAGTATATGTTGTTCTTCAGTGGCCACCCATCCAAGTACTGAACAGGCTCATTGTTGCTTAACTTCCATGATCTAATGGGGGCAAGTGTATTACGTACAATTTGGTTTGTTCATCATGCTTTACGACTAATATACCTTTTTGGGCTATTTAATGCATAAATCCAATTTATATATTTTAAAGATTTGTAAACAAGGAGTTTGTACATAAAATTTTAAAACAAGCAAGAGTTCATTTGTTTGCACACAGTTAAATGGTTTCAAGTACTGCTATCTAATACTAATAATTCTATTTAATATAAATCATCTGTTTGCACACACAGTTGAATGGTTTCAAGTATTGTTATCTAATACTAATAATTCTATTTAAAATTATTTCCTTGCACACAATTAAATGGTTTCAAGTATTGCTATTGAAAACTAATAATTGCAGTTGATAATAATCCCTATTAAGAGATTGAACAGTTCTATTTGACTGATAGATAGAACACTAACAAATACTATCACTGCAGGTGAGTGTGGGTCTGAGAGGAACAGTAATGAAGGGGTACTCCACATTCCCCATGACACGGGCCTCACCACCAAATATCTAAGACATACGGGTAATTTGGAATTTACTAAGCAGCATGTGTGGCATAACTCGGTACCTTATTGAAAATGGATTTAGCAATCAATTTCACTTCACCCTAATGCACTTAGAAAAGGCATGAATCCATCAATTCTCACCTCTCCCAGGTACAAGTATATAGTAGGATATACTTGCCTCTTACAGCTATCAGTCTAAGTAATGTAGAAGTCATCACTCCAATGTGTAGAATACCAACAATGATAATAACACTTACCGACCCAGGAATTCTAACTAGTGTCTGGTTGGCAGACAAAAATAAAACAGGCTGCAACTTAATACAGACCCTGCGCTACTACTAAACAAGCCTATATATATATATATATATATATATATATACACACATATATATATATATATATATATACACACACACACGTCCATTCCTGGGCCAGCGACCAATCACTGTCCAGGAAATGGACATTTCCTGAACAGTGATTGGTCGCTGGCCCAGGAATGGACTTGACCACATGTATATAATGGAATGCCCCAATGTGTCATAAATCTCTCCTTCTTCAGAGTTCAGGAGATAGTATCTCAGATCTAACACAGCTTGCTGTAGCGACTGTGTGCTGACTTTGATAACTACCAACCCAGCTATCCAATGCCTAAGAAATTCACAAAAGCTGTATTCCAATTAATAACTGACATTCCTGTAGTGGAGGAATGGGAAGGGGGTAAGCTTCATCATTATTACATTCTACTTGCATGGATTTTCTTAACTTTCTCTCGCCACACATCTCTGTCATCCATCACTTCCAGCAGGTCTTCCAGGCTACATCCTGTGTCCATACAGTGCTATTGTAGATAAGTTCTAGCTGGTCATCCAACACTTGCGTGTTTGTGTGAAGGGTTCCAGAGAAGAACATCGCTTATGAGTTTGTCCTTGCTCCTCCAGCAGTGTCCCGTATGTTTGTCTAATTTGGATGATCTTCAAGATGGGTAGTAGGTGGATGTAAAGCTACTGTTTTGTGGGATGTTGCTTCCAGGATTTGTTTAATATTGCTCGTAGCATCCTTGTGCAATTACTGTCAAGCTTTTTCTCTATATGCTCAGCATAAGTGGTGCATTTATTCAGTAGTATGGACACAACCGCTGCTAGGAAAAAATTATGATTTATTTTATTAGATAGGTCTGACTTCCACATGACCGATAGCTTAATAATAGCAGTCCATACCGTCACTAGTAACATATATATGTCATTTTCAGTAGATGAGATGCTGCTTCCAAGGTAGTTTCCGAGAGCCACCATTTAGTGTAGAAGATACAAGCATGACCAGTTTGATTAAAACACATGTACTCCATTTTGTCTGCTTTCACATGGAGACCTACACCACTTGCAGCCCACTCCAGATTATACAGCAGGAATTCAGACTGGGTGGGAGTGTACTTGCCAGAAGTGCTAGGTCAGCAGCATAGTCTGCATCTGTAATAGTTTTTGCGGGGTATCATCTACTTCTTGCCTTTAAATTTTTGCTTAGTCAAACATTGGCCTCAGATTGCTTCAGCTACTTGCTATTCAAGAGTGATAACCTATTCAAGTATGTATAATCTAGAAAAAGACAATGCCAATTTTCCATACTATTTTTCATCAGCAATTTTTAGAGTGAAACTCAGGACTGGACAAGTTCTGCAACCTCCACATTTACCAAACCTTGCAACATAAGATTTTTTTCTTGTTTCCTCAACTGAAAATATATCAGGATGTGGAGGTCTTTTAAAGAAATACTATGTAACAAGTTTCTTGAATATTAAGGAGACTTTCAAAAATGTTTTATTCAGTATTCATATACTGAATATATATATATATATATATGTTGTCTGTCATCTTTAATAAAATGTGCATGCATAAAACCTGTGATATATATATGTACGTAGAAAAGGTAAAACAGAACACAAATATGTTTGATGGTTTGTTTATTTTGCCAACACTTTTCAACTTCAATCTTTTTTTTGAATGCAAAATTATTTTAGTATGAGAAATAATTATGATAGATAAATTTTGATTCAATTACAAATCTTGGTTGATCTTCCTATGTGATAAAAACAGATTAATACTAGTTGAGATGTTCAAATTGCATCATGTCATGTGATGTATTTTTTAAGTAAATGGCATTTTGTGGTTTGAGAAATGGATTTGTGATGTTTTATTACTTCAAATATTTAAGAGAGAAAGGATTTAATCTTTTGTGTGAATTTTGAATTCTTTTAATATTATTTTCCCTAAAGATGGTTAAATTTTGAAAAAACCTTTTCATTGTGGAATTGTGATGTAGCGTACTATGGAACATGCTTCAATTATTCTTCTTTTATTTTTGTCATGAATAAACGCAAATATGGCAGAATTTTGAAAATCAAAAGCGTGGTTAGTTAGTTGGACTTACAAAATTCTAATTTTGATCAAACACTTTTAAATTCAAAAAAAGATTGAAGTAAAAACACGCTAGTAAATAAACAAACCATCAAACATATTTTCCTTCTGAGAATTAATTTTTTATTTATTGTGGACTTTTTGTCCTCATCTTGGTAGTTTTTTGTGTTGTTTCTTCTTTCACTACGTTTCGGCCA
Organism: Sepioteuthis lessoniana; assembly: GCA_963585895.1. Lineage (NCBI taxonomy): Eukaryota > Metazoa > Mollusca > Cephalopoda > Myopsida > Loliginidae > Sepioteuthis > Sepioteuthis lessoniana. Next base: position 7,927,688 of record OY757945.1, on the reverse strand, counting down.
AATTTCACCTCTGGCCTTCTTCAGGTGATTTTTACAGCGACCTTGGATAGGAATGCTGAGTCTTGTAACTGTATCCCTAGTAATTACTGCCTTCCATAATTGTTGCCTATCGCACCACGTTTTTGACCAAGTAAACCTCTGTTTACTTCGGGGCCCGTGGCGCAGCGGATAGAGGCGTTGAGTCTCTACGGTTCCAGGTGAGCATTGTCAGAAGATAGCGGTTTCAAATCCTACCCAAGCCGGCCAGAGGTTTACTTGGTCAAAAACGCAATCAGATTGCATTTTTGAAATTCACCAGCAGTGACAATCAGGCTTTAGTAGGGTGTATTCCAATTGCTGCTATAGTTGTTCATTTGAACCTGAAATCATAAAACTGAGTCAGTGATCTCATAAGATGTATAGCAATAACATTCTGAAGTTTTAAGAGTCTACGATAATTTTAAATGTCCATATGAAAAAAGTCTGGAAACTTATTGTATGCACCTCGTGTATGTATATATATATATATATATATATATATATACACAAACACACACACACACAAACATGTGTATATATATATATATATATACACAGACACACAAACATATATATATATATACACACACACACACACTAATATATATATATATATATATATATAGACGCAAACACATATATATATATACACACACATACATACACAAACATATATATATATATATATATATATATATACACACACACACATATATATACACACACACACATATATACACACACACACACACATATATATATATATATACACACACACACACATATACATATATACACACACACATATACATACATATATGCACACACATATACATATATATATACACACACACATACATACAAACATATAAACACATATATATATACACACACACACAAACATATATATATATATATATATATATATATATACACACACACACACATATATCTACAAACATACATGTATTATTAACATTCTAGGATAAAAAAAAGATTTTGATTTCAGTCCAGAACAAAGAGCCCTTTCTGACAAGCTATCAGTCTTGCACTTGAGTTACCCTTAATTATAAAGGGCATCTTGGCTCTCAGCAACCAAACACAGTCAAACAATGCAATAAAAGTACAAATTCAAAGAATACCTGAATATTCAAATGAGAGACCACCCCACATAGTTCCCCTATATTAAAACTTTAGAAGAAGCAGGTGCACATGGAAAGAGAGAGAGAGAGAAAAACAATTGATTACCCTCCCTATACCTTGTTGGGTGGTCCCTAAGTACAAAAACCATAGAGGTCAAACAGAAAAGAGAAACTTGGTTGATAAGACAAAAGGCTGTGAATCAATAGGTCAATTGTTTTGCCCTAAAAAAAAGTGATTTTTATTTGTCTTTTTTCCTTTATATACATATTTATTCACTCTCATATTACAAAAACCATTTAATTTTACTTCATCAAATACAAAACCTATACAGGGGGTCAAATGTATCACTTTTGTCAGCTGGAGAAATAGGAATTGATTATTATATATATATATATAAATCTCATGTTTCAAAAAGTTGTTTGAATAGAATCATCTCATTAATCCACTCGTTAAGTGGATTTGAGGTCGATGGTACTATTTAAAAATAGCTGGCCAATTTTTTCTGTCCAAAAATTTCCATTTCTTTATGTTTTTAAACCATTTTTTAGAAAACAGACAGCTTGATTGTTTCTTAGAAAATATACACGTTTAAATTTGGATGTCGAATAAAGAAATATGAATGTTAGATAGAAAGACTTTAAACCATTTAAGTGTATGCAAATTATTAGTATTGAAGATAGCTACTCAGAGTTAGGTTTAGTTGGGTTTTAAGACATATCAGCTATTGTAAGTTATTTAATGCCAAATCCTCTTTATACGTATATATTAAATATATATGATTTGGTTGGGTTTGGTTTTATGGCATATCAACCATTGTTGGTTATTTAATGCCAAATCTTTTTTATACATATATATTGATCGCATTTTTAAATAAGCCTGAGCAAATTTTTTTGTACACAGTTAAATGCTTTCAACTATTGCTATTTAACGCTAATAATTGTATTTAATATTTATTATTTGTTTGCACACAGTTATAGAGTTTCAAGTATAGTAAATGATTCATTCTATTTGACCCATAGATGTAAGGGGTACAACATATTTCCCAAACCTTCAGGACTAGAGCCTCCTCATCAGATGGACACTTGTTAAGAGGGGTACCTTTTATCATATTCTACAGTCCACAGGGCATTAACCCATAAAGAACTGATGTACTGTCAAACCAATACACCAGACCAGAATTTAATTTTAGCGGGCCCAATTTATTTTCTTTCAGGAAAGCCTTTATAAATGGCATGGTGTTCAATACTTAGTATAGAACACCATGAAGATTGATTCTATTGGTATGTCAATTCATCTAGGGTTATTTTAAGCCTTGAGGTTAAGGAATTATGTACCTTACACATTTATATTTTTGTAAAGCTTTTTTTCAAGTCTTTTGCACACAAAGTATATATGACCAATTTACCACAACTTTTCCTGTTCCCCAATGATACCTGCATCAGAAAAATAAGGTTTTAAAAAGTTTGCCTTCAGTTTACACATACCACACTTTTAACCTGAACTAATTACTATACATGCAGTTATTTTTTGGCTCTGGGACAAATTCTTATTTCTATCTTCATAGGCAGTTTAAGGAATGACCAACTTTTGGTAATAGTAGATAGGAATATGGTCCAGGAGACTGGGGGTTCAATCCCAAGTCGAGTCATAATAAAGACTCAAAAAAATGGTACTTGATGCCGCCTTGTTTGACACTCAGCATTATAAGGTAAGGATCAAGGGTAAAGTGGAGCAATCCAGGAAATGGAATAGCACCCTCCCCGACATCTCGGTGTGGTAGCTATAAAAAAGGGTGCCTTCAGGTCACCCTTTTTACTAAGGTTGCCAGCTTTACTTGACTGGATAGGAATAATGATTGATACTTCAGCACAACAACTTAGAATCATATAAACTAAAAAACTTTTGAGTCTATATCTGATCTTGAGTTTGTCAGATGAAGGTAAATTAAAAAGGCTTTATCATTAGCAATATAATCTTTTGAGAGTAACTATTTAAAAAAGAAATCTCAACTAGGGTGAAAAGAATTTCTAAAAGAAAAAGAAAACTTTTCTTTCTTTTAAGTCAATTTGGCGACCATAGTCGAGAGCGCCCAGAAAGCTCCCTTTTCAATAGCTACTACACCGAGGTGTAGGAGGTGTCCTGGTGGTATAATGGTTAAAGCAATGGAGTGCGGAATCGTAGTAAGCGAGTTTGTACTCCAGTTGCGCTATTACGTTCACTTTCGGCAAATACCCTTGGGAAAGGTATGAAACCCCTTATCCTCCCATCTATGGGTTAAATAGTACCACTACTATTCTTCTAGGAGAATGGCTTTGGCATTAAATAACCTACAAAGGTTAATATGCCATTAGACATAGAAACCAAACCAAACCGAGGTGTAGGAGAGGGCACTACTCCTTTCCCTGGATTGCTCCACTTTACTTTTGATATGTACCTTATATTGCTGAGTGTTAAGCAAGGAGGTATCAAGTACCATTTTTAAAGTCTTTGGTATGACATGACCTGGGATTGAACTCAGGTCTACCAGACCATTGGCAAACACTCTACCCACTAAACCAATTAAGCTACTTAAATGAAGTCAATTTTTTTTTTTTTTTAAATAGTCATCAATGTTTTTAAATTAATTATTTAAGAAAAAAATTAACTATTTAAAAAATATTTAATCATCTAAAAATAATTACTGTGTTTGAAAAGAATTAAAGTATCACCATCAAGGTAATATCATTTAAGTCAGACTTAGAAGAAAAAAAAAAAAGGGAAATCTGATGTGCTGAAAAGTATGGTAATCTACTGATATCTAACAACCTACCTAAAAATCTTATGTGTCCCTAACACTTACACTCCCTCAGGATATTAATGAATTACTATTTACCTTACTACCTACACACACATTACTGATTCTCAGTCATTTTGGCAAATACTATGCCTGGCATACATATATTGTGTGTGTGTGTGTATATATATATATATATATATATATATATATTGTATGTGTGTATTTATATATTGTTTGTGTGTGTATATATATATATATATATATTGTTTGGTTTCTTTGTTTAATGGCATATCAACTCTTTCTAGGTTATTTAATGCCAAAGCCATTCTTCTAGAAGAACAGTAGCGGTACTATTTAACCCATAGCTGGGAGGATAAGGGAGTTCATACCTTTCCCTAGGGTATTTGCCCGAAAGTGAATGTAATAGCGCGACTGGAGTACGAACTCGCGTACTACAATTCCGCAGTCCATTGCTTTAACCACTACACCACGAGGACACCCCCAATATATATATTGTGTGTGCATATATATATATATATATATATATATATATATATATAGTGTATGTGTGTGTGTATATATATATATATATATATAAATATATATGTATATTTTCTGTGTAAATGTGTGTGTATATATATACACACATACAGGGTGGAACGATAAAATTGTTGTCCTAAAGAATACTCGGCGGATGGCGGCGATCAGGCTGGCTTTGGTGTTGTGGGAGGTCATGTTGTTGATATTCTAGTCATATGACCAAATGAAGTAGTCCAGCGGGTTCAGGTTGGTGGAGGAAGGGGGCCATTGAGAGAAGGATACAAAGTCGTAGCACTCCTTCTAAAGCCAAGCCTGGGTCTCTCTGGACTTGTGGGCCGGCATTGAGTCCTGTTGCCACACCCAGGGTCTGCCACCGGCCACCTGATTACACCAGGGGATCATTACACTTTTCAGCACATCCAGGTACATTTTGGTGTTGACTTTTAAGCCAACTTCAAAGATGTGAGGTTGCATGATGTGGTCCACACTTGAAACAACACCAAAGACCATAACCGTAGCCCTAGGCACGTCCCAGTTATTTGTGGCAATCCAGCGAGGGTGCTGGCAACGGTCCTGTTGTCATAACTTGGATCGGTAGAGTGCATGAGTTGTACAGCGGCACATCTCTGATCTCGCTAGTTGAACATTGTGTCACTTTCAGACATGATAGAAGGCTCCTATCGCTCTTGGGATTTGTACACAACAATATTTACCAACCCCTCCGCTCGGGCAGGATATGACACAAGGTCAGTTTTTAAGCAGAGTTTTACATCTCCTAGACTTCACCAAGGCTGAAGAACCTAGTCTGTCCTACTATTTACCCATAGCTGGAGGGAGACTAATTGGATTCATACCTTTCCCAAGGGTATTAATGCGATGTGAAATGCAATCAATCTTGTTCAGGATTTGAACTTGTGTCGCCGTGTCCATTTCCTATGATGATAACCATTACACCACTGAAATGGTATTTCTATACAAGGAAACTAAAAAAAAAACATTAAAAACAGTAGTTTGACTTGTTTCGACTCATATTGTTAAAATGTGAGATCATTTTAATGAAAATTGGACAACTTGTTAGATTACAAAATGATTACTGATTTTTCTGAAACACTCTCTATATTCAAAATGATATCAAATCTTTAGAAAAACACAATGCATATTTGTATGTGTGTGTGTGTGTGTGTGTGTGTTTATATTGTAAAGATTTAAATTAAAAAAAAAAAACTTGTACAAGATTTGAACCCTGCTCTTCAAATCCACCTCATACAACTGTGACTTTTGCTCCAATTGAGCCTTCATCAAACAACTCAGACAGGTAGAAAGAAAAAAAAACTTCAACAGAATATTTTGGGCTAACTTCTCTTCCAAGGTCGTTATGTATGTCAGTAAATATGTGTATGTTACACACCTGCCTATGAAGGTAATATGATATGGATCTTTATTTTGACAAAAACATTCTGTTCAAGTACAAACAGGAGATAGAGAGTAATTTTCAGTTTCTTATTATATAATTAATACATCTATTTTATCTACGACTCAAGTTTTAATAGAAGCACGAGAAAACCTAAAATCCTAGTATCTTTGATTTAAAAGAAAATTAACTTTTTATTCAAAAAAAAATTGGTAGGGGTATGTTTATTTATTAAAAGGTAATGAACAATGTATATTCATTCAAACAAGTTTTCTTAAATGTGATGAATAAAGAATGTCATAATTTTTTTTTTTATTGGACTTTTCTTGTTTTCTTTCAGAAGAGGCAGTATTAGTGAACTCAAAGAACTTTCTTTTTTATGTGCCCCAGGGCTTTTGACTCTTCTCCGGCCATAGTAAAGAACTAGAAGGAAAAATTGGTATCCTTCATCAATAGAAACATCAATATCATCATGGACAGCCGTTAACTATGAAATGCTAATTAGAATCCTTCACTCCTTCCTAAATAGAAGCATCAATATCATCATGGACAGCTGTTAACTATGAAATGCTAATTAGAATCCTTCACTCCTAAATAGAAGCATAAATATCATCATGGACAGCCATAAACTATGAAATACAAATTAGAATCCTTCACTCCTTCCTCAATAGAAACATCAATATCATCATGGACAGCAGTTAATTATGAAATGCTAATTAGAAACCTTTACTCCTTCCTAAATAGAAGTATCAATATAATCATGGACAGCTGTCAACTATGAAATGCTAATTAGAATCCTTTACTCCTTCCTAAATAGAAGCATCAATATCATCATGGACCACTGTTAACTATGAAATACTAATTAGAACTCTTCACTCCTTCCTAAATAGAAGCCTCAAAATCATCATGGACAGCTGTTAATTATGAAATGCAAATTAGAATCCTTCACTCCTTCCTAAATAGAAGTATCAATATCATCATGGACCACTGTGGTTTGATAAGAGCTCACAATAAAAAAAAATTGTACTCTCTAGCAGTTTCTCTCTATGCTCACAGACACCTTGCATTTGTATTTCTTCATAAAAAAAGCCACAATTGTCTTTCTAAATCTTTTATATAATCGTACTCCCACAAGCTTCCTTATTTCCGGTCTAGTACATTTAGAATATCCGCTCACATTGAACTTCACTTTTCTCCTTCTTTTCTCTAGGACACGTGGGTTTGGTTCAGGTACCCAAATGTATCAAAAGTGGAGCAAACAGAATTGACAGACATTGATAGAATGGCAGTTATTCTTTGGAGGGTCTTGGTATCCAGCATTAGGGGCAAGAAATTGGATTAAGTATTAGTGTTTGAAACTAACACCTTCTTATATTTAAAACTACAACCAGTGTTACAATGGGAACCTAATGAGTCCATTACACATCTTACGAAGAGCAACAGAAAAAGAAACCAATTTCAAATATAATCTGCACAATATTTTTAACTTTGAATAGTTATCATCATCATCTTGTGCTACCAGCATAGATATCCCTGACTCTCTCTCTCGACACTCCTCCCTATCTTTCATCATTTCTGGCAGGTCCTCAGGGCTACATCCTGTATACTCACAGATGTGCTGTATGTAGGTTTGAGCTGATCGCCCTGCTTTAGCTCGACCATGTGGTGGTGGTGGTGGTGGTGGGTTTGAGTTGGAGTTTTGTTTAAAGGCATATCAACCTCTATGGGTCATTTAATGCCAGAAGGGTTAAATTGCTTTTGTCTTTTGTGCATGTTTTAGGTTTTAAGGTATGAGTTTCAGTTATATTTTATTATATTTGACTAGATTTTAATGAAGAGATTGATTTCTTTTAGAAAACTTAAGATTTCCTCTGGTTTGGAGTTTTTGAAGAGGTGGGGGGGCACAGGAGAACATCACTTATGAGTTCATCCCTGCTTCTCCAGCAGTGTCCTGCATGCCTGGTTCATCTAACTTTGATAGTTTTCGTAATGGGAGGTAGGTAGCCGTACAGCTGCTCCTTTATGGGGTGTTGCCTCTGAATTTACACAAACACACACATCACAATTATTATGTGGACACTAATTTCAAATAAAAGATTATCAGAAGTAAATAAAAATAATGGTGCTCTTATATTGATATATCAAAATGTACCACTTGTTTTTATATGTTTGTGGGTACTGATACATTCAAATATGTGTATACACATTTTTAGATAATTATAGATGCATCTTTATGGATGTGTTTACACACATGTATGCACACACACACATTATATATATATATATATATATATATAAACAGATTCAATAAAATAAATTGTGTGGGACACAGATTTCCACCCTTGGTGGGACACCAGTCTAGGAGAAGGATAACTAATTTTAAAATCAAAACCGAGTCCCAAAAGCAGTCTAACGTTATCTTCAGCCCCATTCTGACAATACTGGTGATTACACAACTACCCAACTGTATCAGCCCTTGCTCTGTCTTTGGACACCATTGATAGCATCAAAAGAAGAGACTTGCTGCATGGACAGCCATCATTAGCTGGAATTTTAAATGCAAATAAATTTTTATCTGATGATAGCGTCTTCTATTCTATAGAGGATATATGAAATCTATAGCTATGAAACAAGACTAAAGAAGATGAGATTTTAATTACTTTAGTTCTTTGTGCTGCTCTGATAGCCAGCATTTGAGCACTTTTTGATTTATCAAACACTTTTTAAATGGCTGTTTTTTCCTCATCTGTTTACAACATATATATACATATATTTATATATATAATAAAAGTAGACAAAATGCAAGTTAGTAAATTACTCAAAGCTACTCTGGCAGAGCAAGTCTAACACATAAGTTATCAAGATTGTTGTTTGGTTTCTTTTGTTTAATGGCATATCAACCTTTGTAGGTTATTTAATGCCAAAGCTATGCTTCTAGAAGAACAGTAGGGGTACTATTTAACCCATAACTGGGAAGATTAGAGTGATTGTGCAAAACATAATAGTAATTTATATATAGGTGAATGAAAAAATCATTTAAAAAAAAACTATTTTCTTAAATCAAGAAAGTGCTCAAATGCTGGCCAGTTGAGGAGAATAATGTCTAAAATGAATAATCTCACCTTATCCTGTTGGCTTCATTACTTATAGTTTTTTGTATTTTATGTATATATATATATATATATATATATATATATATATATAGTCATCCACAGACAGATCTGTTTCGTTCTATCAGAACTCATCAGTGTGGCTAGACAGTATCTTCCCGTAGCTGGGATCAGAACCTGGTTGACTCAAATGTCAAACCAAAGCTTCTAACCATTCAGCCACGAGGAGATATTAGTTGCGAAGTAAATTTTAAATGGTTATGAATCACAATTACTATTGTTTACATACATCCGTTCAACGGCAGCCGAGACCTCAATTCAACTGCGAAGAGGCTTGCAATAGACGCTAATGGCAACACGATATATATATATATATATATATATATATATATATATATACACGTGTGTGTGAGTGTATATATTAAAAACATTGATTCAAAGAAACATATGATGCATCTTTCTGATACTAGTTCCATAGCACAACATCTAAAAAAACATTCATGCCCAACAACTGATGCTATTTATAGAAACAAATTTGAAAAGTAAATGCTACACAATACAACAGTATAAACACTCATTCTTACAAAGTAGTAATATACACATAAAAAGTTACATCCCTTTTATGATACATCCTCCCCGGATGATGGCCCAAAGTTGGACAGAAAGTACATGGGAAATAACTAATTATGGATGTTATATCAACCAATTCCCACCGAATATCATAAGATCGATGCAGCAATTCAAAAGGATCAACAAAAAAATATGTAGATAAAAAATGTCTATAATGTTCAATCAAATATGTATCAATGAAGAAATGCTGCCTATATATATATATATATATATATATATATATATATACACACACACACACACAGAGTAAGGAGCCGCTCATAGCATAATGGTTATCATAATAAGAAATAGACACAGTGACCCGAGTTCAAATCCTAGATAAGGCTGTTTCCATTTCACATAGAGCTAATACTCATGGGAAAGGTATGAATCCTAATATTCTCTTTTTAGCTATGAGTAAATAGTAAGACAGACTGTGCACTTTAGCTTTGGTATGGCGACCAGTCTAGGAGAAGGAAAACTGAATTCAGACCTCTTAAACTCTGCTTAAAAAGTTACCTGTCATATCCTGCTCATGCAGTGTGGTGAGGTTGTTATTATATATATATATATATATATATACAAAAATTTGTTTTTTGCAATCATATACACACAAAGTATACCCATATGAACAGATATAAATATATATATATATATATTTTCTTCCAGGCAGCGGTTGTGTCGATACTGCTATATGGATGCACCACATGGACGCTTACGAAGCGGCTGGAGAGGAGGCTGGACGGAAATTACACAAGAATGTTGAGAGCAGTATTAAACAAGTCCTGGCGACAACACCCCACGAGACTCCAACTATACGGACACTTGCCCCCCATCACAAAAACTATACAAGTTCGACGAACCAGACACGCGGGACACTGCTGGAGAAGCAAGGACGAGCTCATAAGCGATGTACTCCTGTGGACCCCCACTCATGGATGTGCAAGTGTGGGACGACCAGCACGAACTTACATACAGCAGCTATGTGAGGACACGGGTTGTAATCCTGAAGACCTGCCGGAGGCGATGAGTGATAGGGAGAAATGGCGAGAGACGGTCAGGGATATCCGCGCAGACGGCGCGACATGATGATGATGATGATATATATATATTAATTAGATAAGATACAAAAATATACACTTGCATCTCAGCCCAAAGACCACAGAGCTACCCTTTCATACTTAGTAACTAAGAAACAATTGAATCCTAAACATAGTACACAGATACTACACTCTGATCCTTTGAAGATCCATACGTAACCAATCCCATCATTTTGTTGGGAACGATGCAAAAAAGAATAGTACCATAAATGCTTAGCTTGGTCGGCAGGGCTAAGGGTAGACTGACTATATTCCCAACAGAGGAGTAAGACTCTGCCCCTCAAAAAAAGGGGGTCTTGAAGATGGTGAGGCTTTAATTCAGGGAAAAGGGGAGTACCATTTCACTGTCATTACTCTCAGGTCCACTCTTACCTAAAGTGGTAATACTTAATAGATCTGTTCAAAAATTATTCTTATTCAATAGATTTGTTTGTGCTTTATGGCATATTAATTTGTGTGGGTTATTTAATGCCAAATCATGTTTATATATATATATATATATAGTTTGTAAGCAAATAGTATGTAATTTTATTTGCACATACTTAAATGGTTTTAAGTATTGCTATTAAACACAAATAATTCTACTTAATTAAATATATAGGATTTGGTTTGGTTGTGTTTTATGGCATATCAACCATTGTAGGTTATCTAATGCCAAATCCTCTTTATACATATATATTAAGTATATATATGTATTTACCAACCCCTCTACTAAGTCAGGATACGATACAAGATCAATTTTAAAAGTAGAGTTTAACAGTTTTCCTTCTGCTAGACTGGTTGCCTAACCAAGGCTAAAGAACTTAGTCTGCCCTACTATTTACCCATAGCTGGAGGGAGAATAGTTGGATGAATACCTTTCACAAGGGTCTTAGTGCCATGTGAAATGCAATGTTGTGTCCAGAATTTGAACTCATGTCGCCATGTCCATTTTCTATGATGATAACCATTACACCACGGGCACCTCCAGCACCACAGGCACCTCCACAATACGATTTGTAAATACATTTTGTTGATAACATTCTAAAACGATCCTGAGCTCTTTTTTTTTTTTTTTTTACACACAGTTGAATGGTTTCAAGTATTGCAATATAACAGTGACAATTTAACATCAGTCATTTGTTTGCACATATAGTTTGTTCTATTTGAGCTCTAGATAGGATCCTATCAGGTGCCAACTGAGCTTGCTGATACAAAGTCATCAAGGCAAAAATAAGGTTATATCACATACCAAAAGCGGTGAACAATGACAGTAGGCTGACTAGGTTAAATGGTAGCCTATTAAGTCCATCATGCGAATCTAGTAATACAAATTTTACAATAATCCTAAAGTTTTATGTATCTTTTGTTGTTGATCCAAACGTTCTCAATTTTATTTCTGTTTACTTTTTCCCACGTTTACTTGTATTTGCTTTTTTTAGTTTTGTTTTTCATGTTTTTTTTCCTGCAACTGCAGAAAGGCTGACACTGACCTATCACAGTGCCCTTGAAAATGGACAGTGAAAGACACGCCCACCCAACAAACACACATAGAAACTAAGCTGAAGGACAACAGTTTGTCACTCCCCTTTCCACCAGAACGCCATGGAAGATGTTGATGGTGCATGGTAGAAGACAATCACAGGATAGGGGGTGGACACTTCGGAAAATGAGTTCAACGGGCAACACTGAAACAAAAGGCACAGAAACAAAGCACTTCTATCAGGCCTGATTTGGTTGGTTGGTTGGTTGGTTTTATGGCATATCAAATTTGTTGGGTTATTTAATGCCCAAGTCAGGGGGTGTCCTCGTGGTGTAATGGTTAAAGCAATGAACTGCGGGATCATAGTAAACGAGTTCGTACTCCAGTCACACTATTACATTCACTTTCGGGCAAATACCCTTGGGAAAGGTATGAACCCCCTTATCCTCCCAGCTATGGGTTAAATAGTACCACTAATGTTCTTCTAGGAGAATAGCTTTGGCATTTAATAACCTACAAAGATTGATATGCCATTAAACAAAGAAACCAAACCAAACCAAACTAATGCCAAAGTCAGTCACTCCTCAATTTTTTTTGAGAGTTGATATGCCATTAAACAAAGAAACCAACCAACCAACCATCAATTTTTTTTTGGCAATGAATATGGTTTCAAGTAAATTGTTATTTCTAAATAAAGCTTCAATTAGCTATTCTTATATTCAAATAATTTGCATGTAGTTATATAGTTTCAAGTATTTTGAACGCTAACAATTATTAGACAAGTATATGGTTCCAAGTAATATTCACCCCCATCAGTGGAGCTGAGGATATGCTGTATTCCCTGCACAGAGGTAAAATCCTTTAAAAAAAGTGTCCTAAGTATGAATATTAGACTACATCTGATGGTGAGGCTCTCGTTTTGGAGATCTTGAAAGTGTGGAGTGCCTCTTTATTAACATTACTCCCAGGTCTACTCTCACAATAGAAGTACTTGTTAGGGTCCCATCTATGACTAAAATAGATCTATTCAAAAATTATTTGTATTATATAGGAATACTTGATGTCATAACAGAGTGGAAAAAACTCTTAAGAAACTATACAAACAATATAGAAATAAATGTACAATGTATGCAATTCTCTAACTTCTAGGTATAAAATAATCCCAGACAGGTTGACATACTATTAAAATCAATCAATCAATCGACTAAGAATTATTATTTGCACAGTTATATGGTATCAAGTATTCCTCTTATAATACTTTTCAAATGGATCTGTTTGAGACCCTAATAGGTACTAGCACCCTGGGTCAGAGTGGAGCTGGGATTAATGGCAATGAAAGGGACTCTACACTCCCCATAACTCAGCTACAGTCGCCAACTTTACTTTATGTATATTAGTTGTTGGCCAACCAGAGTAAAGGGCAACCTGAAAGATTCCTTTTCAATAGCTACTACATCTAGATGTAGGGAAGGGTGCTACTCATTTTCCTAGATTACTCCACTTACTATTGATCCACACCTTATAATGCTGAGTGTTAAGCAAAGAGGCATCGAGTGCCATTTTTTGACATGACCTAGGATTGAGCCCCAGGAAATACATATATATATATATGTGTGTGTGTGTGTGTGTGTGTGTGTGTAGTTAGGTAGCAGTCATTCATTTAAGCATGTTTCATTAAATAATAAAGACAAATTTTGTCTGTATAATTTATTTAAGATCCTTTCAAGTTTTCTAATAAGTGTCTAAGTTTCAGGTTGGAATTGGTAGAGGAATTTCCCAAAATTGTCCCGAGTGCTTTCGGACCCTTCATAGGCCATTATCAGGGGTTGCTTGCTTGTGTAAGGTGTGTTTGTATTTTTTCTTTAAAAAAAAGTTTTGAAAGTTTTTACCATAACGAAAATATGGGAACGCAGAGTTGGATAAAACAGGGTAACTGATGTATTTAAAACACTAATATATAAATTTTTGTGTCTTTGGTATGACTCAACCTGGGATTGAACCCAGGTCTCCCTATGCAAAGTAAAACTTTGAAAACTCTAATATATAAATTCTGTATACATTCAACAAGAATGGTTAAAATTGAACAGTTTGTTGAAAAAGAAATGTGAATGAAGCTAACAAGAATTGAATTCATCTTAGGATTTTTGGATATGCCATGATGTAATGGTTACTGTCAAAGGAAATAGATATGGCAACACAAGTTCAAATCCTCAATGAGTCTGTTTGCATATCACATAGCACTGATACCCTTGAGTTCTTTAGTTTTGGTTAGGCAATCAGTCTAGGAGTAGAAAAACTAAATTCAAACCTGTTAAAAATTGACCTATGTCACATCCAGCACATATGGAAGGGTTGGTAAATACATACATAAGTCTTAAGATTTTTTCAAATTAATCAGTTAATCACCTTTCTGAATACCAAGTTCATACAAATGTCCACACGATATGATCGTTTATTTATTACTAAGTTTTTTTTTTAAATTTAAAAAACAAGTGAACATAGAGAGTCACATGCAAAAGTAATAGATTTTTCAAGTATTTTTAAAAGAAATAGATTTCTATTATTGCTTCTAACTTTGAACTTAGCTAGATATAGTAAATACTTACAGTTTGTAGAAAAAGAAATGTTTTTGGTTGGGTTTTATGACATATCAACCATTGTAGGTTATTTAATGCCAAATCCTCTTTATACATATATATTAAATATATATGATTTGGTTTGGTTGGGTTTTATGGCATATCAACCATTGTAGGTTATTTAATGCCAAATCCTCTTTATACATATATATTAAATATATATGATTTTGTTTGGTTGGGTTTTATGGCATATCAACCATTGTAGGTTATTTAATGCCAAATCCTCTTTATACATATATATTAAATATATATGATTTGGTTTGGTTGGGTTTTATGGCATATCAATCATTGTTGGTTATTTAATGCCAAATCCTCTTTATACATATATATTAAATATATATGATTTGGTTTGGTTGGGTTTTATGACATATCAACCATTATAGGTTATTTAATGCCAAATCCTCTTTATACATATATATTAAATATATATGATTTGGTTTGGTTGGGTTTTATGGCATATCAACCATTGTAGGTTATTTAATGCCAAATCCTCTTTATACATATATATTAAATATATATGATTTGGTTTGGTTGGGTTTTATGACATATCAACCATTATAGGTTATTTAATGCCAAATCCTCTTTATACATATATATTAAATATATATGATTTGGTTTGGTTGGGTTTTATGGCATATCAACCATTGTAGGTTATTTAATGCCAAATCCTCTTTATACATATATATTAAATATATATGGTTGGGTTTGGTTTTATGACATATCAACCATTATAGGTTATTTAATGCCAAATCCTCTTTATACATATATATTAAATATATATGATTTGGTTGGGTTGGGTTTTATGGTATATCAACCCTTGTAGGTTATTTAATGCCAAATCCTCTTTGTACATATATATTAAATATATATGATTTGGTTTGGTTGGGTTTTATGACATATCAACCATTATAGGTTATTTAATGCCAAATCCTCTTTATACATATATATTAAATATATATGATTTGGTTTGGTTGGGTTTTATGGCATATCAATCATTGTTGGTTATTTAATGCCAAATCCTCTTTATATATATATATTAAATATATATGATTTGGTTTGGTTGGGTTTTATGGTATATCAATCATTGTTGGTTATTTAATGCCAAATCCTCTTTATACATATATATTAAATATATATGATTTGGTTTGGTTGGGTTTTATGGCATATCAACCATTGTAGGTTATTTAATGCCAAATCCTCTTTATACATATATATTAAATATATATGATTTGGTTTGGTTGGGTTTTATGGCATATCAATCATTGTAGGTTATTTAATGCCAAATCCTCTTTATACATATATATTAAATATATATGATTTGGTTTGGTTGGGTTTTATGGTATATCAACCATTGTAGGTTATTTAATGCCAAATCCTCTTTATACATATATATTAAATATATATGATTTGGTTTGGTTGGGTTTTATGGCATATCAACCATTGTAGGTTATTTAATGCCAAATCCTCTTTATACATATATATTAAATATATATGATTTGGTTTGGTTGGGTTTTATGGCATATCAATCATTGTTGGTTATTTAATGCCAAATCCTCTTTATACATATATATTAAATATATATGATTTGGTTTGGTTGGGTTTTATGGCATATCAACCATTGTAGGTTATTTAATGCCAAATCCTCTTTATACATATATATTAAATATATATGATTTGGTTTGGTTGGGTTTTATGACATATCAACCATTATAGGTTATTTAATGCCAAATCCTCCTAATACATATATATATATATATATTAGATATATATTATTTGTAAACATAAGACAACAAAGTTAAATTATTCGAAGTATTGCTATGTATCACTAACAATTCAATCAAACATCAGTAATTTGTTTACATACAGTTAAATGACTAAAGAGTTTTATTTTAAACAATTTAATTTAGCAGAAGTCATTTGTTTGCTCTCAGTTTAAACGTCAAACAGTTCTATTTGACCCATAGATAGGATCCTATCATGTGCCACCATTCTGGGTCAGAGTGGAACTGAAAGTTATGGCAATTAAAGAGTACTCTGCATTCCCCAAAGCTCCAGCATTACTGGAGCCGCACTATTAGATTGTTTAGTGACATATCCAGGACACGTCTCTACAGAGATATATTTAGCGTATTTTACGTCCCCAGTCAACTGGGCTGAGAAAGGAAGTTAACAAAGCAAAGAACAATTGAATACATCAAACAACTTTTCAAATTGATCAGTTAAACGTTAACCTTATTTCTGAATATCACTTTAATCCGAAATGTACCCCCACATTACGTTAGGAGATCATTTTGTTTAATAGCATATCAACTCTAGTAGGTTATTCAATACCAAATTTTGTTTGCTTAATATATATAAGATTTATAAGCAAATAATTTATCGGTAGATATTTGTTTTTCAGATGAATTGTTAGACTGGTGCGGTTTTGTTTGTTTAGTCACATATCAACATCTTTTGGGTTATGTATGACTAAAAATAAAATCTAAACTAGACAAGGCCCATTGTGTGTGTGGCATTTCAACACTTGCAGGTTATTTAATGCCAAATCATGTTCATACAGTTATATAAATAATTTGTAGGTAAGATTTTAAACAAGCTAGAGCTCATTTTTTTGCACACTATGGCCCAGGAGACCTGGATTTAATCCCAGGTAGAGTCATACCAAAGACTCAAAAAATGGTACTCAATGCCTCCTTGCTTGACACTCAGCATTATAAGGTATGGATCAAAAGTAAAGTGGAGCAATCCAGGGAAAGGATTAAGGCCTTCCTTACACCCTGGTGTAGTAGCTATTGAAAAGGGAGCCTTTGGGTCACCCTTGACTACAGTCACAAACTTTACTTACTTTTTAAATAATTTAAAGTATTGCTGTCTAACACTAATAATTCTATTTAATATTAATCATTTGTTAGCACACAATTAAATGGTTTCAAATATTGCGATCTAATAATAACAATTCAACATCAGTCATTTGTTCAAACGCAATTCAATGTTTTAACCCTGAAAGGGACTACCACTGAGTCAGGATGAAGCTGGGAGTAATGGCAATGAAAGGGATACTCCACATTCCCCAAAGCTCTAGGACTGAAGGCTCACAGTGATATAGTTTAGTGTCATATGCAGGACACTTGTTGGGAGTCTTACCCCTCTACAAAGATACAGTCAGTGTATTCAACAGCTCCAGCTGACCAGGCTGTCAACGAGACAAATAATCCTATTTACCAACCCCTCCGCTCGGGTAGGATATGACACATGGTCAATTTTTAAGCGGAGTTTAACAGGTTTGAATTCAGAGTTTTCCTTCTCCTAGACTAGTTGCCTCACCAAGGCTGAAGAACCTAGTCTGTCCTATTATTTACCCATAGCTGGAGGGAGAATAATTGGATTCATACCTTTCCCAAGGGTATTAGTGCTATGTGAAATGCAATCAGGATTTGAACTTGTGTCACCGTGTCTATTTCCTACGACGATAACCATTTCACCACGGGCACCTCCCAACGAGACAAATAATTGTAATTCATGTGACTGGAAGACAACAGCATCAATATATAATATAGGTAAAAACTTAAGCAACAAATCATGTAAAAATTGTCTAACTCCATATTAGTAATCACGGTTTGTTTGTTTGAGTTTTATGGCATATAAACCTTTGTTGGTTATTTAATGCTAAACCCATTTTTATACAATTAATCAGTTCTATTTCAAACAATTCAGTTTAGCATGTATACACAGTTTAACTGTCAGAAACATTTCTATTTCAAGTTATTCAGTTAAGTCCAACAGTTCTAATTCAAACAATTTAGTATAGTTTTTGTTTAAACACGGTTAAATGTCAAAACTGTTCCATTTCAAGCAATTCAGTTTAGCACAAGTAGGCAGCTTAGTGGGTTGTTTGGGTTTTATGGCATATCAATCTTTGTAGGTTATTTAACACAGAATCCATTTTTATACAAATAATCAGTTCTATTTCAAACAATTCAGTTTAGCATGAGTACACAGTTAAATTGTCAAAAACATTTCTATTTCAAGCTATTCAGTTTAGTCAAACAGTTCTAATTCAAATGATTCACTTTAGTATCAGTATAGTTTTTGTCCACACACAGTTAAATGTCAAAATAGTTCTATCTCAAACAATTCAGTTTAGTCTAAGTACAGTTTCAATATCAAAAACAGTTCTATTTCCAACAATTCAGTTTATCATAAGTATGCAGTTTAGTTCTATTTGACCCATAGATAGGACCCTATCAGGTGCTACCACTCCGGGACCTGGGAGTGATGACAATGAAGGGATACTCCTCATTGGTGGAGCTTAACCATCAGATTGTTTAGTGTCATAACCGGGACACTCATTGAGGGTGGGGAGGTCTTACCCCTCTGCAGAGGTGCCGTCAGTGTATTCTACAGCCCTAGTCAACTGAGCAATACATAAAGTTAAATGTAAACGCAGTTTTATTCTAAATATTCATTTTAGCATAAGTACACAGCTTGGATATCAAAACAGTTCTATTTCAAGCAATTCAGTCCAGCATAAATATGCAGTTTAAATGCAAAAAATAGTAAACTCTCGAAACCATGGTTTAGTTCTATTTGACCCATCGATATGACTTCTTCAGGTGCTACTACTATGGGCCAGAGTGAACCTGGTAGCGATGGCAATGAAGGAGTACTCCGCATTCCCCAAAGTTCCAGCATTACTAGAACTTCACCATCAGATTGTTTAGTGTCATATCCAGGACACCCATTGGGGAAGTCTCACTCCTCTGCAGAGGTGCAGTCGGTGTATTCTACAGCTGCAGCTGACTGGGCAAAGTAATCACTGGTTTAAAATGAAAACTATAGGCACCGAATAAGAAAGGTATTCTCTTTTTTTTCTTCTCAGTTGAGTAAAAGCCAAAATAACACATTTCCTTTAAATTTTCAAGCCTGTGAGTTGGCATAAGGCCACTTAAAACATTCCCCTATTTAGACAAGTGTTTCACATTAAATGATTGAATGATCTGTTTTAAATGGTTATCAAGAAAATAACAAAATATGGTTTTAATTTGCATATAACTCTCAACAAATCTCCATCTATTGTGTTATGACCCACTAATCGGAAAAGTGTGTCACCTGCTTTTGTGACATTCTTAGTCACACAAAATTTGACATGCAGCTCTGACACTGAAAGATTTCTGTTTAATGACAACTTTTATTTATTTACTTTTTTAAAAAAAAATCTATTTCTAGCCCATTTCAACAGACAGTTACTGTCAACACTGGACATAATGTTAAAGTTGGTCTATTTGTAAGGGTACAATGTGCATGTATACATTCATCTAACCCTTACATTGCAGGCAGGATATGATCCTTCTCCAAGATTGGTTACAATAATAATGCCATGATTGATTTTAATGGCATATCGACTCATCTAGGGTTATTTCATGCCTAAGGTTTAAAGAATAACATTCATTGCACATTTACATTCACATCTATTGTGGTCCTTAAGTTTTTTGGAGGTTATGCACATAGCTAGACGGCAATTACACAAGAATGCTGCGAGCAATATTGAACAAGTCCTGGCGGCAACACCCCACAAGGCACCAACTATACAGCCACCTGCCTCCCCTCACGAAAACTATACAAGTTAGACGAACCAGACATGCAGGACACTGCTGGAGAAGCAGGGACAAGCTCATAAGTGATGTATTCCTCTGGATCCTCACATATGGCCAGGAAAAAGCAGGACGACCAGCTCGAACATACATTCAGCAGCTATGTGAGGATACAGGATGTAGCCGTGAAGACCTACCTGAGGCGATGAACGATAGGGGGAAGTGGCGTGAGAGGGTCAGGGATATCTGTGCAAGCGGCACGACATGATGATGTACATAGTCCTGTTGAGTATGAATAATTTCTAAACCGATTAATCTGACCCCGAGATAGAACCCTAACCTTAACTACCTCTATTGTTAAAGTGGATCTGGAAGTAATGGCAATGAAGAGGTATTTCACACTTCAAAATCTCCTCACCACAAGATGCAATTTACTTTCATACCCAGGACGTACTTTTGGGGCAAGTGAGAGAGGGAGTCTTACTCCTCAGTAGGGAATACAGTTAGCATATTCTAAGGCCTGCTAACAGGGTGGGTTTTATTTTTATCGTTTCAGATCACTGTCTTCGAGATGATAAAACAGCCATATTGAATATAAAATTACTGTTCCTCCATTTTTTTTTTCTTTTTCATGGACGACCAAATCATTGGCCTTGAAATTTTACAGCTTAAGACTCCATTGTGTTTCAAGAAAATAAAATGTCTTTTTTTTCTTTTTAAATGAGGCAGAAATAACAAGTTAGAAATTTGAACTGGGGCAGTGATAGTTTGATTTGGTCTTTGGTTGCATCCCTTCACATACAGATTTTTTTTTAAAAACTAACTTCAAACAATAAAAATTCTGACTTATAAACTGAGTAAAAACAAAATAACGAATGGAATGTTTAATGCCAGTCATACGGAATATATCTGTGTGTTTCTGATTTATGAAACAAGGATTTCTAAACAAAGATACTTTTGTTATGTTTTTGGATCTATCTTTAAAAAAGTTCTTCCAACCACTTATATTCTTGTGACAGCAAGAGCATTGTGTCAAGCCTTGTCTGGTGGGAGACATTGGCAAATATCAAGAGCATACAGAATGTCTGACTAATCTGAGTCATTAGCCTCAA
>OY757945.1:7896180-7901180 GCA_963585895.1 Sepioteuthis lessoniana | reverse complement strand
ATCATCAGGGGCAACAGCCGTAGCCATTTTGAATGCATTATTGGACAAAGATAATTCTTAATTCCTCTTTCTATGACGACCTTGATTGTACCAGCCCCTACCAAGACCAACCACCAAATTCCATTAGCACATTTTTCCTACTCCTCATCTACTGTCAGATCTTTTCCTGCTATGCTTGTAATTTCTTTACTTATGTACCCCCAACCCCACTGACACACACGATCCCATGCAAAACAGAGATGAGAAACGTCAGCCCAATTTCAAAGTGAATTAGTTATTTTTGTAATAAGTTCTAAATACCAACAATTTATATGGCCAAAGATACACAATGTAGATACAACTTATACAAGTTATTTTTTGTAGCCAGTTCTAAATACCTACAATTTATATGGCTACACATACACAATGTATATACAACTTATACAAGTTATTTAATAAATAAGGTGAATTTTGCCCAAGAGGTTGGCAATAGAAAGCACTGTTTACAATTGCATCTTTTTTTTAAAAAAATAAATTGTGATGGGTCCTTTCCTGACCCAGAAGACTGACAGCATGATCTTATTTACTGACTGCTGCACCTGGAACTTTTTATTTTTTTTACCAGAGAGTTAATATGTTTCTACTCCATGGACTGTCTTTTCAACTCAGGTTTGAAGTAGCAAGCTCATGTTTAGCCCATTTATAAGCATTTTCCCCCTAAAACGCCACATATTCTTCTCTTAATTTCACATGGTTTGCACTTCTCAGCCACCAAAATATCATGAGAAACCTCTGTTCAAGCCTGGAGCATTCTGTTTGATTTTACATCATTTTAAATAGCCTCAAAACAAATATTTTTGTGAGATTGAAATAATTATATGGTTTCAAGTATTCCTATCTAATACAAATAATTTGCACACATTTGTATGGTTTCAAGTATTATTGTATATTGACCCTCGACAGAGCCGTCAATCAGAGATGCACCTGTGTAAATAAGCAGAAGAAGAAGCGAAAGCAAGTGGGCGTTATGAAAGAATATAGGCAGGTGCCGCCGGCAGTTGAGTTAGTTGGGGACAGGAAGGCTAGAGTGAAGGCCAGCTTGCAGACTGAAGGCTGTGGCCCTCAGCAACCCCCAGTTGAGCAACCCCAGCCAAGATGCAGAAGAAATGCTTAGTGGGTTCTTGAAGATAACACAGCGTGCTATGGTCAAGAGAAGAAGTTGGATCAATATAGCAGTCTGTCCCTGTCTCCACCCATCTCTCACACACACCCCACAGAAACATCAACCCTTTTAAGAATAAAGTGTGAGAGATACATATTTTTATAAAGAAGTGTGTTCATTCGTTCATTGAAGTTCGTAAATCAATGTTATGATTATGGCTATATAACAGTATTTCTATCTAAGACTAAAATTTTATACATGATTATACAGTTTCAAGAAACTATTTCAATTTAATAATAATTATTTATTTGTATACTTATATGTTTTCAAGTATTCTTATCTAATATTGATAATGTATACACGATTATACAGTTTCAAGAAACTATTTCAATTTAATAATAATTATTTATTTGTTTACTTATATGTTTTCAAGTATTCTTATCTAACATTGATAATGTATACACGATTATACAGTTTCAAGAAATTATTTCAATTTAATAATAATTATTTATTTGTATACTTATATGTTTTCAAGTATTCTTATCTAATATTGATAATGTATACACAATTAGATATTATTTCCATTGTTTCTATCAAATACTAATAAGTCATTTCAACATCAGTTATTTGTTTATACACAGTTAAATGATCAGATAGTTTTATTTCAAACAATTCAGTTCACCATAAATCATTTGTTTGCACTCACTTTAAATGTCAAACAGTTCTATTTGACCTATAGATAGGACCCTATCAGGGGCTACCACTCCGAGCCAGAGTGGACCTGGGAGCGATGGCAATGAAGGGTACTCTACATTCCCAAAATCTCCAGCATTACTGGAGCCTCACCATCAAACAATTTAGTATCATACCCAGGACACTCATTGGGGGAGTCTTACCCCACTGTAGAGATGCAGTCGGTGTATTCTACAGCCCCACCCAACTGAGCCACAGGACACTCATTGGGAGAGTCTTACTCCACTGCATAGATGTAGTCATTCTATTCTACAGCCTCAGCCAACTGGGCCACAGGACACTCATTGGGGGAGTCTTACCCCACTGCAGAGATGCAGTCAGTCTATTCTACAGCCTTAGCCAACTGGGCCACAGGACACTCATTGGGGGAGTCTTACCCCACTGCAGAGATGCAGTCAGTCTATTCTACAGCCTTAGCCAACTGGGCCACAGGACACTCATTGGGGGAGTCTTACCCCACTGCAGAGATGCAGTCTATTCTACAGCCTTAGCCAACTGAGCCACAGGACACTCATTGGGGGAGTCTTACTCCACTGCAGAGATGTAGTCATTCTATTCTACAGCCTTAGCCAACTGAGCCACAGGACACTCATTGGGGGAGTCTTACCCCACTGCAGAGATGCAGTCAGTCTATTCTACAGCCTAAGCCAAATGGGCCACAGGACACTCATTGGGGGGGTCTTACTCCACTGTAGAGATGCAGTCAGTCTATTCTACAGCCTCAGCCAACTCGAACTGAGAGGAGTTGAAAGCTTCAGCAAAGGAGTTCTTCATCTCAAAGACAAGAACTAGTATCAGCATGGCATCAAAGAACTGGCAGGAATCAAGTTTCAGACAGTGCAAGATGATGGCCACTACTTTGAATGTGAGACTGCTTTCGTTGTAACTTTGAGAAAGCAAGTAAGTTTCCAATATATTGCAAAAACATTTGACTCACCCTGTATATATAAATTGATTTATATATTCATTTAAAAACTCCATTGCCAATGACAAAGTGGAAATTGCTCAATAGATATAATAGTAAAGAATAAATACAATAATAATGAAATGAAAAACTTGCCACTACAATTTTCACTAACATGATCACTAGGAAACGTATAGGTGATATTTATCAGTGTAGACGATAGATAACTCAATATAAATCCTGCTCACACAAACATGAACGGATTTAAGGAAAGTTAAACAACTCAGCTTTTTTTTTTTGGTCTCACAAATAAGACTGACCAGAAACTGGAAAGGAATTTGATTATAAGATAAACATTCCTATATATATATATATATGTGTGTGTGTGTGTGTGTGTGTTTATGTTACTAAGTTGGTCAACTGAAGGCTACCTTTTCAATATCTACTACACCTAAGTGCAGAGTAGGGTGCTACTCCTTTCCCTGGATTGTTCCACTTACCATTGATCTGTACTTTATAAAGGTGAGTTTTAAGCAAGGGGACATCAAGTACCATTATTTTTTTAATCTTTGATATGACTTGACCTGGGATCAAACCCTGGTCTTCTGGACCATTGGCAAACGCTCTAATCATTGGTAGCGTGCTTAATGTAACTTAGAAAATGGAATTGGTTATCAGGGTTCAAATCCTGGACAAGGTGGTTTGTGTTTCATTACACACTAATGCCTTTAGAAAAGGCATGAAACTATTTTTTCTTCCCTACACCTATGCGTAAATAGTAGGGCAAACTAGGTTCTTTAGCATTGATAAAGCAACCAAGTCTTCAAAAATTCAAACCACTTGAACTTTACTTTTAAAAAGCAAAAAAAAAAAAAAAATGACTGCGCAGTATCTGGCTTGTGCCAGAGGGATTGGGTAAATACAGGGTGTCTCAATATACATGGGACCCACGTGACTGCTAATAACTCTACTCATAATAATGTTGTATTCTTTTTTTTGTTTCAGATTTGAAAATAGTATACAATAACAACTATTAATCTTTGATCACAATGCCTTGGACAAGTGAGGAAAAAATATTTTGCCACTCAACTTATTTGGAGAGAAAAATCATTCAAAACTGTCTCAAAATAGATGCAATCCTTTAATATGAGAATGATTTATTACTGAGACAAGAAACTCATAAAAAGATAGCTGAAAGGATGCATTTTTACAGGACATGTTCCAAATGACTGCTATTGCATTTGTCACAGTAATAAATCATCATATCAATGGGTCGGATTCTTTTGAGACACCCTCTGTGTGTGTGGGTGGGGGGGTGTATATATAATTAATGGGTTGCATCTATTTTGATACACCCTCTGTGTGTGTGTATATATATATATATATATATACATATATATCATGTTAATGGGTTGCATCTATTTTGAGACACCCTGCATATATATATTAATACTGGGTTTCATCTATTTTGAGACAGCCTGTGTGTGTATATATATATATATATACACACACACATATCATGTTAATGGGTTGCATCTATTTTATGACGCCATGCATATATATATATATATATATATATATATATTATTAATGGGTTTCATCTATTTTGAGACACCTTGTGTGTGTGTGTGTGTGTATAGATATATATATATAATCATTAATGGGCTGCATCTATTTTGAGACACCCTGCATATATATATATATATATATCATTAATGGGATTCTTCTATCTTGTGTGTGTATATATATATATATATATATATATATATATATATAATTCATGATTTGCATCTATTTTGAGACACAGTATATACAAACTTTCATAGATTTAAATTTAGCAATCTATGTCAAGATTGCGGGGAGTTCCCATGGCATCGTTGCAAGCTTTCTGGACCACAATGTTGTAGTAAGGAAGTGTGAACTCACTTTTGGACTAATACTCTTGGAAAGGTGAGAACCCATTATCCTCCCCACCCAGCTACAGGTGCCTTTTTACAAAGATGTCTCGGCAATAAATAACTCATGATGGTTAACATGCCATTAAACAAAAAAATGAAACTTGTGTCAAGATGGTCATAATAGTCTTTTTGATAACCGAGTCTATTTATTTTACACCGATTCAATTTTTCTATGTTTGTTACCATAACAACAGCAAAAAAAAGACAGAAACAAGAGACAGGCAGGGAGAAAAAAATAGGATTG
>OY757945.1:7863680-7891180 GCA_963585895.1 Sepioteuthis lessoniana | reverse complement strand
TTTTAAATGGCAGAGGGGTGCCTCTTCCTCTTCCTCCTCAAGTTTTTACTGAAATGTGAAAGAGGATGTAAGAGATAAACAAAAGAAAAGAAAGAAAGAAAGAAAGGTAAGTGGCTATGTAGGGACAGGGCTATCACGGATTTTACTATCAAAACTAGACTAACCGTACAGTAGAAGGGGTTTTGGGTTGTTTTAGAAAATTTTCTTTCTTTTAAGGTGAACTATGTTGGAAAACACATTCCTCAGCAGACAAAAATGGTTTATTTCGTGTTTATAATAAGCAAATGTTATATTCCTAAACTCGAAATAATTTCTTAGAGTTTTTTTGTTTTTTTGTGTATTTGTTTTTGTTTTGTTTTTTTTTAGTTCTTTTGTAATTTTTCAGAATAAGTCAGTAAAATAAGGGAGACTACTCTCACTGGTTTAACCCAATAGTTAAAAGAAGAAATGAAATCAGTGACCCGAATTCAAATTCCAGACGAGATTGCATTCCACTTCACGCTAATGCCCTTAGAAAAGGCGTGAATATATCTCTGTTCTACCTCCCTCCCGTTATGGCTAAAATGTAAAGGCAGACTAGGTTTTTTTTAGCCTTGGTTAAGCAACCAGTCAAGGAGAAGGAAAACTGAATACAAACCAACTTTACTCCACTTTAAAATTGACCTTGGGTCACATCCTTTCTGTTGCTAAGAAGTTGTGTAAATATAACGAAATGTCTTAATAAATACGAAAGCTCTTCATTATTTACAACGAAATGTCTCTGGAACAAAAATCAATAAATAAATAATAGAAATAAATGTGTGTAAAAGTTCTAAAACTTTATTTGCAAACGAAACAATTCAGCTGAAAACTTCTGCAGACATTTCCTAATTGTTTGTTTCCTCAAGTTTCCACAAGGATCTTTTTTTTAACACACCATTTTGCAATTCACACAGTAGCCTACATTTATTTTTCCTGACATATTGCGAAAAATCACCTTTGTTTTATTAGATGGAGCATTGTGTCAAACTTTTTTTTCTTTTATCGGAACAATTCCGATGAAAAAAAAAAACAACTAAAGTCAAGATGAAAGAAAGTAACGTTGGCGATCGTAGTCGAGGGCGACCCAAAGGCTCCCTTTTCGATAGCTACAACGCCAAGGTGTAGGGAAAGGCACTACTCCTTTCCCTGGATTGCTCCACTTTACCTTGATCTTTACCTTATAATGCTGAGCGTTAAGCAAGGAGGCATCAAGTACCATTTTTTGAGTCTTTAGCGAACACTAACCATTATGCCGATGTCCAGTTACTAGAAACTTCGAAAATTAATTTCCAGAATTTCTTTGGGCAATTCCAGCATAGTCGGAGTATTTTTAGACCGAAACCTAAACCTTTATTATTATTTTGCTTATCTAAGAGTTTTTCACACCAGCGTCAGCTGATGGTTTCCACTGGAGTCTACGTGACAGCAAGTCTCCCCAACTCTCCAGGACTCTTCTTAGTATTCTGGCCGATCTCAACAATGCTGTAATTTGGATAATCTCAATTCATCCACTTATTTCTAGATCCTCCAGTCCCTGTAATCCTTTGGTGACTGTACTGAGCGCGCCAATTATGTTCCATAGTTTTTTTTTTAATTATCTAGTAAGATCCAGGTATTTAATTCTCTTTCCTTCAGTTTTACCCTGTGGTCATCCGGAACAGCAAAGTCCACTATTTAGCAGGCTCTCTCTCTCTCTCTCTCTCTCTCTCTCTCTCTCTCTCTGGTTGGTTATCACTAGGTCTGGTCGCCTGGCCGAGATTAGATGATCCGTTTGTATCTCAAAATCCCAAAGAATTTGGTGCGTCTCATTATTATTATTATTATTATTGAGACTTGAAATAAGGATAAAAAAAAAGTAAAGTTGGTTATTTAAAAAATACAACAATTAATGTGATCTTTTTCCATTTCTTTGTGCGTCCGTAAACATTTCCTTGAGACCAATGTGTACGTATGTGTCTGTCTAATATGAGCTGGCTCAAATTGTTGGTTCCCCCCCAACTCCAGCACTTCTCTCGGCCTTTAGGCTCGGGAGCAGGGTCGACACGTACAACCCCCCAAACAACTCAACCGAGGGGGGCAGTCTGGTTAGGGGCCCGGAAGAGCGAGTTTCATATATATATATATATATATACTTATGAATACTACTTTATGAAAATTGGTATGTAGAGACCCTAGCACTAGTCTAGGCTGAATGGCACATAAAAAAACTTATTTTCAAATGGCCACTCCCGCTTCGCCTAAAAAGTCTAAAGGCTAGGTTTGGGCCGACGAAATTTAAGCAATTTCTAAAACCGTAATGCGAGAGGCTTGCTTCCTGAGGGGTACCACCAAACTCACACACATTAAAACAGTCTTTTGTCACATTTTAGCTTCGAAGAGAGTCGGATAAAAAAAAATCCCCGGTCCTTCATATTGGCAGGATGAGTTAAAATAATGTAAACAAAATCTAATTCTCAACGCACTTTTTATTGGCAATGTTGTGGTGGGGGGGGGGTTATTGAAAGTGAAAATTCTTTCCCCCCCCCTCAAGTATGATAATCAAAAGCGTAATAATGTGTTTTTTGTTCGTTTTTATCGATTTATTTATGTTAAATAAATTCTCAGGAAAGGTTTATCTCCCATACGATGCTTTTTACATTGGTTCTTTTGCAGGCCTTCATAGAAAAAGCATCGTCCAATAAAAATTAAACAAACACACGCTAAAATATAAAATAAAATTAAAAAGTATCATTTAGATAAAATACTTTTTACCTAATCAATCAAAACTATTCATTCAGTATTTTTACATTAATTAACAAAATACCAGTCACAGGAATCAACGAATGCCCATTTTAACGAATTACAAAAAAGAACTTTTATAGAAATAAAATAAACCCTTTAACCTGAATTTCTTTTTTATTAACCACATCCCTAAAAGATTAAACTACGAAAACGAATTAAGTAATACCTAGAAAAACATTGATAGTTCTTTATTTTACGGTTTTTTGAATTTCAAAAATAAGTCATCCGTACGATCAAAATAAACAAACCACATTTTTATGTAAAGAAAATCTAATTTTCCACGGAATTATCTTTTAAAACATGTAAAAATCATTCCCCTGCACTTTCATTAAGGAAATCAAATTAACAAAATCATTAAGGGGAGTATAACAACAAAACAATTAAAACAAAAAAAAAAATGTGTCTTCTGATATTTGAGGGAAAATGTCTTTCAAAAGAAATCTCATCTTTTATTGCTTTGAGTACACTTTTTATCGGCAATGTTATTTTTTATTCCAAACGAAATCCCTTTTTTTTTCCCCTGGATGATCAAAAGCGTAAGAATGTGTGTGTGTGTGTGTGTGTGTGTGTGTTTCTTTGATGTTAAACTTCTCTTTTTTTTTTATTGCTTTAAATACTGAAAATTTCATTAAAATCCGATAATTAGCCGATTGGGGGGTGGTAATTGTGCTTTAGCAAGTGCCTGGTTTTGCATATCCTAACACACTCACATTACATTACGCATACGTATACGGGTGGGATTTCGTGGTTTTTCATAGCTAGTGCTCGAATTTTTAAGAAGTAAATATCTAAATTATTTTTTTTAAAGAGTTCAAAAAGTTTTTAAAGTACTTTAAAACTTGCACATAAGAGTTTTCGGAATAAATATTTCTCCCTCTAAATTTTATTTCCTTCCGGAAATTTGTTCGGGTTTTTTGTTTATTTATTTTTCTAAGCAGCAGAGATTTTGATTCCCAAAATATATTTACAAAAAGTCATTTTATCAAGTTTTTACGAGAAGGTTCAATTTACAATGTCTGTTCATACAAAAACGGACCTGACTTTGATTGCGGTGTTAAACTTTAGAATTGCCTTTGAAAATTTCGGCCTTTTCTCATTCCGTCAACAATTGCTCACTCACGTGTGACAACGGGTACCAAGTTGAAAGCTGTTTTGATATGAGCGTATATTGAAAATTTAATTCTTCAATTAAAAATTGATAAAATAACTTTTTAAAAACATGCATAATCTGAATCTACGTGGTTCATTATTTAACCCAAAGAAATTTCTGGGTAAAAAGTTGAGAGAAGAGGATAATTCCTAAACTCAGCCATATTTTTCTTTTCTTTTCTTTTATTGTTGATTGCCCACAGTAGGCAAGTCTCACTAAAAAGAAATTTTAAAAAAGTAAACTTGAGAATGCCCTACCTTAATGATCTGAATTAAGCAAAGGTTAAAAAAAAAAAAAAATAGGCACGGATTTACCAAACTTCCGAAGTTACGAGCCGGATGTGACACAAGATCAATTTTTAACGGAGGTTTGAATTCAATGTTTTCTTTTCCTAGACTGGTTCCCTAAGACTAAAGAGACCAGTTTGCCTTACTATTTACGCACAGCTGGATGAGAATAGTTTGATTCATACCCATCCCTCTGTAAAATACAGACTCGTTCAGGATTTGAAATCGGATAACCAAGTTAACTTCCTACGACGATAATCGTTACACAACAAGCGCCTCCATATCCTCCGAGAATTTTTTCTAGATCAAGAACAAAAACAAACTCCGTCGCAAATTTAAAAACTGGACAGAGGGTGCCACAGATGGTGTAATGGTAAGCAAGCTAGACTAACAAACCTTCAAGAGTGAGTTGGAGTCTAACTGGGTGCCCTATTCATGCTGTCTTGTGCTACAGCTGAGCAAAGGCTTAGTAAATTACTAAAAACTGAACTGAACTGAACTGAACTGAACTGAGGGTGCCTCGGGTGGTATAATGGTTAGCAAGCTAAACTTCAAACCTTCACGAGTGAGTTCGAGTCTGATTCGGAATTCCATTCACACGGCCCAGTGCTACAACTCAGAAAAAAGATTGATAAATTACTAAAAACTGGACTGATCACAGCAGTCAGGGCTTACTTTAAAATAAATGAAATTAACAATAAATAAATGAATAAATAAATAAAAAGCAACTTCATGATATCTATTCTTAATATGGTGAACTAAACAAATGTTTACAAAGACAGACGAAGAACGTTACGAACATATTTTACCGAATGAGCTATGATAGACCTACAGTATTTTCCGTCCTTCAAAACAACAATACGTAATGAAGAAAGAAGGAAAGATTTATAAAGAAGAGTAGTGTGTGATATTTTTGCTCTATGCAGTAGTTGTCTCAACTGACAGCTTATAAAATCGGGTTTCTACTGCCCTTGACAGTGTGAAAGGGGCCAATAAACTTATTACTTTCATTTCTGGTGGACTGTTCAAAGTACAATATTTGCATTTACTAATTTGACCCTTTTAAAAGCAGATATTTTTTTTTAATCCTTGTAGCGTGAGCGAATTATTTTCAGATTTTTTCAAAACAGCGAGTATGTTCAAATAAGTCGATTATAAATAAATATAAATAGACCAAAAAAAAAAAACCCTGATCCTATTTACCAACCCCTCCGCTCGGGTAGGATATGACAAGGTCAATTTTTTTAAAGCGGAGTTTAACGGGTTTGAAATCAGAGTTTTCCTTCTCCTAGACTAGTTGCTTCACCAAGGCTGAAAGAACCCAGTCTGTCCTACTATTTACCCAAGGGCATTAGTGCTATGTGAAATGCAATCAGCCTCGTCCAGGATTTGAACTCGTGTCGCCGTGTCCATTTTCTATGACGATAACCATTAACCCTGATGATTTGATCAGTAATTGTGTCAAAGTACAACAGTATGAACCCAATAAAGCACTTATTTTTAAATCCTGATATTTTACAAAGCAATCTTTACACAGTTGTCTAAATTTCTGAGACGAAGCTTGGTGATTTTTATCATTAAGGGTTTTCGGACTATTGTCTTCATCTTTATTGTTATTTCCACAACGTTTCGGCCGATATGTCCTCCGGCCTTCTTCAGGCGTTTGTCGAACTCGGGAACCTTCACGGAACTTCGAACTACGTCCTTTATTGAATCCACGGGGGTTGCCTGTTCTGATTCCGTTAGCCATAACCGGGTACAAGTGTTAAGTATTCCTGTATTGTTACTCGCCTGCAGTCAGGATTGAACCTGCAACCTCCAGATGATTGTCTCCTTAGAAGTTTAGGGAACCAACGCCTATAACCGTTACGCCATGTGTCCTGCTGGACAATTCAGAGTGAATGGTTAACGGAATCAGAACAGGCGAGCCCCGTAGATTCAATAAAGGACGTAGTTCGAAGTTCCGTGAAGCTTCCCGAGTTCGACAAACACATGAAGAAGGCCGGAGGACATATCGGTCGAAACGTTGTGGAAATAACAATAAAGATGAAGACAATAGTCCGAAAACCCTTAATGATAAAAATCTTTATACAATCCAACACCACAGTGAGGTTTCCTAGCAATGTTTCTATATATTAACATTGAATTGGTCAATGAGCAGCCAATGGGGAAATACCTAACATTTAATTAGCACCGCTAATGTGCACAATATGATGGCAGAGTATGAAGATATAAAGATTAAAGGGGAGGAGAGCATATGCTCTACTGCAGAAGCGGATCTAATACGAAATTTAAGTTTCAGGGCCTCTATTTTCGGAGGGACCGCAGAAATTATTTTACTCAAAGTTGCGGAAAAATATTCCACTCTAAGAGAAAAAGTATTTTGAAAATAATATTAATACAATTCAATACAAAACAATACTTAAAATTCCCTGATTTTTGGTAATTATTGGAAAATTTGAAAAAAATCTTCATTACCTCCCTTAATTAAAATTGCACATACCTATTAAAAATAATATCAATACAATACAATATAAAACAGTAGTTAATAATTTTTTTAAAATGGTAGATAATGAAAGACGCTAACCTTCCTATAACAGTTCAAACTTCAGAGGCCCTATAAATGTAGGTCCACTATTTGTATACAGACCCTAACTAGTCAATTACAGATGTACAAAAACCCACACCTGCTGAAGCACAGTTTGTTTTTTGTCAGTAAATCAAAATAGGCTAATAAGCAAATTTTAATAAAGATTTTCGTGTTTTAAAGCAATAAAAGATGAAATTTCTTTTAGAACTGTTCCTAAAAATTATGAAGACGTTTTGTTTATTAGATTGTTTTGTTGTCATGCACCCACCTCCTTCATTTTGTAAATTTGTCTCCCTTCATAAAGTTGCAGGTGAATGAGTTTTACATGTTTTAAAAAGATAATTCCATGGAGAATTAGATCTTGTCTACATTTTTTTAAATAAAGATTTGTCTAATTTGTTCGAACAGATAACTTGGGTTTTTGAAATTCAACAAGCGGTAAAATAAAGAAATATTCCTTTTGACGGCACTTATATTTTTATTTTTTACTTAATTCGTTTTCGTAGTTTAATCTTCTAATGATTTGGTTTGGTGTTATGGCACATCAACCATTGAAGGTTATTTAATGCCAAATCAATTTACACACGCACGCACACACACACACATATATGATTTCTAAATACATTTTGTTGATAACATTTTTAAACAAACCCTACCTCATTTTTTTTTTTTAGCGCAGTCAAATGGTTTCAGGTATTTCATCTATTACGAATAATTCTATTTACTATCAACCATTTAATAAATGGTTCCAAGTAAGTGTTGCTTTTTAACATTAATTATTCTATTCAACGATATTCATTCGTTTCTACACAGTTAAATATGGTTCTGTAGGGGTTATGAATTTTTTGTTGTTGGTTATTTCATTTTTAGGTTTAGATATCTGACTCCATTTGTTTTTTTCTTACCCCATCTTAATTCGTTGGCTTCTTCTTATCTCTAGAAGGCTGCAACAGAATTCCTGAATAAAGGGAAGAAAGGAGACGGAAGATAAGAGATACCTTTTAAATTTAACTTTATTTCTGAGTTCAACAACCCTTCTGTGGGTGAAAAAAAATTCATCCTGAAACCTATAGAAATAGTCGCGTCTTCCAGACAAATTGTTAAAATATATAAGTCGCTTTTAGTGGTTGATAAGTCTTAAGTTGGTGTTTTTATATTGTTGGTTTTGGCGATGTCGGCTCGCTAGCAGCAGACATGGCGTCAGGCTACTAAACCTAATTGACCATGTGTTCGCAGCTAACGAGCGTCTGTTATATGCTCCTGTGGAGGCTAAAGTGAGAGAGAATTCCTCTATTGCGTAGGGAAGTTCCTTTTTCCGGGCATGTGTCACTCCAACTTCCTGTCAGGGACCTCTGGGAACTTCTGCACTCCTTGAATTTATTTTTGTTTTTTTCTATCCACTACAGTTCCAAATATTACTATGTATCACTAACAATTCAATTAGATTGTTTACACACAGTGAAATGGTCAAACAGTTCTATTTCTAACAATTCAATTTAACTTAAGTCATTTGTTTGCACACAGTGTAAAAGTCAAATAGTTCTATTTGACTTATAGATAGGACCCTATCAGGTACTACCACTCCGGGGACAGGGTGGACATGGGAGCGATGGCAATTGAAAGGGCACTCCGCATTCCACAAATCTCCAGCATTACTGGAGCCTCACCATCAGATTGTTTACCATCATATCGAGGACACTCGTTGAAAGGCGGTATTACCCCTTTTGCAGAGATACAGTCAGTGTATTCTACAGCTCCAGTCGACCGATCTTCTAAGGATGTGGTATGTAAGAGAAAAAAATTCAGGCCAACTTTTTTTAGAGGTTTAAAATTGACACCCGTAAGATAATCTCTTCTTAACAGCATATGATTGATATTTTGTTAATTTCAAAATACTCAATTAATGAATTTGACTATTTTTTTTTTTTAATTCTATTTTTAGTCGTGTGTGTGTGTGTGTGTGTGTGCGCGCGCGGTTTTTCATTGGATGATAATCTTTTTAAAAAGAACTAATATAGAAGGAGATAAACCTTTTCCGAGAATCTATTAGCACAAAAAACAAACACGTTTGATCATCCATACATTAGAAGAAAAAAACAAGAAAAAAAAAACAAGCGTCACTTGTAATAAGATTCCGATAATTTTTTTTTTTTTTTTTTTTTTTTAAGTGCGTAATCCGTTTTCTATTCATACTGAAGTGATTAAAGCACGAAATATCGGTGGGATGGGCTGAAAAGTGATGAGGGAGGGAGAAGCAACTAACAAAAACGCGATAAAGATTTTTTTTTTATTACGCGCGTGCGAGTAGAATTAGAGGAATTTCCTAATTTGAGAATTTTCTTATACTGTCTTCTTCAAATAAAACAAAACATTTCGCTCGGTAAATGGATAAAGATGATGTTTGAGTGCCTAACAGCACAGTTAATGTAAACCACGAGGCAACCAACGCAGGTGATTTGTTTATAGTGGAAGAGGTTTGTGTAACACGAGTCGTCACACTCGTTTGAATAAGCTGATAACAAGAAGAAAGATTTACCAATGTGCCACAGATTATCCAAAGAACAATACCGCAGGTTTTGAATTCAAAGTTTTTCCTTCTCCTAGACTGGTTCCCCACCAAGGATAGAGAGACTAGTCAGTGCTACTATTTACCTATAGCTAGTAGAGTGAATAGAAGGATTCGCGCGCCTTTCTTCAGGATATTAGACTGAAGTAGAGTGTTCGCCAATGGCCCGGGAGACCTGGGTTCAATCCCAGGTCGAGTCATACCAAAGACTCAAAAAATGGTACTTGATGCCTCCTTGCTTAACACTCAGCATTATAAGGTACGGATCAAGGGTAAAGTAGAGCAATCCAGGGAAGGAGTAGCGCCCTCCCCTACACCTTGGTGTAGTAGCTATCGAAAAGGGAGCCTTCGGGTTACCCTCGACTATGGTCGCCAACTTTACTTACTTATAGCATAAACATAGGTAAATATACTTATCTTATTTTTGAGAAAAATTCACCTAAATTTTTAGACGAGTGGTTGAATTTGCAGTAAGGCTGATATCATGTTGCAAGAAGATCAAAGTTAATTTCAACACTATCACATCATCATCATGTCATGCCGCTAGCACGGATATCCTTGACCCTCTCTTACCACTTCTCCCTATCGTTCATCGCCTCCGGCAGGTCTTCAGGGCTATATCCCGTATCCTCACGTAGCTGCTGTATGTATGTTCTAGCTGGTCGTCCTACTTTTGCTCGGCCATATGTGGGGGTCCATAGGAGTGCATCACTTATGAGCTCGTCTCTGCTTCTCCAGCAGTGTCCGGCGTATCTGATTCGTCTTTTTTTTTACGTACACATGGGAAGCAGCATGGTGGACGTAAAGGTATGCGAATAAACCCTCTGACGACCAAACGCAATGCCTAACCTGGTCCTGGACGTGTGAGACATGCGGCTCAACGCTCAGAGTCGTCAGATCGATCGGGGAACTACTGCTGCTCATCTATAAGAGTGGCTTCTATAGATGAGAAATAAAAACAGCCATCGAAAGATAAACACTATCACAGTTGAGGATAATTCTAAAAAGTATCACCAAAACAATTCCTTATCAAAAAAAATATTTAAAAAATAAGACTGAAAATGAATGCTAAAACAATAAATAACCGTATTTGAAGACATTAGAAACGCCAAGTTATTTGGCAGAAGACTGTTTACTGCAATTCTTCTAAGCTCCAGAGCTGCCAATTTCAAACCAGTATGGAACTTTCTAGTCTTTATACAAACTAAAGGACGCTGCGTTGATATAGGCATAAAATCCATTCAAAATGCCTGCCTTCTGGCATCACAAATACGATATTTTCAATCTTATTTTTTTAAACAATCTGTTACACTGTTTTTCTTCGATTAATCGATTTTCAAAACCAAATAAGAAAACTGACTAACTTCATTAGAAAAAAAAATCGCTACCTTTGTCAAGTTATATAGCACGCTACTCAGAAACATGTTTGCAGTCAGAAGTTAACTTCCAGACAGGTCTTACATTGGAAGAGCTTGGCCTTAAGGAGTTACTCGAGTCAGGTTCATAGCTAGATGCATTTCCCATTACAGAGTCAAGCAATTTTTAGCACTGCCCTCAACTGCGTGTGTGAAAGCCCACACATACAAATTTGATCTTGTGTTGCACCATACTCATGGCAAAGGGCTTGAGTAAACGCCAAAGCAAGAAGAAGCAATTGTTTCGGCCGTAGAAATTAATATAGACATCAAACCCAGACAGATACAACAGATTATATATATATATATATATAGATCGTCATCCACATACTGTCTTGTATCCTAACTCATCTGTGTGGCTAAACTTGCGAGATTCTTCAAGCCGAGATCGAAACCAGCTGATTTTACGTAATTCGGGTATCTTACCTGACCTCCGAGCTATCGACATTCTCAGCGTAAACGAAGGAAGTTTTGGGGTATAACTTTTTACATATACATTATCAGTTACCAGAGTGCTCAATTCACGAGAAGAGCTCTGTATTTCAGCGTAAGTGGTAGCCGGCAAATTCCCCATTCGAGTGCTCAACCCACGGGTGGGAGTGTGTATATATATATATATGCCCCCCCATGGGGGTTGAGCTCTCTGGTGAAGGAATTGCCGGCCGCCGCTAGCGTAATGCAAAGCTCTTTGAAAGAATTGAGCACTCTGGTAGCCGATAGGGTATAAAAAATGTAAACAAAGGCTGCTGCTGCTGCTGCTGCTGTTTCTAAAAATAAAAATACCTTAAAATTCCCTTAGCCAACGTGGTCCGCTTGGTGGACGAGTGGTCTGAAACACAGTCTAACGTAAAGTTGGACAGGTTTCGAAACAGTCTGTCTGTGGATGACTATATATATATATATATATAATAAAAAATCAATTGAAGGGATTTAGAGTCAGGAATAACTCACAGTTCACAGGATTCGTTTGTCTGTCAATATGAGTTAAAAGAATAGTCGCTGGAACTTGAATGACATAGTAGGTTGTCTCAACTTTCCAATGAATTTCATGACATCATCTCATCCTATAATTGAATTGACAGTTCTTAGAGATTTTATACACCGACTTTAAATAAAAATTTTATGGAAATTACATTTCCTATTTAGTATATTGATGTGTCATTTGGCCAGTTAATTCAAATCTTACATCATTGAATTAAAACTTAATTGGTGGAAAGTATCTAACTTCTCTGCCTTGGACAGAAATGACATAACGTTAATTCAGGCCAGTCGGCTGGGGTGAAATAATACACCGAATGCATCTTTGTAAAGAGGTAAGACACTCCTCCCTCGCCCCCGCCTACAACAATGTCACAGTCCAGCACGTTAGCTACCCACAAGGGTTCAATCTGGGACGGAAATCCTGCAATACAGAAATCTATTCTTACGACATCTTTTAAGGTGGCGTGTTCAGGAGAACAAATAACACTATGGCGGTAGACGAGTGGATGCCGTTGGTAAATGTCTAAGTCAATGGTTTGGTTATTAAATTCATAATTTGCCTTTCCAAAATGTAATTAAAAACTTGATATAAATGAATAATTGGGAAATTCTTAAGGTTAGACGAGTAAGCAAATACGGGATTTTATATAACGTCATCATCCATATTTTTCCAATTTTCTGTTGCTTTTAGTGTCAGCAAGATACAGATGTTTGAAAGAAAAAGATTACTTTAAAACTTTTAAACCCTAAACATACGATAATAATCACTGTAGATATTATGAACTGTTGTTAGAATAATAAGTAAAGTTGGCGGGCTTAGTCGAGGGTGAACCGAAGGCTCCCTTTTCAATAGCTACTACACCAAGGTGTAGGGAAAGGCGCTACTTCTTTCCCTAGATTGCTCCACTACCCTTGATCCGTACCTTATAATGCTAATTGTTAAGCAAGGCAGAATCAAGTACCATTTTTTGAGTCTTTGGTATGACTCGGCCTGAGATTGAACCCTGGTCTCCCGGACTATTGGCAAACACTCTACTCATTATGTAACATACTGACCCCGGCCAAGCTGCAAAATACGAAATGCACCGGCGTAAATAACAGGTGCATCCGGTCGAGGAATATCAGGATATAACCTTGACCGTGGACGGGTTGAATGAGTGCGATTGTGACACTCACAGGAAGAAGAGTGGACGTTGAACAATTATATAACCCGGGTGAAGACTGGAAGTCAGGCAGTTGGAGATAAGATGCGGTAGAGAGAACCAGCACCCAGAGAGACAGGGCCCCCAAGCCCCCAATTGAGCAGCCCAGGAGAATGGGAAAGAAACGCTGTTATGGCCATAAGATTGAGGGTCAATATGTTGCAGTTCTGTTCGGTCTCCAACTCCCGCTCACAGTAAAACCTTTCAAATAAAGTGAGAGGTGTATTTTTCTAAAGAACTGTGTCGCTCGTCTTTATTGTGTCATCGTTATGATTCTGCATGCATATGTGTTTGTATAGTTGGTCATGGTTATACAACAATTAAGCCAATGATTCGAATAACAATCATCATGATCATCTTGTCGTGCCACCAGCACGGATATCCCTGACCCTCTCTGGCCACTCCACCCTATCGTTCATCGCTTCTGGCAGGTCTTCAGGGCTACATCCCGTATCGGCACAGAGCTGTTGTATGTAGGTTCGAGCTGGTCGCCCTGACTTTGCTCGGCCATGTGAGGGGGTCCATAGGAGAACATAACTTATGAACTCGTACCTGCTTCTCCAGCAGTGACCTGCATATCTGGTTCGTCTAACTTTGATAGTTTTCGTGATGGGTGGTAGGTGGCCGTATAGCTGCTGCTTTGTGGGGTGTTGCCTCCAGGACTTGTTCAATATTACTCGCAGCATTCTTATGTAGTTGCCGTCAAGCCTTTTCTCCAGCCGCTTCGTTAGCGTCCATGTAGTGCATCCATATAGCAGTATCGGTACAACCGCTGCTTGGAAGAAACTGCGTTTCATAATTGTTAAAATAATTCCTTAAAAATAACATTTTTTGAATAAAATCAGTAAATTTCATGTAACTGGGAATTCGCCCAACAGATTAAAACTACAGAACAAGTGAAATGTAATATAAAATTCAACCACATCTGGACACAAAACGATACGAGGAATTTGATAATGATCGCATACAGCAGTTAAAAGGTTTAAGATTGTATTCTAACATTCAAACCGACTATTTAAAAAAGTTCAGTGAGATTTTTTTTTTCTAATCATCTATTTTACTCCTACACGTGTTTCAAGCGTCCATGCACTATCTTCAGGGAGTCTTTAAATGACCATATCATTTAATATCATTAAAGACTCCCTGAAGATAATGTATAGTAGAATAGATAATTTTTGAAAAATAAATCTTTGTGGACCTATTCAGTTTAAAATATATACTTCTTTCTCTCTTTGGACCAACAACAAAAAGGAAGGATGTACTACCTAAAGTGCTAGACTGTAGCCTCAAAATAAGCGAGTGCGAACTTCAATAGTGATATTACGTTCACTTTCAGACTAATATGCTAGGAAAAGACATGAGACC
Source organism: Sepioteuthis lessoniana (assembly GCA_963585895.1). Classification (NCBI taxonomy): domain Eukaryota; kingdom Metazoa; phylum Mollusca; class Cephalopoda; order Myopsida; family Loliginidae; genus Sepioteuthis; species Sepioteuthis lessoniana. The sequence continues at coordinate 7,876,822 of OY757945.1, read as the reverse complement.
TCTTATCTTCCTTTCTATGGGTTAAAGAGTATCACAACTGTTCTTCTACAAAGATGGTTTTGGCATTAAATAATCCATTAAAGTTGACATACCGAAAAAAGAAAATAAAACACTAAATGTATGTTTAGTTTAGTTCGTTGGGTTTTATGGCATATCAACCTTTGTAGGTTATTTAACGCCAAATCCATTTTTATGTAAATAATCTGTTCTATTGAAAACAGTTCAGTTTAGCATAAGTACACAGTTTAATTGTCAAAAACATTTCCATTTCAAACTATTCAAACAGTTATATGTAATAATTCAGTTAAGTGTAAATACAGTTTTAATGTCAAAAAACAGTTCTATTTGAAATAATTCAGTTAAGCATAAGCACACAGTTTAAGTGTAAGTACGGTTTAATTGTCAAAAACGTTTCTATTTACTCAGTTCAGTTTAGCATAAGTATGCAGTTAGTTCTATTTAACCCATAGATAGGACCCTTATCAGGTGCTACCACTCCGGGCCAGAGTGGACCTGGGAGCGATGGCAATGAAGGGGTACTCTGCATTCCCCAAAGCTCCAGCACTGCTGGAACCTCACAATCAGATTGTTTAGTGTCATATCCAGGACACTCGTTGGGGGGAGTCTTACCCCAGCTGACTGGGCAAGCTAAATGTATGTATATTCAGAGGATGTACTTATTTATGTATGAATATTATGCCAATGTTCATTTTTATTTATTCCATTCATTCATTTATTTATTTTTGTTAAACCATTTTCAGAGCTATGTTAGTACATAATGTTATGTCTCATTCGAAAATTATTTACAAAAAAAAAAAATGAAACTAAAATAATTTTTAAATAAGACATACTAACACTGCCCAGGAGATGGTTTAACAAAAACGAAATTTGAAACATTGACATATTATTCTTATATAAGCAAATATATCCAATGAACTTTTTTCTTTAATATTTTATGAATACATACCGTCGAATTTATTTCCATTTCTTCGCAACACACACACGCTATATAATTATTGAATGAGATATATCTCATTTAATAATTTTAATATACCGAAAAATTTAACTTCAAGCGCTTCTATTTAAGAATACCTAGTTTTATCCAACTACCCACCAAGTCAGATTTGATATGAAATTATTTTCTAGTGGAAGGTGGAATCACGCACAAATCGAGACTTGAGGTTGGCCATTAGTGGTCACCTCGGCATTCCCATTTAGGAGCGCCTAACATGCGGACAATAAACTCAATCCTATTCTTTTAGACAAGAGGGCAGTTGCTGCCTAAATGAAAGGCCATCTGGGACCAGGCGATTAACTCTAAATCATTCAGACGGTACGAACGCCAAGTGGGGGGGGAACTAGTTACTGAGTACTTCACAACAGTAACCGTGTGAAATACTAAAAGATTTTAAACACTTCTACTAAGAGTTAACTCCCTTGTTTTTCACTATCAATGATTAAGTTTACCGTAGTTATTTCCCTTGGATATGTCATCATCATCATCATATCGTGCTGGCAGCACGGATATTTTTATACCTTAACTTTATCTGAAGCCGTGAAAATTCCACAGATGTTAATAAATCAGATTATCTATCATTTCATGTCTTTTCTCTTTCCCTGCCTGTATCTTCTTATTATCTACCTTATCCCTCCCTATCTTTGTTATCCGTCTAGGTTTTTGTCTTAACCAGTAGTTCCCAAATCTCTCGGGATTACTGCTTCTTTGGTTCCTAAGACCACAGTTTTAGCAACCTCCTGGCATTAAACATATACCTCTTTTAGTATTAGATTTAAAGTGACTAAGTTTGAGATCATATCAATATTGAATCTGTGACTCCCTCATGTTCGGTTTGGTCGATTTAAAGGCACATCATCTCTTTATGGGTTATATAATGCCAAATTTTGCTTAATTTGTAATTGATTATATTAGAAGAGAAAAGAAAGAAATAGAAGAGAGATGGGGTATTTAATGGCATATCAACTTTTTATGGGTTATTTGATGATAGAATTTGATTCATTTGTAAATGTTTAATTATATTAGGGGAGAGAAGAAAGAGAAATAAAAGAAGAGAGAGAGGAGTTTGATTTATTTAATAACATAACAACTCTTCATAGGTTATTTGATGACAAAATTTGATTTATCTGTAAATATTAGACTATAATCATAACTATATCTTCAATGTTCCAGTTCTTGTTTTTAAAATTACGCTTTTTTTTTGTAAACCATTATATCAAGTATTCCTATCAAATACAAATAAATTGCACTCAATTTAGTTCAAGTATTCCAATCTACTACAAAGAATTCCAGTAATCACAAAATTTCAAATGATTATTCTTAATTTTTGATAATAACAATTTGTTTGCACAGAAGTATATTGTTTCAAGTATTCTTATCCAATACTAATAATCTTTATATAGATCTATTTGACTCATAAATGGAACCCTAAAAGGTAATACCACTCCAGGTCAGAGTATACCTAAGAGTAATGGTAATGAAAGCTTCTCTAATCCCCTCAGATCTCCAGAACAGAGCCTTGTTACTAGATGCAATTTAGTGTCATATCTAAGACACCCCCACGGGGATGCAGTCAGCATATTCTTAGCCACATTGACAGAGTGTATACTTTTATTTAATCAAGGTAACTATTACACTTTTAAATAAATGTAAAAAAAAAATGTATTTAGCTTATAAAGGTAGATTCTTTATTAAAAAGATTTTGAAAAAAAAAAACACCATTTTTATAGCACAGATTATTCATTCATATGATTAAAATAAGAAAAATTAAAACAAAACACATCAAACAAAATTAAAAAAATAGCAGAATAAATGTTCCCACTCCTGGTGAATAAATTTCAGTCACTGCCTCCTCATAACTTCTAGCATCTCCTCTAGTGAGTAGCACAAGACCCAAACAAGGAAACACTTACCTATACTAGCTTGGGGGGGGGGGCTGTTTCTTTGTTTACATATTTACCAACCCCTCCACTAGGGCAGGATATGACACAAGGTCAATTTTTAAGCAGAGTTTAAAAAGGTTTGAATTCAGAGTTTTCCTTCTCCTAAACTAGTTGCCTCACCAAGGCTGAAGAACCTAGTCTGCCCTACTATTTACCCATATCTGGAGGGACAATAATTGGATTCATACCTTTCCAAAGGATATTAGTGCTATGTGAAATGCAATCAGTCTCCTCCAGGATTTGAACTCGTGTCACCGTGTCCATTTCCTACGATGATCACCATCACACTGCAGGCACTGCTTTGTTTGTTGTTTGGGTTTTATGACATATCTTCCTATGTTTAATGGCATATCAACTTTTGTGGGTTAATACCAGATCCATCCTTGTAGCAGAACAGAAGTGGTTTATTTAACTCATAAAGCTGGAGAAGGTAAAAGAGTTCATATCTTTACCAAAGGTATTAGTACGAAAAGGAATGTAATAGCATGACTAGAGTTCGAACTCGCTTACTCTGATGTTTCAGTCATGAACATTAGCCACAACACCACAGAGGACGAAGAGGATCTATTAAATTCCACAGCTATTGACAACTATGGTTATAAAAAGGATGCAGAGCATGATTTTCAACCTGCACACTTTGTTGCCAGCGTATATTTGTCATACGTGCACTCAGAGTATAATGGGTTCAAATATAGATAAAATTTAGAACACACTCAATGTGATCTTGCTCCATAGCAAACCAAATTTAACATGTAACCAGAGGTGTGTTTATCATATTTACCAACCACTCCGCTCAGGCAGGATATGGCACAAGGTCAATTTTTAAGCGGAGTTTAACAGGTTTGAATTCAGATTTTTCCTTCTCCTAGACTAGTTGCCCAACCAAGGCCGAAGAACTCAGTCTGCCCTACTATTTACCCATAGCTGGAGGGAGAATAATTGGATTCATACTTTTCCCAAGGGTATTATTGCTACGTGAAATGTAATCAGTCTCGTCCAGGATTTGAACTCATGTCGCCATGCTATTTCTTACAACAATAACCATTACACCACGGGCACATCCTTTTAGGTGTGTTTATGCATAGATATAAATATTTTTTAGAAAGGCATGAATTCACTTCTCCTGACTCTCAGCTTTGAATGAACAACTGGGTAATTTATTGTGATATCTTTTTATTTTAATTGTTTTGTTTTGATTTTTCTTATTCTGATCATATCAATGAATAATTCATGTGATAATTTTCTTTTTTTTTTTTTAATAATCTCATTAAGAGAGAATCTACCTTTATAAGCAAAGTGCCTGTGGTGTAATGGTTATCGTCATAGGAAATGGACACGGCGACATGAGTTCAAATCCTGGATGAGAATGATTGCATTTCACATAGCACTAATACCCTAGGGAAAAGTATGATTCCAATTATTCTCCCTCCAGCTATGGGTAAATAGTAGGGCAGACTAGGTTCTTCAGCCTTGGTGAGGCAACTAATCTAGGAGAAGGAAAACTGAATTCAAACCTGTTAAACTCCACTTAAAAACTGACCTTGTATCATATCCTGCCCGAGCGGAGGAGTTGGGTAAATATGATAAGGAAAATAAACTTTGGGGATCTGGGGTGTGTAGATGTCATTTGTTTGGGTTTTATGGTATATCAACCTTTGTAGGTTATTTAATGCCAAATCCATTTTTATACAAATAATCAATTCTATTTCAAACAATTCAGTTTAGTATACAAAAACAGTTTCCTTTCAAACAATTCAGTTTAGCATAAATATACAGTTTGTCAGAAACATTTCTATTTCGAGTTATTCAGTTAAGACAAACAGTTCTAATTCAAACAATTCAATTTAGCATAAATACACAGTAAATATAAAAACAGTTCTATTTCAAATAATTCAGTTTAAGTCTAAGTACACAGTTCTATTTGACCTATAGATAGGACTTTTATCAGGTTCTACTTCTCCGGGCCAGAATGAACCTGGGTGCGATGGCAATGAAGGGGTACTCCGCATTCCCCAAAGCTCTAGCATTACTGGAACCTCACCATCAGATTGGTTAGGAGGTGCCCGTGGTGTAGTCATTATCGCCGTAGGAAATGAACGCGGCAATACGAGTTCAAATCCTGGACGAGACCGATTGCATTTCACATTGCACTAATACCCTTGGGAAAGGTATGAATCCAATTATTGTCCCTCCAGCTATGGGTAAATAGTAGGACAGACTAGGTTCTTCAGCCTTGGTTAGGCAACTAGTCTAGGAGAAGGAAAACTCTGAATTCAAACCTGTTAAAGTCCGCTTAAAATTGACCTTGTGTCATATCCTGCCCGAGCGGAGGGGTTGGTAAATAGTACCATCAGATTGTTTAGTGTCATATCCAGGACACTCATAGGGGGAGTCTTACCCCTCTGCAGAGATGCAGTTGGTATATTCTGCAGCCCTAGCTAATTGGGCCATGTTAATAGTTGATTTTACCAAAATTACAAGATGAATATATACATGCAAATTCTGTTTTGTGGATAACAGTTTTTCTGGTACGAAGGAACCTTTGGAGCTTTTTTTTTTTTTTTCCTTTTTCTTATTCAGTTTTCAACAGCACATTCTAAACTGTTTTGATTTTTAACGGCTTGTAAACAATGATTATACTTTCACACAGCTGAGTTGAATAACCATTTGAAATTACTTTTTAAATAAAAAGTAAGTGATTAATGATGATAACCATAATACATTATGATTATTTAGCAATCATGGATTGAGTTTGGTACAAGTTTGTTAAAGATTACAACAAATTATATATATATATATATATATATATATATATATATATATATATAAAACCGGCCATTGTTATAATTGGTAGAGTGTTTACTAATATTTTAGAAGACCAGGGTTCATTCCCAGGTCAAAGTTATAAAAAAGACCAAAAATGGTACTTGATACCTCCTTGCTTAACACCCAGCATTATAAGGTATAGATCAAGAGTAAGTCGAGCAATCAAGGGAAGGGAGTAGTGCCCTACCCTACACCTCAGTAGCTACTGAAAAAGGGAGCTTTTGGGTCACAGTCGACTACAGTCAGTCAACTTACTATATATGAAAACCAAGTTAGCAAAAGCCCGGTCAGCTGTGACTATAGAATACACCAACTGCATCTCTGCAGAATGGCAAGACACACCACTACCAAACAAGTGTCCTAGATATGACACAAAATCATCAGATGGTAAGTTCCCAATTCTGGAGAATATGGAGAACACTTTCATTGCCATTACTCCCAGGTCCACTTCAACCCAGAGTGGTAGTACCTGTTAGAGTCTCATCTATGGGTCAAATAGAACTGTTTAACCATTTAACTGTGTTCAAAAAATGACTGGTGTTAAATTGAATTGTTAGATGTTACATAGCAATATTTGGAATCATTCAGATGTGTGCAAAGAAATGAGCTCTGCTTTATTTAAAATGATACCAATAAACTAGACATTTACAAATCATATATATATATATATATATATATATATAGACAGGATTTAGCATTAAATAACCTACAAGGGTTGATATGCCATAAAACCCAAACAACCAAAGTTTGTAAAAATTGTAATGTTTTATTATGATAGGTTTAAACTATTTGACTTCAAAATCAAAAATTAACATTATAGATAATACTGTTTTTCTTTCTTTTTCTTATTTATTTTAATACTTCTTTCTTTCTTTTTTTCTTTGTCGTCTTTTTCTTTTTTTCTTTGACCTTTTATTATTCTTTTTTCTCCTCATTTTTATTACATTCACTCTTTTTTTACTTTCTTTTTTCTCTTTATTTCTTTCTTTTCATTCTTTCTTTGAACTTATTTCTTTTATTAGTTTTTTTTTCTGTTTTTTTCCCCATTCTTTCTCTTTCCCATTTCTTTTATTACTTCTTTCTTTTACTGTTTTCTCCTCTTTTCCTTATTTTTTCCTCTTCAGCAAGTCTTTCTTTTTTAAATTGTTTTTTCTCTAATGAATCATTTGGAGTATAAACTGGGTTTTGACTAGAGCAAGCAGTAAATAATTCTAAGATATTTACATAAACAATATTAGTTAAAACTGTGTTTTATTGTGCCAGGTTTTAACAATTTGAGTTTAAAATCAAAAGTCAGTATTAACAATAGAACAGTAAAGTTATTTATAGGAAGGACAAAATACTGACAATAACCTGCCAATGTTCTTCATTTTTTATAAATAGACTTGTGTATTACTTATCTAATTACTATTTCCTTTGTAGTATCTATCTAGATATGTTAAGATTTTCAACAGTGAAGGTTGATACTGCAACCTCCCTTCAGTCAGGGTTTAAGAGATATGTCAAATTGTCACATGCAAATGCATTTTTCTTAATAAACAAGATGACAATGCAATTTCTCGTTTTATATCAGTAAATTCACTTGTGATATCCAGTATTATGTCACAGATTCATAGCCTTATCAGCAGGGCTGAGAATATGCTGATTATATACCAAACAGAGGGGATAAGACCCCACCAAAAAATAGGGTATCCCGGGTATGACAATGAATTGTATTAAATAGTGACAGTCTAATTCTGGAGATCTGGGAAGGGTGAAGAACCACTTCATTATCATTACTCCCAAGTCCACTCTAAACTCGAGTGATAGTTACATCTGACTCATTGATGGGAACATTTTTTTTTTAAATTACTTATATCCAATAAGATTACTTGATGCCGTATAACTGTAAATTACTCATATTAAAGGTAGTTTTAATGAATTTAAGGCACAAAGCGTGAGAAACATCCCTACACCTCCACTGCTGAGATTGACAGAAGTTTTTCTATGCAAATGTCAACACAAATATCCATCTATTAATCCATGGTATTTTAGTTTTAGCATAGGTCATTTGGTTTAATGGTATATCAACTCTTAATGTTTATTTAATACCAATTGCGATTTACATATATAATTTGAAAGTGAATAGGTTCTCGGTAACACTTTTTAAATAAGTCAAAGCTCATTTGTTTGCAATCTGTTAAATGGATTCAAGTACTGCAATCTAATACTAGTAGTTTTATTTGCACACAGTTAAATGGTTTCAAGTATAGCTATCTAATACTAATAATTCAATTTAATATTAATAAGCAGTTCTATCAGAGCCATAGAGGGACTCTAACAAATACTACCAGAGTGAACCTGAGAGTAGGTTGGTTGGGTTTTATGAGCTATCAACCCTTGAAGGTTATTTAATGCCGAATCCTCTTTATACATATAAATTAAATATATATTATTTGTAAAAACATTTTATTGATAACATTTTTACATGAACCTGAGCTTATTTTTTGGCAGACAGTCAAATGGTTTCAAGTATTGCTATTTAACACAAATAATTCTATTCATCATTTGTTTGCACATGGTTAAATGTTCACAAGTATTGTTATGTATCACTAACAATTCAATTAAACATCAGTCATTTGTTTACACACAGTTATATGATCAAACAGTTCTATTTCTAACAATTCAATTTAGCATCTCATTTGTTTGCACACAGTTTAAATGTCAAACTGTTCTATTTGACCCATAGATAGGACTTTTTCAGGTGCTACCTCTCCAGGTCAGTGTGGACCGGAGATCGATGACAAGGAAGGGGTACTCTGCATTCCCCAAAGCTCCAGCATTACTGGAGCGTCACGATCAGATTGTTTAATGTCATATCCAGAACAGTTGATGGTGGCAGGTCCTTACCTCTCTGCAAAGATGCAGTTGGTGTATTCTTCAGCCCCAGCAGACTGGGCAACAGAGAGTAGGGGTACTCCACATTTCCTTCAGCTCCAGGACTGGAGCCTCACCATTTAATGGTTTAATGTGATATTCAAGACTCTCAATGAGTTGGGAGCCTAAAATGTATGCAGAAATACAGTTGGCATATTCAACAGTCTCAGGCAAGTGGGTAGTATTTTAATTCTAATTCTCAGTGGTAATATCTATGTCCTTAAATGCATATTATATATCATCATCATCATCATGTAGTGCTGGTAGCACAGATATCCCTGACCCTCTCTCGCCACTTTTCCCTATCGTTCATCACCTCTGGCAGGTCTTCTGGACAATATCCTGTATCCTCACATAGTTGCTGAATGCATGTTCCTGCTGGTCGTCCTGCTTTTGCACAGCCATATGTGGGGGTCCATAAGAGTACATCACTTACGAGTTCGTCTGCTGGAGATATATATATATATATATATATATATATATATATATATTCTACTCAGGTGTAGATGCTCTAAGCTCTGGTAATTAGTTTATTGTACTTCGTGTTCTAAGATTAAAAGCTGTTATGCTGACAGTGTTTCAGTATCTAAATAGGTTTGATTTGGGCTCTGTAGATGATTTTTTGAATACTGGAGCCAGTGCTCCAACGTCAGCAGATTGTGTTCTTTGTTTATCTGTAGGAAAGGTGATGTGGTAATTTACTAAGCTTTTTGCTACAGGTCATTCTTCCTGCACGCATTAGGTTCGTGATATTTTTCAATTATTGATGACAGCCGATGTGCTCGCACGGTCTCAACGACAGCGCCCGTCCGTAATTTAACACATCCAGTAAGGACTTACACCAGCTCTGTGAGGACGCTGAATGCAGTCAAGAGGACTTTGCAATGGATGATAAAGATGGGTGCAGAGAGCACCAAGGAACTCATGCTAGCAACATGACTTTATGATAAAGAATAATTATTTGAAACTAAATAATTATTATTATTACATAAGAATACTTGATACCATATTATTATAAATTGTATTAGGTATAGTTACTTGAAGCTATAATTATTTTTTAAGGATTATTGTTTGTTATTTAACCAGCCCATTGGCCGAGTGGGTAGAGTGTTCGCCAATGGCCCTAGAGACCAGGGTTCAATACTAGGTTGAGTCATACCAAAGACTTTAAAAATGGTACTTGATACCTCCTTGCTTAACACTCAGTAATATAAGGTATGTATCAACGGTAAAGTGGAGCAATCCAAGGAAAGGAGTAGCACCCTTATCTACACCTCAGTGTAGTAGATATTGAAAAGGGAGCCTTTGGGTCGCTCTCGACAACAATCTCCAACTTTACTTATTTGTTACTTGATACCATGTAACTGTGTGTCAACAAATTATTATTATTAGACAGAAATAAATGAAACTAAATAATTATTAGTATTAGATAGGAATACTTGAAACCATACAATTTAGTGCAAATTATTTGTATTAGATAGGAATACTTGATATCATTTAACAGTGTGCAAATTATTTGCATTAGATATAAATATGTGATATCGACAACTGTTTGCTTAAAACTCTTAAGAAACAACTCAAAAAACTGTAAACATAAATGTACAATGAACGTGATTCCCCAACCTCTAATAAAATAACCCTGGATGGGTTGACAGGCAATTAAAATCAATCAATCTACCAATTCACAGAAATTTGAATTCATGAATGGTATTCTTTATGCTGTATATTTTTTTATATTAATGAAATAGCTGCATGTATACAACTAATCCAGCAAAAATGACACACGATAGCAAAATTTCTGTTTAAGCAACACAATTAAATTGCTCTAATTTAAAAGATAAAGCAATTTACAGTCTAATTTGCAACTGAATGACAGTTTGGTGGTGGATATAATTTTTTTAACATCAAAATGCTCAATATAACAAAAACACAGATTAAGCATTGATATCATAAGGGACCAAAGTGAACTATGAAATGCTAATTAGAATCCTTCACTCCTTCCTAAATAGAAACATCAGTATCATCATGGACAGCTGTTAACTATGAAATGCTAATTAGAATCCTTCACTCCTTCCGAAATAAAAGCATCAATATTAACAAGGACTGCAATTAACTATGACAAACTAAATTGAAGCATTAGTATCATCATGGACTTCGATTACACTAGAAATCCAACGGGTTCATGAGTTGTCTAGTTTATATATCATATACATAAATATATATATATATATATATATATATATATACACTGAAGAGTTGTAATACAGCATAAAAGTCTGTCTGTGGATGACAATATATATGTTCCCCTCCTGGGGTTAAACACTTGGGCAAAGGAATTAAGATTTGCCACTCGTGTAATGCAAAAAGCTCTTCTAAGAAATTGTGCTCTCTGGCATCCAATAGCATAAAATGTAAACAAACGTAAGTTAATATAAAATGCGTTAAATTCCTGAGATGACGTAGGTCACCAAAATGGCTGTGAGGTAAGATTTAAATCTAACAAAGTTTGGCAGGTTTCGATCCAAGCTTGAAGCATCCAACGTTTCAAGCCACATTGAAGAGTTGTGATACAATGAAACAGTCTGTCTGTCAATGACAATATATATATATATATCTTTGATTTAACATCACTAATATCATCCCTCCCAGTCTTGACGATGGTTCCTTAGAATCAAAACACTATAGTATCAATTTTGTTTCTCAATATATCTCTCCTTCTGCTTGGATTACCTACTAATCAAATTTATATAAGTAAAGAGGGCAACCAGAAGGCTCCCCTTTCAATAGCTACTGCACTCCTTTCCCAGGATTGCTCTACTTTACCCTTGATATGTACCTTATATTGGGGAGTGTTAAGCAAGGAGGTATCAAGTACCATTTTTAAAGTCTTTGGTATGACACGATCAGAGATTAAACCCAGGTCTCCTGGACCATTGGCGAATACTCTACTCACTAGACTAATGAGCCGGTATATATATATATATATATATATATATATCATCATCATCATATCGTGCTGGCAGCACGGATATCCCTGACCCTCTCTCGCCACTCCTCCCTATCGTTCATCGCCCTAGGCAGGTCTTCAGGACAACAACCTGTATCCTCACATAGCTGCTGAATGTACGTTCGTGCTGGTCGTCCTGCTTTTGCGCGGCCGTGTGTGGGGATCCATAAGAGTACATCTCTTATGAGTTCATCTCTGCTTCTCCAGCAATGTCCTGCATGTCTGGTTCGTCTAACTTGAATAGTTTTCGTGATAGGGGGCAGGTGGCCGTACAGTTGGTGTCTTGTGGGGTGTTGCTGCCAGGACTTGTTCAGGATTGCACGCAGCATTCTTGTGTAATTGCCATCTAGTTTCTTCTCTAGCCGTTTTGTTAGCGTCCATGTAGTGCATCCATATAGCAGTATCGATGTGACCGCTGCCTGGAAGAAACTGCGTTTCATTTTATCGGTTAGGTCTGATTTCCATATAGTCAATAGCCTATTGATAGCTGTCCATGCTTTCGTTAACCTCGTTTCGATGTCCTTTTCGGTTGATTCGACGCTGCTTCCTAGGTACATGAATTTGTCTACTAGTTTAAGAGGGGTTCCTTTTAGAGTGGAGATGTCCCCCGTTTGGTTATAGCACATATATTCCGTTTTGTGTGCATTAACATGGAGGCCTATGCTTGCTGCTGCTCGTTCCAAACTATGCAGAAGTGTTTCGGCTTGGTCAGGTGTATTTGCCAGTATCGCTATGTCATCGGCGTAGTCGGCGTCGGTAATTGTTGTTGCGGGGTATCTTCTGCTTCTTTTCTTCGTCAGTTCGAAGCCATTCTCTTTGATTTTGTCAATCGATGTTCTAAGTACGTAGTCTAGACAAATGATAAAGAGATACGGAGCCAGCGTGTCCCCTTGTAGTACTCCTGCTACAATGTCGAAGTATTCTGTGTCTCCATCTGGTGATCGTACTTTTACTTTAGTGTTTCTATAGAGAATCGTTATTGCTGCTACGGTTTCTTTAGGTATGCCGTACGCTAGTAGGATTTGTTCCATCTTTCCTCTGTGAATGGAGTCGAAAGCCTTGGTAAAGTCGACAAATATTAATGTCGCTTGTAGGTTCTTTGCCCGTACACCTTCAAGGATTCTGCGGATGGTTAATATTTGTGAGGTCGTAGATCTATTTCTTCAGAAGCCATTTTGGTTTTTTCTAAGTATGTTGTCGATTTTGGGTTCTATTCAGTTTCGTAGTAGGGCATTGTAGATTTTGGCAGCTATGGATGTAAGTGTTATGCCTCGGTAGTTTTTGGCTAATCCGAGGTCCCCCTTTTTAGGGAAGGGGAGTATGCATCCCTTCGTCCATCTATCTATCGGATTTTGATTGTATACTGCGTTGCAGTGGCGGAGCAGTATGTCGTCGAATTGTCTGGTCTTCCATACTTCCGGGGGAATTTCGTCCA
>OY757945.1:7827094-7852094 GCA_963585895.1 Sepioteuthis lessoniana | reverse complement strand
ATATATATATATATATATATATATCAGTTTAATCCAACTATGTTTGCATAATTTTTGCAATGTTTAAAAAACTTTTAAAAAACAATCTTTGCACTTGCCAAAAACCCTTGATGATGACTTATGAAAGGTCTGAAAGTACTCAAGACAATTTCAGTAAATTCATCTACTAACTCCAACCTAAAAATCAAACACATGACAGGAAACTTGAAAGGATCCTAATAAAATTACAGAGATAAAATGTGTATTCATTATTTCATCAAACATGCATAAATGGAGGACTGTTGCCCAACTATAAATGTGTGCATGTGTGTGTAAATAGGATTTGGCTGTAAATAACTTAAAATGGTTGATATGCATAAAAACTAACCAAGCATTTTATTTACTTCTCCATTTTTTATATCTTTTAAATAAGTCGTCCTTTATGAGGGTTTGCAGCGATTAAAGTCAGATTTTGAGAATTTTTCAACAAGTCTTGAGTGATGAAGAGATAAGAGACGAAGAATTGACTTTGTCCATTTCACTTTGGTAATTCAGATATTTTTTGAAGTACTGGAATTATTATTACTTAAAATATTCAGACTAATGATCTCATCTTTATTGTTATCCTCACAATGTTTCAGCCGATATGTCCTTTGGATGTAAGTCCACACAGAATCTCAAACTTATTTGAACCACAGTGGTAGACTGTTCCAATTCTGTTAACTGTGACCAGGTACAAGTGGAAAGTTATACTAAGTATTCCTTGTTATTCTTACACGTTGTTGAGATTGAACATCTAACCTCCAGTTGATTTCACTCAAAAGCACTTTCCAACCAAATACCTTATCCACTGTGCCATGTGTCCTTGGACAATTCAGAGTGAATTTTTGTTGGTTTGGTTTGGTTTCTTTGTTTAATGGCATATCAACTCTTTGTAGGTTATTTAATGCCAAAGCCATTCTCCTAGAAGAACAGTAGTGGTACTATTTAACCCATAGCTGGTAGGATAAGGGGGTTCATACCTTTCCCAAGGGTATTTGCCCGAAAGTGAACATAATAGCGTGACCGGGTAGACTGTTCCAATCCTGTTAACCATGACTATATACAAGTGTTAAATTATAATAAGTATTTCTTGTTATTCTTATCTGTAGTTGGGATGGAACCTGTAACCTCCAGAAGATTTCCCTCCAACCAAATGCTTTATTCACTGCACCACGTATCCATATTGGACAATTTAAAGTGAATTCAGAAGGCCGAAAAACATATCGGCCAAAACATTGTGAGAATAACAATAAAGATGAGGTTAATAGTCAGAATATTCTAATAACAATTACCAACCTTCATCTGAGAAATTTAGACAAATAGGAATAGGAACATTTGGCCAAACACCTACAGATTAGAACAATTATACATACATACAATAGAGCTAATATGAAGAAGATTGTAGAGTTGGACATTAGGGGCAGAAATTGAAGATTGTAGAGTTGGACATTAGGGGCAGAAAATTGAAGATTGTAGAGTTGGACATTAGGGGCAGAAATTGAAGATTGTAGAGTTGGACATTAGGGGCAGAAAATTGAAGATTGTAGAGTTGGACATTAGGGGCAGAAAATTGAAGATTGTAGAGTTGGACATTAGGGGCAGAAATTGAAGATTGTAGAGTTGGACATTAGGGGCAGAAATTGAAGATTGTAGAGTTGGACATTAGGGGCAGAAAATTGAAGATTGTAGAGTTGGACATTAGGGGCAGAAATTGAAGATTGTAGAGTTGGACATTAGGGGCAGAAAATTGAAGATTGTAGAGTTAGACATTAGGGGCAGAAAATTGAAGATTGTAGAGTTGGACATTAGGGGCAGAAATTGAAGATTGTAGAGTTGGACATTAGGGGCAGAAATTGAAGATTGTAGAGTTGGACATTAGGGGCAGAAATTGAAGATTGTAGAGTTGGACATTAGGGGCAGAATTTGAAGATTGTAGAGTTGGACATTAGGGGCAGAAATTGAAGATTGTAGAGTTGGACATTAGGGGCAGAAATTGAAGATTGTAGAGTTGGACATTAGGGGCAGAAATTGAAGATTGTAGAGTTGGACATTAGGGGCAGAAATTGAAGATTGTAGAGTTGGACATTAGGGGCAGAAATTGAAGATTGTAGAGTTGGACATTAGGGGCAGAAATTGAAGATTGTAGAGTTGGACATTAGGGGCAGAAATTGAAGATTGTAGAGTTGGACATTAGGGGCAGAAATTGAAGATTGTAGAGTTGGACATTAGGGGCAGAAATTGAAGATTGTAGAGTTGGACATTAGGGGCAGAAAATTAGCAGACAGGGGTAATTTGACTTGAGTATTAATTTGGGATACACAGTGCTAACCCCTGAAATCAGCAATGAAAAGAATTTTGCAAAAAAAATAAATCAAAAAATAAATCCAAAAGAAAATTTAGATGCAATTAAAAAGTTGTTAAAAAATAAAAACTAAAGTAATTTTTTTTTTTAAATTAGTAAATAACCTAACTTTGACGGCATAAGTACATTTTATATATATATATATATATATATATATATATATATCACTGATGTCAGCTGAATTTCAAGTGTGACCACTTTCTGTATTTGTGTCAACAACAACCTCTAACTGGTGCATCCGAAGAAGATTCTGTCAGCCAGTGAAATAGTAGTAGCCCTACACCACATACACTGTCAACCATTTTTCTTAACAAGAATGTAAGACAAATAACTTTCCAAGAATGTTTACACTAGACTTTTAAGAGCAGCAAGCAACAAATAGTTAGCCATAAATTGCAGACATGTAGCTGGTAATTACACACACACACACACACACTGTATAAATATATATATATATATATATATAAAATAAAAATTGTGTTTTAATAGTTATTATCATCATCATGCTGCACCGCCAGCACAGATCTCCCTGACCCTCTCCTACCACTCTTTCCTATTGTCCATCGCTCCCGGTAGGTCTTCAAGGCTACATCTTGTATCTGCACAGAGCTGTTGTATGTAGGCTCTAGCTGGTCCTGCCTTTGCTTGTCCATGTGAAGAGGTCCACAGGAGTATGTCAGTTATGAGTTCATGCCTACTTCTCCAGCAGCGTCCCGCATGTCTGGTTTGCCTTTTAATAGTTATTTATGGTATTTGATGATAAATTATTATCCAATTCAATCCCAGGTCGAGTTCATACCAAAGACTTTAAAAATGGTACTTGATACCACTCAGCAATATAAGGTACGTATCAAGAGTAAAGTGGAGCAATCCAGGGAAAGGAGCAGCGCTCTCCCCTACACCTTGGTGTAGTAGCTATTGAAAACGGAGCCTTCTGGTCACCCTCAACTACTTCCAACAACTTAATAATGCTTGCATTAATTACTGACCTGACAACCCCTTTTCCCAGATTTTTAGTGCATTTCTATAATAAAACTATTAGGAATATAATGGAAGTGGAGCAATCCATGGAAAGGACTAGCGCCCTCTCCTACACTTCGGTGTAGTAGCTATTGAAAAGGGAGCCCTCTGGTCACTCTCGACTGTGGTCATCAACTTTACTTACTTTATAAATTTAAGGATTTGAGGTTTAGTAATAACATAAAATTATGATGATATGTAAGATATAATTATAATTTTGAGGATATATATTATGTCGTATTTATTTATAATTTTAGATAATAGTCTTAACAGTAATTGGTATAATATTTATTTTTACGTTATTAATGTGAACAATTATATTGAATAGAATAAAAGTATTTGTATGACAATTTTCGTAGTTTTTTTTATTTGAATAGTATTAATATACAATATGATATTTTATAATACAAATAATTTTGTTAAGAGGCTACTAATACCCATGTAAGCTGTTTATTTTAGATAATTTTCTCTCCCCAAATTCATTTATTCTTTTATTTTTTATATATTTCCTTCATTTGGGTTTAAAAGTTTGTTTGCCATTATATAAAAATGAAGTGAAAAGGAAATAGGAGTCAACAATTGATGCATCTTCATAGAGGAATTGAATATCATGTGTCAACCAGACAGAAAAAATAAATAGTTTGGTCTTCATTTAAAAAAAAAAAAAAAAGAAAAAAGAAAAAGATAAAGTTTGGGTTAGGGAGATAAGGTGACCAAAATTTTGTGGGTTTTTTCAAATTTTCATTAGAAATTACCCTTCATTTTTTTTTTGTCAGAAGATGCAGATTTAACATTAAAAAAATAAAGGATCTGCTGAAATAAATATTATTAAAAGAATGAGTAATTTTCAAAAGGTTTTTCTTTTAAATGAAATTATTTCCTCTATATTCTGATTTATTATACTTTTACATTGAGCTTCGTATAGGGAGGAGTGGCGAGAGAGGGTCAGGGATATCCGTGCTGCCAGCACGATATGATGATGATGATGACATTGAGCTTCCATTGGATTTTGAATTACATGGATATTAAAGAAAGAAAACCTAAAATAGAATTATTCCCACCATCGAATGACTTGGCATTGGATAATATAAGGAAATATATATATATATATATATATATATATATATATATATATATATAGAGAGAGAGAGAGAGAGAGAGAGAGAGACATATATGCACACACTAACGGATATATATATATATATATATATATATACATACACATGCAAACGGATCCATTATATATATATATATATATATATATATATATATATATATATATATATATATGGACAGCTATCAATAGGCTATCAATTATATGGAAATCAGACCTAACCGATAAAATGAAACACAGTTTCTTCCAAGCAGCGGTCACATCGATACTGCTATACGGGTGCACTACATGAACGCTAACAAAACGGCTGGAGAAGAAGCTAGACGGCAATTACACAAGAATGCTGCGTGCAATCTTGAACAAGTCCTGGCGGCAACACCCCACAAGACACCAAGTGTACGGCCACCTGCCTCCTATCATGAAAACTATTCAAGTTAGACGAACCAGACATGCAGGACACTGCTGGAGAAGCAGGGACAAACTCATAAGAGATGTACTCTTATGGACCTCCACACATGGCCATGCAAAAGCAGGACGACCAGCACAAACATACATTCAGCAGCTATGTGAGGATACGGGATGTTGTCCTGAAGACCTACCTAGGGCGATGAACGATAGGGAGGAGTGGCGAGAGAGGGTCAGGGATATCCGTGCTACCAGCGCGACATGATGATTTTATATATATATATATATATATATATATATAAGCTACTATATAATGCCTTATACTTCCCGAGCTGATGTGGTTTCCTTCTTGGCTGAGCAGTGTGATACTAAGTCTAACATAAAGTTGGGCAGGTTTCAATCCCAGTTTCAAGCGTACTACATGTCTAGCCACACTGAAGAGTTGTAATACAGTGAAACAGTGGATGACTATATATATATATATATATATATATATATACACACACACACATGCATAAAAATACATGTTGATGCACACACACACACACATACAAAACGGAAAATTGCTTTACAAATGGCAAAAAAGAAAAAAACACTATTCAAAATATTTTTGTGATCCCTGTTTGTGAGGATATGTTAGCAACCCTACTCTTTGAAAAGTAGTCATGTAAAAAATCATAGGTAATTATGAAAAAATGAGGGGGGTTTTGTCTTTTTTCATTAAGATTTTTTTGTTTTAATTAGATTCAAAAAATATATTACCACTATATAATTAATCCTCAGAAAATAAAAAAATATAACAAAATAATAAAAAATATCCTTACTCCGACATCTAGAAGCCCTGACAAATTACAGAAGAAAGTGCAATAAAGTAATTATTTTTAAAAAAAACAATTTACAAATATTTCTTTGACTCCTACTTTAAGGAATCCTTAGGGACTCTTAATATAATATTAAAAGTTCCTATAATGGCGTCATATATGCTGTGGATTACTCTTTTGACCAATGGGATCTAAGCAATGCAACACCACTGGATTGTGTGGACTGCATGGAGAATAATGTTGAAAAATAAACCTCATTTGGTCACATTCTAAGACCAGCTTTATGCACTTTTCAGCTGACCCCCATATACTTTCTCGACCCTGTTGGCACTTTTCTTGCAAGCTTTTCTCATATATATATATATATATATATATATATATATATATATATATACACACACACACAAAAACTCATATATATATATATATATATACACACACACACAAACTCATATATATATATAAATGCATACATAGACACACATGTATATAAATGCACAATACATATACATACATACATGCACACGCATATATATATATATAAATATATATACACACACACACACATATAAATACATATATACACACACACACACACATATATACATACACACACATATATAAATACACACATACATGCATATAGATACATAAACACACACATACATACATACATACATACATACATATAAATACACACATACATATGTATAAATACACACATACATACATATGTATAAATACACACATACATACATATGTATAAATACACACATACATACATACATATATATAAATACACACATACAAACATACATATATATAAATACACACATACAAACATACATATATATAAATACACACATACAATGATATATATATATAAACACACACATACAATGAGATATATATATTATATAAATATATATAAACACACACATACAATGATATATATATATATATACGCACATATACAATAATATATATAAACGCACACATACAATAATGTACATACACACATACATACATACAAATATATACGTATATGCATACATATAAATATATATATACACACATACATATATACACACACACACATATACACACATATATACATACATATACACACATATATACATACATATAGATAGATAAATAAATACATACATACAAATATATACGTAAATACATACATATAAATATATACATATATACGCACACACATCTACATACAGACATATATATATAATAAATATACATAAATTTTATAAGCAGATGTAAGTCAAGGGTTGTTTTTTTTCAAAATTTTAACTCAAAATACAAAGGAATTTCCGGGCCTTGTTTTCAAGTAGAATGACGTTAGCATCAAGGTCAATAACTTTACCTTCATCAACAATTAGCATTTAATTAACCAACTTTGATGAATTAAACATTAATTCGTCTTTGAAAGAAGAAAAGAATTTAAATAAGAATCTAAGTGTCACATTCCAGATTGATACACCAACTCATTAAGGATTAATTAAACAAATGAACAGCACCATTTTCTTTCTTTCTTTTTTTCTTTTAACTAATACGAGTCTACAACTAGTGGTTCCCAACTCTGGGTCTGAAGACCCCCCACTAAATGCGTTGAGTTAGTGTGACCTTTAACTGAGCTTTGACATGCCCACTGATGCAAATTATATCATTATTCTTTTATTTTCTTTCTAAATAAAAAATATTACCCCCCCCTGAATCTTAATGTTAAAAATCATAAAACTTTTATAAACAAAATTGTGTATATAAGCCACTTATAATTGACTTACTAACATTTTGGTCAGGATTAACATACCTGTTGACTTGGCAACTCTTCTAGTTTTAATTGTTAAATTTCAATAAAAAGATATCCAGTTAGAATCAAAACTTTCAACACTTAAAATATTTGTCAAAGCAAGCTTGCTTAACACAGTATAATACATAGGCATTATATATATATATATATACACACACATACATACACACAAACAAGTATACCTCACCCTAAATTGATAATTCATTCCAGGAGAGACAACTTAAGCCAAAAATGACTTAAGGCAAAGTTACTAGTACCTCGGCTAAACCACAAATAAACATTCCCAGTTTTATATTTTATTTATAAATACATTTTTGATAATTTGTGGTCAATAAGAATCTATTTCAAACTTACAAAAAATTTTAGTTTATAACATAGTACAGAAAAAAAAAAGGAATCTAAATTTACAAATACACATACATACATACTTGTAAATGTAGATGTTTACAATTTGGCGATCTCTACAGTACATCGCAAACTCTTTATTTGTTAATATGGTTTGTTCTCAGACATTATAAAATAGAATTATTTTCTAAGGTTAAATAACAAATACAGTTATAAAAATTATCTTGCTATAGTAGAAAATAAACTAATTCATATTAAAGATCGCTCAATAAGACAACACAGAGTTACAGATATTTTTGTATTTCATTCCCGAGGATTTATGATGATTATATTGACATTTACTGTAAATGTACATATTCTAATATGATTTTATATACTTTTATTCTTATTTATTGTACAGTAAGATGATTTTATCGGCTTTTAACACTTTTCTAGTGATATTTATGACTTCAGTATTTATGTTGGCAGACATAAAGTGGAATAAAATAACTTGATTTTTATTTTTCCATGTATTTTTTTGACAAATGATGTATAATTGAGAACAACTTAACTCGAAATGACATAACCTAAAGTGTATATATCAAAACCCGCCCAACTTTACATTTGACTCAGTATCATACCACTCAGCCTTCAGTCAACATACGTCAGGTCGGGAATTATAAGGAATTATGTAGTAGCTTTCATTTGTTTACATTTTGCCTTACCTATATATATATATATATATATATATAGGTAAAGCATTACGTAGTATAATTATAAGGCACTATGTCGTAGCTTTCATTTGTTTATATTTTTGATTACCTATATATATATAAGTCAAATTGTAAACAAATGAAAGTTACTACATACTGCCTTATATATATATATATATATATATATATATATATGTTGGTAAGCCAAAATGTCAACACACGAAAGCTACTACATAATTCCTTATAATTCCCAAGCTGACATATGTCAACTAATGTCTGAGCGGTATGATACTAAGTCTAATGTAAAGTTGGGTGGGTTTTGATCCCAGCTGGAAGCGTCCTACATGTCTAGCCAGACTGATGAGTTGTGATACAACAAAACAGTCTGTCTGTGGATGACTATATATATATATATATATATATATATATATATGTGTGTGTGTATGTGTGTGAAATCATGCGTATTTACCCAAACTCTCAATCACAAGCAGGATATATTATGAATATTGATTTATAATTCCTTAAATGTCTAAGTTAAGAAATAATGTATTCCTCGGTATCACAGTAAAAAAATTCATCAACACTTGTTCACTATCTGAAGGAACAATCTGGAAAATAAATTGTTGAAATAAATTTATATTACATCAGTTGAAATTTACTTGATATACCGGGCCATTAGCCTAACGAGTAGAGAGTTCGCTAATGGTCCAGGAGACCGGGGTTCAATCCCAGGTCGAGTCATACCAAAAACTAAAAAAAAAATGTTACTTGATGCAGCCTCACTTAACACACAGCATTATAACGTAAGAATCAAGAGTAAAGTGGAGCAATGTGGGGAATGGAATAGTGCCCTACCCTACACCCCAGTGTGATAGCTAGTGAAAATGGGTCACCCTCGACTAAGGTCACCAACTTTACTTTACATATATATATCTGTAATGGACAGTTACTATGCTATTATAAATTTATTTCAACAAATCTGGGTTTTCTTTACATATTTGTATAACTCATAATAAACATATACAGATATTTATAAAACTTCTAGTAAACAAACACACATGTCTAACTCATAATAAGCATACATGTTGGTATATATATATATATATATATATATATATATATATATATATATATATATATATAAAAACTTCGAGTTAACTCACACACATATACATGAAAATGTACATGAAAATGTACAAATATGAAAAACACAGTCTCCAGAGGATGATTTTATGCATAGTTTGAATTATCTATTAATATCAAATGTTTCGGTTTTTTAAACATAAAAAATAAACCTTCTTCAGGGTGTTTGAATATGTAATGTTAAATATGTTATATACACACACACAAAGACATATGTATGCGTGTGTGTTTACAAAAATATAGTAAACACACACACATAAAGATATATATACAAAGGTTGGATGAAAAGTTCATAAGATGATGTCATAACTGTGGTTGATGACTTGTTTCTAACAGTCAGTTCCAAGCACAGCAACATCGATGGAAGAAGTGCATGGACTGCAAGGGGGATTATGTTGAAAAATAAACCTCATTTGGTCACATTCCACAAGAGCATCTTTGTCAGCCTATGAATTTTTCAGCCAACCCTCATAAAACTCATTTGGTCCCATTCCATGAGAATATCTTGGTCAACCTATGCACTTTTAGATGACCCTCATGAACCTTTTCTGGTCCCATTCCATGAGAATATCTTGGTCAACCTATGCACTTTTAGATGACCCTCATGAACCTTTTTTGGTCCCATTCCATGAGAATATCTTGGTCAACCTATGCACTTTTAGATGACCCTCATGAACCTTTTTTGGTCCCATTCCATGAGAATATCTTGGTCAACCTATGCACTTTTAGATGACCCTCATGAACCTTTTTTGGTCCCATTCCATGAGAATATCTTGGTCAACCTATGCACTTTTAGATGACCCTCATGAACCTTTTTTGGTCCCATTCCATGAGAGCATCCTGGTAAACCTATGCACTTTTCAGCCAACCCTTGTATATAATAGTACATATGTGTATGTGTGAGTAACTTACAGTACATATATCTAAGTTGTAGTACACTCATATATATATATATATATATATATATATATATATATATATATATAAAATGTGTGTGTGTCTCTTGTACATGATGAATTATGACTTTCAAAAAACTGCTGTCCATGTATAGGGGTCTATAGAAGAACATCACTTATAAGTTTTTCCTTGCACTCCAGCAGTGTCCCACAAGTCTTGTTCATTTTACTTGGTTCATTTTTGAGATGGGATGTAAGTGGCCGTACAGCTGTTGTTTTGTGGGGTTTTGCTTCCAGGATTTATTCAAAATAGCTCATAGCATGTTATTAAATAATTCAAATGTTTTAATATCAAGAAATAAATGAATTCATCAAGAAACATTATCTATGGTACAGTGGATAAAGGTGTTGGTTAGATCCAGTGACATACCCAAAGAGTGTGAGTTCAATACTTGGTGAAGGCAGTGGAGAACTTTCAGAGGGAAATTAACAGGAGATAACTGATAACTGACATCCAATAAACATGGCTCGTGGAACTAGAACAGTCTACCCCGGTAAGTGAAATAAAAAGTTAAGTTCCACATTCCAACCACCTGAAGAAGGCCGGAGCGTACAACGGCCAAAACGTTGTGATAAACATGGCGACAAAGATGAGGACAATAGTCCAAAAAATGTAAATAATGTACATAATACCTCATCTCAGAAATATCGACAGATATTGAAGCCATCAAATTCCATTTTTCATAGCTTATCATAACAAGAGTTTTCATTCTTCACCCAGTGAATCAGAATCACAAATGGCTTTCAGTAACATAATTAATTATAAAATTAAATCTCATTCTAATATGTCTACTGATTTATAACAACATGCAATCAAAAATCAGATAATTATTGATTCTTTTCTGTGGTTTGACTTAGGGTGCCAGATATTGGTTTTCAGGCCCAGATTTTGTATACAGCTTTTCTAGGCAGGCAAGCAGCCTTAGAAGATTGGGGTATGACCATCTCCTGCCCTACTCACATTTCTCTTCAAGTAACAATTACAAATAAGATTCTTTCATTGAATTATTCCTGATTTAAGTTTATGCAGACTGGTTGATTTTTAGATAGGAATTCAGTAATATATGAAATATATCTAACTTATTTCACTACTGAGTTTTGCATCTTTAAATGAGGTTTGATTTTCTATTTACATAAACAAATCATTTCATGAGACCTTAATATTAAATTATTTAGATAAAACCCTTTTAAAAATAAAATTGGACACGTTAACTACTTGAGGTTAGGACCACAAGGTTAGGACCATGAAAAGACAACTTGGAACACGGTATAAGTTTAAAGATATATTGAAGCAACAAGATACAGAGAAAAGTGATGGCGTAAGCTAGGCTTACTTGTCAGTTAAATATCAGTAGAGTATCCAATATTTTCGAGAGTACTTGGCTCTCAATTGATATAGAATTTGGAAGATGGTTTGGTTTCGTTTCTTTGTTTAATGGCATATCAACCTTCGTAGGTTATCTAATGCCAAAGCCATTCTCCTAGAAGAACAGTACTGGTACTATTTAACCCATAGCTGGGAGGATAAGAGGGTTAATACCTTTCCCAAGGGTATTTGCCCGAAAGTGAACGTAATAGCGCGACTGGAGTATGAACTCGCTTACTACGATTCCACAGTCCATCGCTTTAACCATTACACCACGAGGACACCCCGAATTTGGAAGAGTCCATGAATGGGCAGGTAACGGTCCCATAACACTACTCATATTCCCAACATGATTAACGTTTGCTGGTCTGAGGAGCAAAAATAAAAAGCAAGGCAACTGCTTGCTCTCGAGTTGCTCAAATTGAACTACAGTATTCATGCTTAAAAAAGATATCAAAATAAAATGGATCATTTTCAAACTGAGGATCCGTAATCAAAATATCAGATATGACAGGAATAGGGATGGCTAATCAAAAGTTAAGCTAGAATTTCCCCCAGACACATCCTCAAATGACCCAAAGAGCATACTGGGAAGATAAAGTAAAAAATATTTGTCAAAACAAGGCAATAAGGATATTCGTACTAACTAACATGATCAGGTACTTGAACAGAATATTCACAGAGGAAACATCTGCAGTAGTGTACCAAAAATTTTATATGAATGCAACACTTATAAGGAACCAACCAAAATAAATTTTAGTCATTATTTTCATTTTTTGTTTCTTTTTTACTGAACATTTAAAAACCATGTGTTTAATATACTAAGTAAAGTTGGTGACCTTACTCGAGGGTGTCCCAAAGTCTCCCTTTCCAATAGCTACTACACCGAGGTGTAGGGGAGGGCACTACTCCTTTCCCTGGATTGCTCCACTTTACTCTCGATCCGTACCTTATAATGCTGAGTGCTAAGCAAAGCGGTATCAAGCACCATTTTTTGAGTTTTTGGTATGACTCAACCTGGGATAGAACCCTGGTCTCTCGGACCATTGGTGAAAACTCTACTCATTAGACCAATGGCTTGGTCTATTAATTTACTTAACACACTACAATTTCCCAATTATGGGTAAATAGTAGAGCAGACGTTCTTTAGCTTTGGTTTGGCAACCAATTGAGGAAAAGGAAAACTCTGAATTGAAGTCAACTTTATTCTGCTTTAAGATTCAAAGGGGCTTACAATACACTACCCCCAGTAGAGGATTAAGATCCCCTTCCAAAACAGGGAGTCCTGAGTATGATACTAAATTGCATCTTATGGTGAGGTTCTAGTTGTGAAGATTTGAAGAGAGAGGAGTACCACTTTATCAACATTACTCCCAGCTTCACTCTGACCTAGAGTACTAGTACTGTTAGGGTCCCATATATGGGTGAAATAGATCTATTGAGAAATCATTCGTATTTGATAGGACTGTGTGCAAAAAATAAAACCTCGTAAGAAACAACTACACAAAAAAATCTAAATATAAACAAATAATGAATGTAATTCCCTAACCTTTAGGGATAAAATAACCCAAGATAGATTGACATACCATCAAAAACAATCCACTTAAAACTTGACTGTTGAGGGGGTTGGGTAAATATAAAAATACACACAATTCACCAATCCACTATATTTCTACTGTCTTTCCTTCTGACCAGAAAGATGATAGTAATTTGAAGCTGATTACCAATATAGAATTTTTAGTGAAAACAAAAAACAAACAAAAAGACAATAAAATAAAAAAATAACGGAAACTTAACTCTTATCTGAATACTAATATTCTTCATTACCATATAATTTTTTTTTGTATATTACTGGAGACATTTCTTCAGCAAGATTTTCAAGACTTGATTTGGTTTGGTTGGGTTTTATGGCATATCAACCATTGTAGGTTATTTGATGCCAAATCCTTTTTATACATATATATTAAATATATATAATTTGGTTGGGTTGGGTTTTATGGCATATCAACCATTGTAGGTTATTTAATGCCAAATCCTCTTTATACATATATATTAAATATATATGGTTGGGTTGGATTTTATGGCATACCAACCATTGTAGGTTATTTAATGCCAAATCCTCTTTATACATATATATTAAATATATATGATTTGGTTTGGTTGGGCTTTATGGCATATCAACCATTGTTGATTATTTAATGCCAAATCCTCTTTATACATATATATATATATATATGATTTGGTTGGGTTGGGTTGGGTTGGGTTTTATAACATATCAACCATTGTAGGTTATTTAAAGCCAAATCATATATATATATGATTTGGTGGGTTTGGTTTTATGGCATATCAACCATTGTAGATTATTTAATGTCAAATCCTCTTTATACATATATATTAAATAAATAGGATTTGGTTGAGTTGGGTTTTATGGTATATCAACCATTATTGGTTATTGAATGCCAAATACATTTTTATAAACATAAACAGTTCTATTTCAAACAATTCAGTTTAGCATAATGACCTTTTTTTTTTCTTCTTTTTTTTTTTACACACAGTTAAATGTAAAAACAGATGGTGTGATGGTTAGCCAACTGTATTAACAGACTATTGTCAATAAGTTTGGTTCTTGGTAAGCACTCTATATTTCTGGTTGCCTTGTCGGCTGGAGCTGCAGAATACACCGACACTTCTCTGCAGAGTGGTAAGACCACTCCCCCACAAATGAGTGTCCTGGATATGACACTAAACCATCTGCTGATGAGGTTTCAGTGATTCTGGAGCTTTAGAGAATGCGGAGTACTCCTTCATTGCCATTGCTTCCAGGTCCACTCTGGCCAAGAGTGATAGCACCTGATAGAGTCCTGAACTGCATATTTATGCTAAACTGAACTGTTTGAATTAGAACTTCTTGAGTAAACTGAATAGCTTGAAG
This sequence comes from Sepioteuthis lessoniana, assembly GCA_963585895.1. Taxonomy (NCBI): domain Eukaryota; kingdom Metazoa; phylum Mollusca; class Cephalopoda; order Myopsida; family Loliginidae; genus Sepioteuthis; species Sepioteuthis lessoniana. The sequence continues at coordinate 7,837,086 of OY757945.1, read as the reverse complement.
TAGAAATGTTTTTGACAAACTGTGTACTCATGCTAAACTGAATTGTTTGAAATAGAAATGATTATTTATATAAAAATGGATTTAGCATTAAATAACCTACAAAGGTTGATATGCCATAAAACCCAAACGACCAACAGCCAATCTATATTTCTGACTTTTTGCTATATTTAAGCTAAGCTTATTAAATAACTATTCTAGTAAGCTTCATTAAAATGCTGCAACTAAGAAATATTTCAAAAAATTTCAAACAAGAACAAACTTTACATTGTTTTAGAGAAGAGATGATACCACTCTATATCAGAATGGATTATTCTATTGGCTGGCTTCCCAAACAAGACAGCTCGCCCATGAGCATTATGCTACTTGTTTGGGTCTCATTTTGGTCGGGCGTTTTGGCGAGTCACAGTCTCGTCAGGTTTGTCCTGGCTCCAGTGGCAGTCGGTAATGATTGGCATCCTCGAGCCTCATGGGGCCGTCCCTCCAGGCTTTAACCCTCTTTGGATGGGTTGGGTTTATTGCCTGGTGCAATCGGGGAATGCTGATAGGGCCCAAGGCATTTTCGGAACCGCCGGGCACATGGGGGTTTCGGTCCTGTGGCCAGACCCACCTAAAAAAAAAAGGCCTTTTGCTATACTTGTATGCTTTGTGGGATGTATGACAAATATCAGCTTTCCTAACAAGACTAGTTAACAATATACCACTGTTAACACATCCTTGTACGTCTTGTAAAATAAACCCTTTTCATTGTATGTTATGACTCAAGTTATTATCCAAATAACATTCCTTTTGTAAAGTGGTAAATATTTTTTTTTATTTAGTTTCCTCATCGCCACTTTTGTAATGCTTACACGTGCATGAAAAGAAGAGAAAATAATTGACAGCCAAATTAAGAAAAGCCTAAGTATTTTTTCAACAGAAAATAAGACAAACAAGAGACAGTTATTATCTGTACACTGCCAGTCAATCAATTACTGAAAAATCTTTCTCACTGAAGTACATCCAACTGATTGTCCACACACCAATGTCCTTTCATCTAGTGCACCATTCTAACAGCACAGTAGCTCTATATTATCCAGAGGCCTGCCACTTCCATCCACTGGCGATCAGTGTTCAATCACCAGTGTCTCACTTAATTCCTATATGACAATTAATTTATACATAAAAATGAATAAATAAAAAGATAAATCAATATTAAACTAGGTTCTATTTTCTAGACTTTGAGTGTCCTATGCGTAATACTAAACTGTATCTGGTGGTGAGGCTCAAGTTCTGTAGATCTAGCATGGAGCATTGAAACATTACCAGTAATATGGAACGTTCTAACACACACACAAATGCTGCAATTCTGTTGTTTCTTAATACAAAAATTCATTGCTGTTTTTACAGTAGTCACAAAAAAATTAGAGAGCTAGGTGAAGAAATTACTTGTGTCCATTACATAGACAGAAACTTTAACTCATGGCAGGCAAAACCAACCTGGCTTCAGCCCAATGGGGCTGCACTCTGCATCTTAGAAATCTTCTTATATATTTTTCTTCTAATTTTTCTCTTAACCAATTTGTTAATAACATGTAATCATTAAAACTTTTTAGTGCCACATCATTCTAAATATCAGCTGACATCCACCTAAATGTTTATCTTTAAAATTTTGCTTACATCTGATCTCAAAACAAACCTATCAATTTCTTTATTTTGATATCAACTGACACACATATATGCAAAATAAAATCTACCCACTTTGACCTTTCCAATTCAAACTTGCAACTATGAAGTCATACTCTAAGTTTTTAGCTAGCACACGATTTATCATTAAAATAAAATAATTAACTAAATTAATTAAAATCCCTTATTATATTATAGCATCTTTTCATTGGAATTACTCTCAGATTCACTCTGATCCAAAGAGGTTGTATTTGTTAGGGTCCGATCTAGAAATCAGATTGCATGTATATTCTGGGCCCTACAGACAAAGTAGAATTTCACCAAATCATTAATAAAGGAATTGATAAGAAAAGATTCGGAGCTTTTGAGGTGAAATCAGATTGCATACATTGTATATATTCTGAGCCCTACTGACAAAGCTTTTGGGGTGAAATCAGATTGCATACATTGTATATATTCTGAGCCCTACTGACAAAGCTTTGGGGTGAAATCAGATTGCATACATTGTATATATTCTGAGCCCTACTGACAAAGATTTTGGGGTGAAATCAGATTGCATACATTGTATATATTCTGAGCCCTACTGACAAAGCTTTGGGGGTGAAATCAGATTGCATACATTGTATATATTCTGAGCCCTACTGACAAAGCTTTGGGGGTGAAATCACAAATCTTCACTTTTTCTTTTTTTCCAACTCCTCCACATGAGCAGGATGTGACACAAGGTCAATTTTTTTCAAATGAAGTTTAACTGGTTTGGATTCAGAGCTTTCCTTCTTCTAGACCAGTAGCCATATAAAGTTTAAAGAGCTCAGTCTGTCCTACAATTTACTCATTGCTAGAGAAAGAATAGTTGGATTCATATCTTTCTAAAAGGTATTAATGCTATGGGAAATGCCAACAGCGTAGTCCAGGATTTGAACTCGGATCGAAATGTCCATTTCTTATGTCAGTAACCATTACACTATGAACACCTACTTTTTAAGTTCTTCATCTCAGGAACAATCCCAGAGTCCTGTTTGCCAACAGCAATAAGACAAGAGTATCAACTGAAATCCAAAACTTGCATTTGATCCTGTTCTGTGACGATAAGGAGTTATGGCCAGATGTACAATGAGTCATCAGCCAGACTTTTTGTACTTCATCTGTGGAGACACAGGCAATATATATATATATATATATATATATATATAGATGAATGTATGAGAGAGGGAGCAAGAGAGACACTCTTTCACAGAAGAAAGTAAATTGATATACATGCTTTCTTTTACGAACACAAAAAAAAGTTATATTTTCTACTATGCATGTAAAAACTATTTACATAAACCATCATATGATAAGTAAATGACTGAGATTATATATATATCTTACATGTATATAAATGTGTGTGTATGTGTAAGACAACATTTGAACCCATTGTGTTCTCATTGCAATAATACTCCAAGATGATACTAATGCTTCTACTCAGGAAGACCTCAAGGATTCTAATTAGCATTTCATAGTTAACAGCTGTCCATGATGATATTGATGCTTCTATTTAGGAAAGGAGTGAAGGATTCTAATTAGTATTTCATAGTTAATAGCTGTCCATGATGATATTGATGCTTCTATTTAGGAAGGAGTGAACGCTTCTAATTGGCATTTCATAGTTATCTCAATTATACAGTGATTAGTGATACAAAAAAAAAAAAATAGACGTTTACTCTATAAAAGCATCATTCAATCTCAGATTCGACAGATTTTTAATTATATTGATCTCATAATAAATATTCATACAAGCTATCTTTGTTATGTAATAGTAACATATAAACATAATTCAAATCATATGTTTGCCGAGCATAGTCAAGAGCAACCCAAAGGCTCTTTTCAATAGCTACTACACCAAGGGAGTTGGTGTAGTAATTAGGGGTCGCTTCACAGTCACTGAAAAATCCTCAGGGGTTGAGTCAATGTCGACTATGTATAGAATTCTGTAACCTCGGGTCAGAAAGCTTAATCCAGGACTTTCTCTTCCAAGGGACACTTTTCATGTATCACCGTCCAGCACAATTTCTATCTTCAATTACCATCAGCGGTCTCACCACAAACGTCTCTAGCTTAGAAAAATGCCCTCCTGAAATGTCTCTTCCAATCACCTTGATATAAAGTATCTCACCAACTGCAACGCTTCAGTTCACCACAAACACAGACGCTGTCTCTGTTAGGGCTTTGCACGCATCGTTTTCAAGTCTCGTCAGTCTCGTGAGAATCCGAGATCGTGAGTTCTTAAAACACAACATTGGAGCGGTCATTTTCGCCTTTGCGTGCCAGGCACACATGAGCACGTTTTTCCAGGGGTAAGTCCATTTCTCTTCTCCAGTTGGGAAGGACATCACTCCTTTTCTTAGATTGCTCCACTTACTCGATCCATACCTTATAACGCTGTGTTAAGTAGGCATCAAGTACCATTTCTTGAGTGTTTAATATGACTTAAAGTGGGACTGAACCTCAGTCTCCCAGACGATTGCCAAACATTCTACCCACTACACCAATGGACCGGTATTCACACACAAAAAAACATTGCCACAACTACCTTATTTCCATGATATTAACTACCCGAAAAATCATGGAAACACAAGGCAGTACTCAAACAGAGGGAAAAAGAACCATGGAAAGAAGTGAAGAGAAAATGAATTGTAAGAGGAATTCAAAAAGAAAGAACAAAGATGGAAAAAGGTTGAAGCCTAAAAAGTTAGAGGAAAAAAAAAGGAGAAAGAAAATGAAAGACAAATCAATATTTGAATATAGAAAGAACAGAAAATGTCAAAATTGTCAGGATTGCATTAAAAATAGTCGAAGTGGATAAAGGTATTAAAAATTACATGAAAGTGAATAGAAATAGCCCCCCCCAAAAAAGACACTGGAAATAAGACAAAAAATACAATAGAGAGAAAATGAGATAAAATGGACAAGAAATAGAAGAAAACAAAGGTGGGGAAAATGAGACAAGAGCAATGGAAAAGAATGAAACGTAAGTGATGATAAGAGAAAGCATCAGCAGTGTGGGAAGAATGAGACGAAGGAAAGGCAATGGGGAAGATGAGACAACAAGCAGAAGGATTGGGACAAATGACAGGCAAGGAAAATGAGACAGAAAAAGAACAATTAGTGAAAGGGGAAAATGAGATAAAATGCACAAGAAATAGGAGAAATGAAAGGTGGGGAAAATGAGACAAGAGCAATGGAAAAGAATGAAACAAAAGTGACAAGGTGGAAAAGAGAAAGCATCAGCAGTGTGGGAAGAATGAGACAAAGGAATAGTAATGGGGGGGGAAATGAGACAAAAGAACAATAACGATAAAAGAACGGGGTAAAATGAGATCGAAGCAATGAGATCGAAGCAATGAGGGGAAGAAAGAGAAAACAGCAGCAGTGTAAATGAGACCAAAGAAAGGCAATTGGGTGGGGATTGAGACAAAAAGTGGAGAAAATGAGACAAAGGACAAAAGAGAGGGTAAGAAAATTGTAAAAGTAAAAAGAGATAATAGCAATGAGGATTGGTTGGTTGCTTGGTTGGGTTTTATGGCATATCAACCTTTGTAGGTTATTTTATGCCAAATCCATTTTTATACGAATAATCAGTTCTATTTCAGACAATTCAGTTTAGCATGCATACACAGTTTAATAGTCAAAACCATTTCTATTTCAAGCTATTCAGTTAAGTCAAACAGCTCTAATTTAGCTAATTCAGTTTAGTATAAGTACTGTTTCAGTGTCAAAAACTTTTATATCAAATAATTCCATTTTGCATAAGTACACAGTTTAAATATCAAAAGAGTTCTATTTCAAGTAATTCAGTTTAGCATAAGTATGTAATTTAGTTCTATTTGACCCATAAATAGGACCTATCGGGTGCTACCACTCCAAGCCAGAGTGGACCTGAGAGCAATGACAATGAAGAGGTACTCCGCATTCCCCAAAGCTCCAACATTACTGGAACCTCACCATCAAATTGTTTAATGTCATATGCAGGACACTCGTTGGGTGGGGGTGAGGGGTCTTACCCTCTGTAGAAGTGCAGTTGGTGTATTCTACAGCTCCAGCCAAACGGGCAATAACAATGAGGAAGAATGAGAAAAATATGATGAGGTAAGAAAGCATCAGTGTGGGAAAAATGAGACAAAAGAACAACAAATAAGATAAAAGAATGGCAAAGGGAAAATAAGACAAGCGCAATGGGGATGAATGAGTGATGAGGTGTGTAAATGAAAGCACAAGCAGTTTACGTAGTTAGAATAAGACAAATGCAATGGGGAAAATAAGATGATCAAAAAGGCAGGGAAAATGAAGCTAAAAGAAGAGCAACTGGGATAAAGAAATGACACAAGGAAAATGAGACATGAGCAGTTAGGGAAAGAGACAAAGGGCCAGCAGAAGAATGAGAAAATTTTCTCCCTGACCTTTTGTCTCATTTTACCCAACTACTAATACTTTTTTGTTGGGGATGAGACCAACAAATGTCGGAGAGAGAAATTAAATAGATAAGAATGAGATTGAGAAGTGAGCGGGGAGAATGAGACAGTAGATATGTAGTAGATAATGCCACGAACAATCTTACCTCGAAGAAACAGAAGGTGTGCTCTCTCTGCTACCGGCACATGGAAACCAGAAGAAGAAGAAAAAGACACAAGAGGTGTGACTTATTTCATGGAGGAGAATGTGATAAGCCCACGTGAAGTGGTGAGATTTAATGAGCATATAAGAAACTGATATTTAAACTGTGTACTTATGCAAAATGGAGGTGCCCGTCGTGTAATGGTTTTTGGAGGTGCCCGTCGTGTAATGGTTTTTGGAGGTGCCCGTGGTGTAATGGTTATCATCGTAGGAAATGAACACGGCGACACGAGTTCAAATCCTGGACGAGACTGATTGCATTTCACATAGCACTAATACCCTTGGGAAAGGTATGAATCCAATTATTCTCCCTCCAGCTATAGGTAAATAATAGGGCAGACTAGGTTCTTTAGCCTTGGTGAGGCAACTAGTCTAGGAGAAGGAAAAACTCTGAATTCAAACCTGTTAAACTCCGCTTAAAAATTGACCTTGTGTCATATCCTGCCCGAGCGGAGGGGTTGGGTAAATAGGATATAAGAAACTAAGTTTGAGGTGGAAAAAAGGAGAGCAGTATTTTGCTTATATCTGATTGGTGAACATCCATCAGTTTATTTTGTGTGTTAAATAATTTGACTACACCCCCAATAGGTTGATTCCACTTTGACTAGACTTCTAAAACCATGAGAAGCAAGGGGGAAATGAGACAGCAAAAATGGAAAATGAGAGAGTGAAATGGCACAGGCAATGTGAAAAAAGAAAATTTCATGGGGAAGATGAGACAAGGAAATATTAAGGGGTATGGGACAAGGAAATGAGCTAAAAAAAAAGTCAAGTAGAAAGAGAAAATGAGACAAGAGGGAAATGAATGAAAATGAATGAGGCTAAGAAAGGATAATGATACAAAGTAGAGACAGCAAGGGAGGATAAGACAAAAGAAAAATGAAACAAGGGGGGAAAATGAAATGACAGGATGGCAAAGACGAAAAATGAGGGGAAAATGGCAAAGAGAAGATGAGACAAGGAAAAAATCAAGGAGAAATGAGTTGAGGAAATATCAAGGGGGTGTGAGACAAGAAAAGGTGACTGACACAAAGGAGTCACAAAGAAGAATATGCAGAATATAGGGAGACGGAAGGTTAGAATGAGACAAAAGAAAGGCAGTAGAAGAAAGTGATATAAAGACAGGAAATAAGACAGAGAACTGCAGAGGGAATGACACAAAGGAATATCAGAGTGGGAAATGATACAATGATGGTGAGACAAGTGGTTGAGAACAATGAGTTGATAGTGGGGCAAAATGAGACAAAAGGATAGACATTCAGTGAAAATAAAATAAAAATTGATGAGGGTGGAAATGATATAAACTGTCAGTTGTCAGGAAAAGATAAATGAATTTTAATCAGTGAAGTGAGACTAATTACCAGCAGGGGGGAGGTGAATGAGGCAATGGGAGATAAAACAAACAAATGGCAGATTGAATGGAACAAATTAAAGGAGGAATGAGACAAACGACTTGCAGAATGGGGGTGGGTAAACAATAGATGTAGGGTAAAAACTAGACAAATGATCAGCAGGAGGGAAAATGAGACAAAAGAACTACAGAAGAAATAATAAAGGAAAGACAGGATAAGTGAAAAAAAAGGAATGGCATGGGGAAATGAGACAAAAGAACTGCAGAAGAAATGATAAAGGAAGGACAGGATAAGTGAAAAAAAAGGAATGGCATGGGGAAATGAGACAAAAGAACTGCAGAAGAAATGATAAAGGAAAGACAGGATAAGTGAAAAAAAGGAATGGCATGGGGAAATGAGACAAAAGAAATGATAATGGAAAGACAGGATAAGTGAAAAAAAAAAAATGGCATGGAGAAATGAGACAAAGAAACGTCTAAGGAGAAAATGAAACAAGAAAATATCAAAGGGAAAAATGAGACAATAGAACAGCAAAGAAAAATGAGAGAAGGAAATAGCAATGGGAAAAATGAGACATGAAAACAGCACAGGGAAAATGAGTCAACCGAACAGTAAAGGAGAAAAATCGAAGCAGGTAATAGCAGAGGAAAATGAGACAAGGAAATATCAAGGGGAAAATGAGGCAACAAAATGGCAAATAAGAGAAATGAGAGAGGGATATGGTAAGGGGAAGATGAGATAAGGAAATGTCAAGAGGACATGAGACAAGGGAATGACGGGGAAAATGAGACAAGGGAATGACGGGGGTGAGACAAGGGAATGATGGGGAGAAATGAGGCAAAGAAATGACAGGGGAAAATGAGACAAAGAAGAGGCGGGGGAAATGAGACAAAGAACAGTCAAGTAGAAAGAGAAAACAAGAGAAGGCAAAATTGAGACAAGGAAGAAATGAGATGAAATAAAGTCAAGTAGAAAGAGAAATTTAAAAGGAAAAAAAAGCAAGGAAAAATCAATATAGTCACTTAAAGAAAAAGTTTTGTAAAAGTTAAAGAGACTGACAAAAGGCAATCAAGAGGGAGCAAAAAAGAATTAAGCAGAGAGAATGAAAAAGCAATCAAAAATGGGGGATTTCTTTAAATCCAAAAGCATAAGTTAAAAAAAAACGCTCAGATGATGAAGATGTGAAAAAGAAAATACAGAGAAGCAAAAACGAGAAATCAGGACACCAATGGAGCAGAAACTCAAGTTAGATTAGGGCAAAAAATTCCATCATATCAATTCATGTAGAGGATTTCATACAAAGAAATTATACACTTAAAAAGACTGAACTAGAATTTGTATATGCTTATATACACACAAGATCATCAGATTTTTGTTATTATTATTATCATCATCATCATTTACCTTTTTTATAGTAGCAGGAAGCTTGTAAATAGAAAGTGATAGCTTGCTTATATGTCGCTATCAGATTAATCGGAATAAAAAGATAACATTGCTTACTCTTATCTTGAGTCTGGCTTACTTACCCTCTCCAGTAGTTAGAGTCTCTGGGCTATCAGGTGCCAAGCCCTTAAAAAAATTCATTTGGGAAGAAAGAAAAAAAAAAAAAAAAAAAAAACTTGCCTCCACCCAGAAGATGGACATACACACACATCTCTGAAGGATGCACATGAGAGAACAAGCAAAAAGAGGTTAAATGGGGGGAAAGGGTTCCTGCATTTGAATTATTAAAGAAATAGTTCATTTTGTACAATCAATGGCAGAATTTTGGCAGATCTGCTTCTTAAGATAATGGCATTAGTTCTGTTAGAGAATGGAATGAACGGTAGAAAGAGAAAAGGCCAAAAAAAAAAACCCCAAAAGGCATAAAGTGTGAGGGGGGGTGACAGTGGAAGAGGGCAAAAAAATAAAGGGCCAAAGATACAAAATGGAGACTGAAAGAAAAAGAGGGGCACAGACATGAGGGGAAAAAGACATAAAAGGGGAAAATAGAAAAAAAGAAAGGGGAGAGAAAAGGCAAATAGAGAAAAGGGTAAGGAGAGCAATAGAGAAAAGGAAAATATAGAGAAAGCAAGAACAGAACAAAAAAGACAGAAAAGTGCAGAGAGACAGAAAAAGGAGGAGAAATAATATAAGGAAAGGAAAGAAAAACAAAAAAAAAAAAACAAAAAAAACCGGAAGAAAAGGAAAAATGGTAAAACTGAGAATGGAGGAATATTAAAAATGCTCTTTCTCCTGCAGAACTTAGTTTATCATAAATTACAGGCATTTCTCATGTACTCTTGTTCATTGTTTATTCAACAGGGATTCCTTGATTATTTATCT
>OY757945.1:7787094-7822094 GCA_963585895.1 Sepioteuthis lessoniana | reverse complement strand
TATAAAAAACCTGGCATCATATGGGCATTAGATTCTGTGAAATGGATATAAATATTCAAAATTGATAAGTGTATGAATAATTTTGTCTTTGACTTTGTGCAAGTGTGTGTGCATATATATATATATACACACACACAAAACTCTTACAACTTTTTTTTAAAGGTTCCTTCACAAAATTTTTTCTTGTGACAATGACCTCAGGTCAAAACTAGTAGAGAACAACTAAAAATAAATAACTACAAAAAATATTCCTATTTGCCTTATCATTTTTACTCATTATATATATATATATATATATATATATGTGTGTGTGTGTGTGTGTGTGTGTCTATAATTTCAAAAGAAAATGATAAAAAGCTTTGACAGTTGCACAGCAACTGTCACAGGTCGCAGTTGTTTCCAATTCTCATCAACTTTAATATTCAAAATGTTCTGTATATGCAGCCCCTGGGGGTTAGACACAGGTTCTGCCTAAATGAGTAAAAGATACATCTATCTAAATCAGAGATTTCTACATGCAAATTCACAAAAGATGGGGTAGATTATCTTCAAGTCAACATGATGGATTCATTAACATTAAAAACTTGTGTTTGGTGAAATGTCTACATTAATAACCATCAGATTTATCTAAGAAAATACAAAGTACAAGATTTGTTGGTTGGTTGGTTTCTGTGTTTAAAGGCATATCAATTTTTATGGCTTACTTAATACCAAAGCCATCTTTTTAAAACTAATAGCAGTGACACTATTTAACTCATACGTTGTGAGAAAAGAGGATTCATACCTATCCCAAAATTATTAATAAAAAATTAAACATAACAGCATGATTGGTTTGGTTTGATGGCATATCAACCATAATTGGTTATTTAATGCCAAATCCTATTTTCACACATATATTGAATATATGATCTGTAAATACCTTTTGTTGATACACACAGTTGAATGATCAAACACTTCTATTTCTAACAATTCAATTTAGCATAGGTTAAAAGGTTCCAAGTATTGCTATCTATCACTATCAACTCAATTAAACATCAGTCATTTGTTTATACAGTTAAATGATCAAACAGTTCTCTTTTTAACAATTCAATTTAGCATAAATCAAAAAAGTTAAAAGGTTCCAAGTATTGCTATCATTAACAATTCAATTAAACATCAGTCATTTGTTTATACACAGTGTAAACAAATGATCAAATAATTCTATTTCACAAAAGTCATTTGTTTGCATATGTTTTAAATGTTAAACAGTTCTATTTAACCCATAGATAGGACCCTATTAGGTGCTACCCCTCTGAGTCAGAGTGGACCTGGAAGCAATTGCAATGAAGGGGTACTTCACATTACCCAAAGCTCCATCATTCTTGGAGTTTCACCATCAGATTGTTTAGTGTTATATCTAGGACACACATTGGAGGAGTCTGACCCCTCTACAGAGATGCAGTCAGTATATTCTACAGCCCAAGCCGACTGGGCTTAGCATGGCTGGAGTTTGAATTCATTTATTTTGGGGCCATAGACCAGCAATTTAACCATTACACCAAGACTGGGTTCCTGTTATAAGTACTGCCATGAAACTGGAAATATTTCATCTTTTCTTGACCAGGTGGAACAATTTTGATAAGAAAGATGACATTTTTTTCTAGATATGGTAATCTTAGGACATTTGGACAAGTACTGCCATGAAACTGGAAATATTTCATCTTATCTAAACCATGTGAAACGATTTTTCACAGTGAGTAATATTGCACCTGACAGTCAACTTAAGGAAATTTTACTCAGTGCATTTGAAGGCGAGGGGGACTTCAAAATTCTATAAGATTTGTATGCACCACAGAAGCCAATTTAACAGACTTATGAGGAGATTAAACATCTGTTATTCAAACATCTCAAAGCAAAACACCTTGTGGCAGCAGAAAGTTACCATTTTTATAATGCTAAACAAGAAGATGGTGACCATTTCTAATTTTTTGGTTCATAAGAATTTGTCATTTATGTATGAATTTGGGAGATTTCTGAAAAGAACTTTAAAGAACAAATTTGTATGTTAGTTGAATAATGAAAATATGCAAAGGAAATTGCTGTCTAAGAACATATCCTTCAAAAATATCTTTAAAGTAACTCAGGCTATGAAGCTGGTGGGTATAAACGTTAACTCTCAAGAGAGAAAGTCCAACTACCTTTTTATTGACAAATAACAATGACAGCATTGATACTATCATTTTCTTTACTCAATAGCAGAAATAGGTTTCTTAAAATGATGGAACCAAATTACAACAGGTAAATAGTAGGGCAGATAGGGCTCTCTAGTCTTCTACACTGTCAAACAAGTCTAAGAGAAGAAAAATATATCAGTATAGCAGTGTAAATTGCAGTATTGAGTCAAGTCAAAGAGAGGGGACCATTTCAGTTGGATCAGGAATCAACAAAACATGTTTCCGCAGGAATTACCATAAGGTTGAACACAACATCAGGCTGTCTTAGAAACTCCAACCCCTGGTTTTACCATTCTACTATGGAAAGTTACTCCACCACAGTGCTAATATGTTTAAATTTCCTTCTACACCAGTTATTCTTAAAAGGATCTTTGAGAATAAAGCAATTTCCAGTTCATGGTACAAGTAATGATTGTCATCATAAAAAAATGAACACAACAAGCCAAGTTCAAATTCTGGATGGGATTGTTAGCATTTCACTGCTTGCTAATGTCCTTGGAAAAGGCATGAATCCATCTCTTCTGCCCCCGAGATATGGATAAATGTTAGAGCAGAAATTAATGTAACCTATTATATGTATAAACCAGCTCATTGTCTTAGTGGGTAGAGTGTTCGCCAATGGTCTGGGAGACCAAGGTTCAATCCCATGTAGAGTCATACCAAAGACTTTTAAAAAAATGGTACTTGATACCTCCTTGCTTAACACTCAGCATTATAAGGTACTACCAAGGGTAAAGTGGAGCAAATCAAGGAAAAGAGTAGCACCCTTCTCTACACCTCGGTGTAGAAGCTATTGAAAGGGGAGCCTTTGGGTTGCTCTCGACTACAGTCGCCAACTTATATGTATAACTGTATTCTTCCTTTAGCCCTGTCAGCAGGCCGATATTTGTCGCTGCCTCCCACCAGACACGACTTGACACAAGGTCCGAAGGCCGATTAAAGTGGGGATAAAGGGGAGGGGAGGTCGGAAACGAGCCGAGACTCGAACCCTGCTTGTCTGTGCTGCTCATCGGCTCACTTAGTGCAATGTGAGCCTGATGAGGCAAGCAGTTTCATGAACCCAAATGTGGGTCCGGGCACGTATGCCAGTTTGCGGCTTAAACTAGACGCATGGTCTAGTGCCGTACAAGGGGGACAAAGGAGACAAAAATGCAGCTCGCCGACCCGAAGGTAGCCTAGTCGAAACTAGGTGCCTAATTAAAGACCCCAAGTCTGCCATTGTTCCTTTTCCAGAGCAGGCCTTAGAATACATTGACTCTATTCCTCTGCAGAGGTGTCCTGGGTAAATTCTATCTGATGTTGAGATACAAGTTATGGGAAGTGTAGGTAAGGTACCCCTTCTTTGCCATGGGTCAAATAGATCTTTAAAAATTATTTGTATTTGATAGGAATACTTGATGCCATATAACTAAATTATCTGTATTAAGAATAGCTAAAATTGTAAACTGATGATTTTTTATTAGTTACTTGAAACCATATCACTGAGTGCAAACAAATGACTATAATTAAATAAAAATAATTGCTTGAAATTTTGATTATCAGTATTAGAAAGAAATACATAAAACCATACAATTGTGTGCAAATTATTTGTATTAGACAGGAATACTTGATATTATATAACTGTGTGCAAAAAAAAACAACAACTCTTGTACAATGAATACAATTTTCTAAACCTCTAGGCATAAAATAATACTACATGGGCTGACATAGCATTAAAAATCAATCATATATTATTTACCCCTTCCCTCCGCCACAAGCAGGAAGTGGCACAAGGTCAATCTTTAAAGAATACTGTTGGTTTGAATTCATAGTTTTCTTTCCCCTAGACTGGTGGCCTAACCAAGGCTAAACAACCAGTCTACCCTACTATTTACCTATAGCTGGATGAAGAACAGATAGATTCATGCCTTTTGCAAGGATATCAGACATCAACAGCCTTGTCCAGGATTTGAACTTAAGTCATCAATTTCATTTCCTCAAATCATTCAGGTATTCTTTTATTTTATTCTAGCAGACTTCGGTTTTATCATCCAACCATACAAACAAACGTATTGTTTGTTTCACTTGTGAGGCAACCAGTCAACTTTTATAAATAGCTCTTGGCCTCCGTATTCCAGTCTATCCTGAAAGTTACAGTTAAATAGTACATCGCTAAAGTATTGTGACCAGTTGTACAACTATTAGGAATAATGACGACTTGACACTCTGTTGTCCTTTAAAAAAAAAAAAACGAAAACAACACAGAACAACTTTTGCTTCAAGCATCAACTATAACTAAATGTCAGATTTGGTAATTTTATATCTTTGGATTGCTAAAGTTTACGGGGTGGGGGTGGGGACTTGCAACTAACATTATAAGTTAATCATGAGAAACAAGGTCTCCATAGATGGACATTGCTCTACGCACCAAGATTATTTATTTTCATGATTTTTTTGATTTTTTATTTTAGGTAGAGGAATCACTTTTTCTTTTTAAATAACATATTTTGTTTGTTTATTTTAACTGTCATTTATATGGTTGATAGGCTTCTACCCAGCTCCCAGGTAAAAATGGTATTTTTCTAAGTTACATAACCAGTACTATAACCACTAAAGAGTTGTAGACTAAAATTCATGACCACTGATAATCCCTTTCTTTGCATTTCAATTGTAAAATAGTCAGCAATGCATTTATATTATGTGCAAATAATAGCCAGACATGGCAAGTATTGGTTACATTAATTCCTGACCACTGACAATTTCTTTCATGATTTTTAATAGATTTCTAAAGTAAAAGCATTAAAATGTCTTCAAATTATATAATACTATTCTCTCAGTGTTATGCATATTAATTCAAATGCAGACGGTACGAAAATGAATGTATGATTATTGTTTCATCTTTCACTATATACGTTGCCAAAATTTCAAGTGTTAGAGTATATGTAAACACAAGAATAAATAATATAGTTAAAATCCTTTTCCAATACATTCCAATCGAAGAAAAATCATTTTCCACAGCATTCCTATTGTAAAAATCATTTTCCAATGCATTCTTATAGTAAAAATCATTTTCCAATGCATTCTTATAGTAAAAATCCTTTTCCAATGCATTCTTATAGTAAAAATCCTTTTCCAATGCATTCTTATCGTAAAAATCCTTTTCCAATGCATTCTTATAGTAAAAATCATTTTCCAATGCATTCCTATAGTAAAAATCATTTTCCAATGCATTCCTATAGTAAAAATCATTTTCCAATGTATTCTTATAGTAAAAATCCTTTTCCCTTGCATTCTTATAGTAAAAATCATTTTCCAATGCATTCTTATAGTAAAAATCATTTTCCAATGCATTCTTATAATAAAAATCATTTTCCAATGTATTCTTATAGTAAAAATCCTTTTCCAATGCATTCTTATAGTAAAAATCCTTTTCCAATGCATTCTTATAGTAAAAATCCTTTTCTAATGCATTCTTATAGTAAAAATCCTTTTCCAATGCATTCTTATAGTAAAAATCCTTTTCCAATGCATTCTTATAGTAAAAATCCTTTTCTCATTATTTCTTATAGTAAAAATCCTTTTCCAATGCATTCTTATAGTAAAAATCCTTTTCCAATGCATTCTTATAGTAAAAATCATTTTCCAATGCATTCTTATAGTAAAAATCATTTTTCAATGCATTTCTATACTTAAAACTATTTTCTAATTAATCTATAAAGTCAAAATCCTTAACTAATTTTCTAAATATTTCCTAAAATATTTTATTTGTACTTAGCCGAGCCAACTAGGGCTGCAGAATGCATCGACTGCATCTCTGCAGAAGAGTAAAACTTCCCAACGAGTATCCTGGATATGACACGAAACAATCTGATGGTGAGGCTCCAGTTATTCTGGAGCTTTGGGAAATGCAGAGTACCCTTTTATTGCCATCGCTCACAGGTCCCCTCTGGCCCAGAATGGTAGCATCTGATAGGGCATTATCTATGGGTTAAATAGAACTAAACAATGTACTAATGCTAAACTGAATTGTTTGAAATAGAACTGTTTATATGTATAAAAATGGATTTGGCATAAAATAACCTATAATGGTTGATATGCCATTAAACAAAAACAAACTAAAACTTTCATTTGTACAGTCTTAAAAGTTCAATTTCTTTTTGGATAGCACTTAGATGGAGACAATACAAACCATTGAATTTTGTGCCATGTAGTACCAAAATTTACAGCTTAAAAGCTGACAATCATCTCTCTTTAAATCATAGCCTTGTGTCCAACTTAACAGAAATAAAAACCTACATGTATTCACAAGTATTATGTAATACACTGCTCGAATCCTCCCAGAGGTAAGTATCCCAGTCCATCTATTCAGAATTCCCTGTACACGTGTTTTAACTCAACAATGCAATTTGAAACCAAGCCCCTACCCCAAAGGAAAAGATTATGTTGTAAGGGCTAAAACAAATTGCAGATGCACTAACTGGTAACACCTGTCATTTCTAATAACTTCTGACAGGTTTACAGATAAATTTATTTGGGCCCTATAGGTACAGGCTAAGATATATTGACTGCATCCTAGCAGAGGGGTAAAACCCAGCCCCTCCAATACACACAGATATCCTCAAAAAAAGAGGTGTCCTGGGGTATGACACTGCATCCCATTCTAGAGAGTGTGGAGTATCCTTTCACAGCAATTACTCCCAGGTCAACTCTGGACATGCATTTTGGGTGACACTTATCCACGGAGGAACGAGACTAGGCAACACAAATTCAAATCCTGGACAAAACAGTAAGTGTTTCATTTTGTGCTAATGCCCTTGGCAAAGGTATGAATCCATGTTCTTCCTCCACCTAGCTATGGGAAGAATGGGTTCTTTAGCCTTGGTTAGGTAATTAGTCTATGAGAAGGAAAAATCTGAATTCAAGCCAGTAGTACTCTGCTATAAAACTGACCGGGTGACACCCTTTGCACATGGTGGAAGGGTTGGGTAAATACATGCTGCTAGATGTACTATGAGGCCAGGTCAGAATTTATGTTAGATTTGCTTGAAAATTATTTGTATGAGAAACCATATAACCATGTACAAAACAAATTATTACTAAATAAAACTAGTTACTTGAAACCATATGATTGTGTATAAATTATTAGTATTAGATAAGAATACTTGAAACTATATAATGGTGTAAAAATTATTACTTTTAGATAGGAATACTTGAAACTATATAAGTAAAAATTAATAGTATTAGACAGAAATATTTGAAACTATATAGTGTTTTAAAAATTATTACTATTAGGTAGGAGTACTTGAAACTATATAAAAAAAGTAAATAAAGTTAACAAACTTAGTCGAGGGTGACTCGAAGGCTCTCTTTTCAATAGCTACTACATCGGGGTGTAGGGGAGAGCACTACTCCTTTCCCTGGATTGCTCCACTTTACCCTTGATCCTAACCTTATAATCCTGAGGGATAAGCAAGGAAGCATCAAGTACTATTTTTTTGAGTCTTTGGTATGACTCGACCTGGGATTGAACCCCAGTCTCCCGGACCATTGGAAAACACTCTACTCATTAGGCCAATCTTACTTACTTGTACTTTTATCGGCTTTCACCTTGGTCAGGTTGAACCGGTGTTAAGGGATAAAACTGAGGAGGCAAAAGAGTACGTCTACTTAGGATGAATAGTGAATACGTGCCAAAACATGAATATAGAAAACTTATGGAGGATGAAATCAGGGAGGAACGCATGTAGCACAATAAAAATGTGTTCAAAGTAACGCTAGACAAGAGTTGAAGTGCCAGTCTTCAGTAGCACTATTTTGCCAGCAACGTTATATCCAAGCAAACCATAGGCTACCACAAAGGAGAAAGGACAATTACTGGTTACAACACATCGGGTTATGGAAAGATCCATGTTGGGAATATCATTGTGTGAGCACATTCAAAGCTATATAATTTGAGAGAAGAGAAAAGAGAAGGACATGAACCATAGAGTATCAAACAGAAAAGTTCCATTGGATCAGACACATCGCAAGGATCACAAACAACTGGTCTGTATCCAAGCGGCAGGAAATGACCACTTGGAAGACCTTCATGACAATAGAAAGATGAAGTTTGTCAAAGAATTCCAACTGACACAGAGATTGAGAAAAAAAATAGAAGAGCATTTTGGCCAGTAAGGTGGAAAACATCAGACATTAGACCAATAAAGAAATAAGGGAAATTAAAATCTTTAAAAAAAATTTTTTAAATAAAATAAAAAAAAAATAAAAGCATAATATTGTCAACAGTATGTTAATAATGTTTCTATAGTTTAAACTAAGCAACAGTCTTTGATTGGTTGGGTTTTTTTTTTTTTGTTCTTTTTTTTTTTTTTACAGCATATCAATCTTTTCAGGTCATTTAATGCCAAATTAAATTTTAAACAATTCAGTTTAGTGTAAGTATAGGTTTATTTACAAACACTTAAATATCAAAACAGTTCTATTTCAAACAATTTAGTTTAGCATAAGTACACAATTTAAATGTCAAAAAAATTTAGTTTAGTTCTTTGACCCATAGATATGTTCTCCAGCCTTTTTCAGGTGTTTGTTGAACTAGAGAACCTACACAGAACTTCGAACTACGTCCTTTATTGAATCCACAGGGTCATCTGTTCTGATTAGCCATAACCAGGTACAAGTGTTAAGTATCCCTATACTGTTACTCGCCTGTAGTCAGGATTGAACCTGCAACCTCCAGATGATTGTCTTCATAGAAGATTAGGGAACCAATGTCTATAACTGTTACACTATGTGTCCACAATTGGTTATTTAATGCCAAATCCTCTTTATACATATCTATTAAATATATAGGATTTGGTTGGTTGGGTTTTATGGCATATCAACCATTGTAGGTTATTTAATGACAAATCCTCTTTAGACATCTATATTAAATACATATGATTTGGTTTGGTTGGGTTTTATGGCATATCAACCAATATAGGTTATTTAATGCTAAATCCTTTTTATACATATGATTTGTAAATGCATTTTTAAACTAGCCAGAGCTCATTTGTTTGCATGCAGTTAAATGATTATATATATGATTTGTTAGTCAATAGTTTCTAAGTGATATTATTTTTAAATCAGTCAGAGCTAATTTGATTACACACGAGTACTACTATTGTTTGCATACAGTTAAATGGTTTCACATAGTCCTATTTAGTCTCAATCGTTTCTTTCCACTCTTTTAAATGGTTTCAAATATCGTTATCTAATATAGTTTTATTTGCACATAGTTACATGTTTTCAAAGCATCACTATGAAAGACAATTCAATATAGGCACACAGAGTTTCAAGTATATCCCATCAACACTAATAATTCTATTCAATATAACTCATTTGTTTGCAAGCAGTTAAATTGTTCCAAGTATTGCTATGTATCCCTAACAATTCAATTAAAAATCAATTATTTGTATGCACACAGTTAAATGTAAAAACTGTTCTAACAATTTGATTTGATACAAGTTATTTGTTGGTACAGAGTTTAAATGTCAGAAAGTTCTATTTGACCTATAGATAAGAGCCTATCAGGTGCTACCACTCCGGGTCAGTGTGGGCCTGGAAGTAACGAAGGGGTACTCCACATTCCCTAAAGCACCAAGACTGGAGCCTTACCATCAGATTGTTTTGTCATATCCAGGACACTTGCTGAAGGGGGTCTTACCCCTCTGCAGAGATGTAGTTGATGTATTCTACGGCATTAGCCGACTGGGTTTAATTCCAGTGGAAGAGAAATAAAACATAAAAAAACGGTGAGGTGGAGTATTCATATTTATTTTGATGTTTCATCCTAAGTGAGTTTCATGTAATAATTTGTTTTAATTCTAATTGGGAATCCTGGTAAACAAATTCAAACCTGAGATAATATTTTTTCTTTGCTTTGGTAGAGGCACGAGCATAGCACGTCACGATCACGGAGGCGGCTTGGCTCTTTCAGTCATGCCGGGGTTACTGTCGGAGCCAATATGATGCAGAAAAAACCCGAAATTGGCAATGAAGACAGCGCATCACTGAAGACCTCCCTGATGCATCTAAGATGTATGATTCAAATATTTAATAACAATTTAACATTCTTTTTTTGGTCAGCTTGAATTTAAAAAAAAATTATTTTGCAATCAGGAAAACGCACCTATGCTCTTAGTCCTAGCTAGGTATTGTATCCATTATATTACCAGTTATATAAACAATTACTATTCCCATATTGTTATGGTACCTACCTTACAGACTATAATGAACTCTTCCTATTACAATTCAAACCTGAGACAATATCTCATAATAATTCAACTTTTGAATCTAAAATAAAATTATTTTCCAATCAGGAAAAATTAAGCCATACAAATAAAAATGTCTTACCATTACTGTGTGAAAAATAAACCTGATTCTTACCTAGAAAAAAAAAAAAAAAAGACAATATTATTACATATAAATATAATAAGACAGGCTTTGTAAATGAAATATTTTATGTAAAGAAAAAAAATGTAAAAACTTTCTTAAAAGTGCAATATATTCAATCACTTTATATGATACTTTATTTGTTTTCTGGATGTATTAGATCTTGATGAATGCTAAGCTAAGACACTATGGCCATCTCCATGAGCAGTGAGGGGAATATAAAAGTATAAAGAAAATATATCTAATATCAAAAGAAAACTCAGTGGATAGATACTAAGCAATTATAAATTTATTTCATCAAGTCACAAAAAGCATCCTGGCTCATCAGATGGCTAATATAGAATGCAAAGAGAAAAAGACAAACACTTTATGCGGGGGAAGAAATTTCTTTAAAAAGAAAATCTAAAAAGAAAATAAATAAATAAAAAATGAATAAATAAATATATAATTAAAATATATCTACACACACACACACACACACACATAAAGCAAACGTTAGTGATAAAAATTAGAATACTCAAATGCTCACAAACAGAGCAATATAAAAACCGAAGACAACTGTGTTGTTATTACTGTCATTAAAGTTTAATGTGGCTCAAAAATGTCACAATCATTAGACAAATGAGCACTGTATGGTGAAAAAAGTATTGCATGCATGCATATGTGTGTGTGTATATATATATATATATAAAACAATTACAAGTAATTGCAAAGCATATGTTGGCAATGAAAATTAGAATGCTCAGATGCTTGCAAGCGGAGCAGTATAAAAACTAAAAAAGATTACTTGTTTTCTTATCCCCAATATCAAAAATTTAATGAGGCAAAAAAATGTCACAATCATCAGACAGATGAGAACTGTATAATAGAAACTGCATGCATGCACGCATGTGTGTGTGTGTATTGATATTGTTAAAGATATGGCATAACACCAGAATATTCCATTACAAAGAGATTGGCAAAATGGCTAATGAGAAAATTGGTCATTGGAACCAAAGGCATGCTTGACATCATTCAAATAAAGCAAATTCTGTGTTACCATGACAACAAAAAGCAGTAATTAAACAACTTTAACTCCATGAGTCAATTTCTTTTTTTCCATAAATGATAATTTATTATTTTTCTATAATTTCCTATCATTTTTCTATAAAGAATAATCTCATTGAAATTAAAACAAGAATGTTTCAGGGAGTAATAACTAAATCTAACAAATTAAAAAAAAAAAAAAAATAGGGTACAATAATCTTAAGAGGAACAACCCCCATTCCTAATTTTTGATCAAACTGTGTGGGTAACCAACACTGCTTCTTCTCACCCCCAAAGTCAGCATTTTGCTGCTCCATCCTTCCTCCCATTGCCTGATTACAAGAATGTAAAATAATCTCAATGTACTGGAAATCCGGGAGATGAAGAAAAGGGGACTCAGCCAGCCCCCATCTAAAACTGATTCCTCAAGGAACCGGTATCCTACCATCCGTCAACATCTTTGATATGAGACATCAGTCTCAGTTTCACAAGATTTCTTCCACTCAGCACCAAAACCACCCACTGAGCCACACCTTATTAAAACACTTCCCCTTTTCGATTGTACAGGTTTAGTCTTAGACAATTCCCTCATCATTAGAAGGAGAATAAGAACAAAACAGACTTGTTTAAACAGAAAAATGTTCGAATCAAATATATTGACTTCTACTAGGGAGAGTTAACTGGTTTTGTTTGGTTTTATGGCATATCAGCCATTGTAGGTTGTAATGCCAAATCCTGTTTATACAAATATATTTAATATATTTGGTTTGCTTTGGTTTTATGGCATATCAGCCATTATAGGTTGTAATGCCAAATCCTGTTTATACAAATATATTTAATATATTTGGTTTGCTTTGGTTTTATGGCATATCAACCATTGTAGGTTGTAATGCCAAATCCTGTTTATACAAATATATTTAATATATTTGGTTTGCTTTGGTTTTATGGCATATCAACCATTGTAGGTTGTAATGCCAAATCCTGTTTATACAAATATATTTAATATATTTGGTTTGCTTTGGTTTTATGGCATATCAACCATTGTAGGTTGTAATGCCAAATCCTGTTTATACAAATATATTTAATATATTTGGTTTGCTTTGGTTTTATGGCATATCAGCCATTGTAGGTTGTAATGCCAAATCCTGTTTATACAAATATATTTAATATATTTGGTTTGCTTTGGTTTTATGGCATATCAACCATTGTAGGTTGTAATGCCAAATCCTGTTTATACAAATATATTTAATATATTTGGTTTGCTTTGGTTTTATGGCATATCAGCCATTGTAGGTTGTAATGCCAAATCCTGTTTATACAAATATATTTAATATATTTGGTTTGCTTTGGTTTTATGGCATATCAACCATTGTAGGTTATTTGAGAGCAACTCTAGTTTATTTATATATAATAGATATATAAGATTTGTAAATATAAGTCAACAAAGTTAAATAGTTTTAAGTTTTGCTATGTATCACTAACAATTCAATTAAACATCAGTCATTTGTTTACACACAGATGATCAAACAGTTCTATTTCTAACAATTCAATTTAGAGTAAACCAACAAAGTTTAATGATTTTAAGTACTGCAATGTATCATTAACAATTCAATTAAACATCAGTGATTCATTTGCACGCAGTTTAAAATGGTCAAACAGTTCTATTTGACTCATAGATAGGACACTTTAAGGTGTTACCACTCCAAGTCAGTGTGGACCTGGGAGCAATGGGAAAGAATGACTAACAGTGATTGGTTTGATTGGCTTTTATGGCATATTAACTATTGTAGGTTATTTAATGCCAAATCCTCTTTATACATATATATTAAATATGTAATATTTGGTTGGGTTGGGTTTTATGGCATATCAACCATTGTAGGTTATTTAATGCCAAATCCTCTTTATACATATATATTAAATATATATGATTTGGTTTGGTTTGGTTTTATAGCATATCAACCATTGTAGGTTATTTAATGCCAAATCCTCTTTATACATATATATTAAATATATAGGATTTTATTTAGTTTTACGGCATATCAAACATCAGTTATTTAATGCAAAATCCTCTTTCTAAAAATATACAAAATATATACGGTTTGGTTTGGTTTTATGGCATATCAACCCTTTTAGGTTATTTAATGCCAAATCTTCTTTATACATATATATTAAATATATATGATTTGATTGAGTTTTATGGCATATCAACCATTGTAGGCTATTTAATGCCAAATCCTCTTGATACATATATATTAAATATATAGGATTTGGTTAGGTTGGGTTTTATGGCATATCAACCATTGTAGGTTATTTAATACAAAATCCTTTTCATATATTATAATATATCAATTGTAAACATATTTTGTCCATGCCAGGTTTAAATGAGCCCAAGCTCATCCTTTACACATAGATTAAGATATTTAACAATTTAACTGACAAAAATGATTCTATTTATTTCACATAG
Organism: Sepioteuthis lessoniana; assembly: GCA_963585895.1. NCBI lineage: Eukaryota > Metazoa > Mollusca > Cephalopoda > Myopsida > Loliginidae > Sepioteuthis > Sepioteuthis lessoniana. Next base: position 7,807,982 of record OY757945.1, on the reverse strand, counting down.
AAATCAAGTATATCCATTTAACTAAGTTAATAGTTTGCTGGTTATTGTTATATAGTCATCTACAGCATCACAACGACACAATAATTAAACAGACGCAAGGACAAAGACGCAAGAAGAAAGGATGCAGGAATGAAGGACGCAAGAAGACTTCTTTATAAAATATTTTACCTCTCATCTTTATTTGTAAGTTTTGAAAGGGTTGTTCCAAGTTTGCGTGTGAGAGAGAGCTGGAGACCGAACATTACTGAAATATTTTGACCCCGAAGTTATGGCCGTCAGCGTTGTGTCTTTCTCGTTCTCCATGGTTGCTCAACCGGAGCACTGGCTTTCCTTACTACATCTCGTCTACCACCTCAACTCTACTTGCCTGTCTCCACTGGCTCGTTGAACTCAACTGACCGGAACTCAACTGTCCTCTGTTCAATTCGTCGGCCTTATATTACCTTCAAACTCCCACGCAGTGATATGGACATGCCTCCACGACTACTTCCGATATCTGGGGACTGGGATGTGTCACTTCCGCTTTCTTTGGAATGGCCTGTGTGATCGTCATCGAGCGGAAATTACTGTCATCCAGTTCAGAGGTCACTCTCTTCCGGTGCGTCAGTCTATGAGAGTATAATGGGATCTTTTTTACCTCGTCCCATTTCATCAGCCAATTTCCGCCCACGCGATTTCCTCTCATAACTGCCACCAGAATGTGTCACCTCCTTCCGGTGCATTACCTTGAATGGCATTTTTGGCCGGGTCAACAGGTCAAAACATAACATTATTTCATTTTTAAAGGAGTTATAACAAATTTATTTGGACACTAGTATTACTATTTTTTCTACATGTTTGAATGGTTTCACTAAGAGATATCTAACACTGACTTATTCCTCTAGCCTCAGAGGACTGTCTTCTCAGGCTATAACCCTCCTTGGAGGGACTAGGTTTATTGCTTGGCGCCTGAGCACTGCTTGGGGAATGCTAGGCATGTCTGGGCTATGGCAAAACTCCCAGGCCCTGTGCTACATTTGCCCGTTTTGTGAGGCTTGCGACAAATACCTGTTGTAGTTTTGCGGACTGCGAGTTTGACAGTCAGACAGAATGGATGAGTGAATTGATGCAGTGAGTGAAGAAGTAGGTGAAGAGGACAGACCTTATGTCTGCAGTTGCCAGTTGGGAAAGCGAACACCAGAATCCATTTCCTTCAACCCTACACTACATAAATAGGATAAGTAAGATAAAGCAACCCAGCTACAATAATATCAAAAATCATTGGCTTCATATTAGAGCCTATAAAAGATCCACAATGTGCAGAGAGGTTGGGTTTATATATATATATATATATATATACATATATATCAAGTCCTGGCAGCAACACCCCACAAGGCACCAACTATACAGCCACCTGCCTCCCATCACTAAAACTATCCAAGTTAGATGAACCAGATATGCAGGACACTGCTGGAGAAGCAGGGACGAGCTCATAAGCGATGTACTCCCATGGACCCCCACATATGGCCGAGCAAAAGCAGGACGACCAGCTCGAACATACATACAGCAGCTATGTGAGGATACAGGATGTAGCCCTGAATACCTGACGGAGGTAATGAATGATAGGGAGAAGTGGCGAGAGAGGGTCAGGGATATCCGTGCTAGTGGCGCGACATGATGATAATGATGATTATATATATATATATATATATATCCAGGGAGAGGTTGATTCATGCTTTTCTAATGGTATCAGAGCTATGTTAATAGAAGTAGCTTTGGTTGGAATTTGAATTCAACTTTTCTGAGCTGACAACTACCACACAGTAGTAGATCTACTTTCAAAAGAAGGAAAAAAAATAACCCACCCGACGACGTTCACAATATTCATTTAGAAGACTAGTTGAAAAAAAGTCTAGCTGAAGTATCCACCTACACTAAAAGTCAGGACTTGCATTGCAGCTGGTTATAATGAGAGTAAAACAAATACAACTCATTTGGAGCAGGTAAGTGGTAGATGTGTCAGAGTCAAAATATGTGAATCTGCTGAATTTACGGGGTGTTTCAAAAAATTTGAAATGTTCAAGGAGTTCTAGAAATATTGATATTACTTGAGATGTACAGAGTGTTTCAAAAAATTTGCTATCACCTGAAATGTTCAAGGAGTTCTAGAAGTATTGATATTACTTGAGATGTACAGAGTGTTTCGAAAAATTTGTACTGGTTTGATTTACTTTTATGGCATATCAACCATTGTAGGTTATTTAATGCCAAATCCTCTTTATACATATATATTAAATATATATGATTTGGTTTGGTTTGGTTTGGTTGGGTTGGGTTGGGTTTTATGGCATATCAACCATTGTAGGTCATTTAATGCCAAATCCTTTTTATACATATATATTAAATACATAGGATTTGGTTTGGTTTGGTTTGATGGCATATCAACCATTGTAGGTTATTTAATGCCAAATCCTCTTTATACATATATATTAAATATATATGATTTGGTTTGGTTGGGTTTTATGGCATATCAACCATTGTAGGTCATTTAACGCCAAATCCTTTTTATACATATATATTAAATATATATGATTTGGTTTGGTTGGGTTTTATGGCATATCAACCATTGTAGGTCATTTAATGCCAAATCCTTTTTATACATATATTAAGTATATGAACATATTTTGTAGATAACACTTTTAAACAAGCCTAAGCTCATTTTTTTTTAACACAGTTAAATGGTTTCACTTAATTTCAAACAATTCAGTTTAGCCTAAGTACAGTTTTTTTTTTTTTTTGTTTACACACAGTTAAATGTTAAAACAGTTCTATTTTTAAAAAAATGAACAATGAGATGTGCATTTACACATTTTGTTTCCACCCTCATCCTTACTGTCTTTTCAATGCAATATGTATATCCAGATGTTTAACACAATCAAATTTAGCAGATGTCTTTTGGCAGGGACCAGCTGACAGATGAAGAAGTTGAGAATGTAATGTTGCCTCAGGTGTACTCATTTTCTCTTGATGCAAAACCATTATTAATTGTATTATCTCTGAAATTCTTCAATGTGATTAGAGCAGAATAACTACTTCTTACAAAAACCTACGGGAAAATATGTATAGTATTTCACATTTCTAATCATCCATCGTTAACTTAAAATTATCAATATCACCCCTCATGGTCCTGATGATGGTTCAGTAGAACCGAAACGCTATAGTGTCGACCCGTTAATAAATCATTCCTTCCACTTGGATCGTTGTTATCAGTTTTTCTACATATTGTCGGATTACAATCCTTTATTTACTCTTCATATATATATATTTCTAAAACTTCTAGTTTTATATAAGATGACCTGTGAATTCATTGCTTTCATGGCATATCAACCATTGTAGGCCATTTAATGCCAAATCCATTTTTATACATATAAACAGCTCTATTTCAAACAATTCAGTTTAGTCAACAAAGCTAAATGGTTCCAAGTATTGCTATGTATCACTGACAATTCAATTAAGCATCAGTCATTTATTTACACACAGTTAAATATCAAAACAGTTCTATTTCAAACAATTCAGTTTTGTATTTGTACACCATTTAATTCTATTTGACTAATAGATAGGACCCTATCAGGTGCTACTACTCCTGGCTAGAGTGGACCTGAGAGTGATGCCAATGAAGGAGTACTCTGCATTCACCAAAGCTCCAGCATTACTGGAGCTTCACCATCAGGTTGTTTTGTATTATGTATCAGGATACTCATTGGGGGAGTCTTACCTCTCTGCAGAGATGCAGTCAGTGTATTCTACAGCCCAGCCAACTGGGCCAGTGAATCCACTGGGTCCTCCATTGTAACAGCATAATGATTCTGATGCTTCTATTTAGGAAAAAGTAAAGGATTTATGTTCCATGATGATACTGATACTTCTATTCAGGATGGAGTGAATCAGCTACATTTTATCTCTATTATTCAACAATTGGCCTAGTGGGTAGAGTGTTCACCAATGGTCTGGGAGACCTGGGTTCGATCTCAGCTCGCGTCATACCAAAGACTTTAAAAATAGTACTTGATACCTACCTGCTTAACACTCAGCAATATAAGGTACGTATCAAGGGTAAAGTGGAGCAATCCTGGGAAAGGAGTAGTGCTCTCTCCTACACTTTGGAGTAGTAGCTATTGAAAAAGTTTTAGAAATATCAGGCCATTAAGATATATATATATATATATATATATATATGTATGTATATTCCACTTTAATAACATTGAAGAATTTCAGAGATAATACAATTGATAATGATTTTGCAACAAGAGAAAATGAGTACACCTGAGGCAACATTACATTCTCAACTTCTTCATCTGTCAGCTGGTCCCTGCCAAGACATCTGCTAAATTTGATTGTGTTAAACATCTGGATATACATATTGCATTGAAAAGACAGTAAGGATGAGGGCGGAAACAAAATGTGTAAATGCCGATCGCATTGTTCATTCTTTTAGAATCCTTCTGTTTAGAAATCCTGAAAATATGCCCAGTTGGCTGGGTGAAGGGGGCTGTAGAATACACCAACTGTATCTCTGCAGATGAGTAAAATTCCCCTAAGATTGTCCTGATATAACACTAAACAATCTGATGGTGAGGCTCCAGTAATGTTAGAGCTTTGGGGAATGCTGATTACCTCTTTATTGCCATTGCTCCCAGGTCCACTCTGGCTCGGAGTGGTAGCACCTATAGGGTCTTATCTATTGGTCAAATAGAACTGTTAGATATTTAAACTGTAGAGTGGTAGCACCTAATAGCAATGCTTGAAAACATTTAACTAACACTAATAATTCTCTTTAATATCAATCATTTGTTTGCACACAGTTAAATGGTTTCAAGTATTCCTATCTAACAATAACAATTCTCTTTAATATTAATCATTTGCTTACACACAGTTAAATGGTTTCAACTACAGTAAATAATTGAATGATTCTACTTGACCAATAAATGGAACTCTAACAGGTACTACCACTCTAGGTCAGAGTGGACTTAGGAGTAATGACAATGAAGGGGTACTCCACTTTTCCCAAAGTTCCAGGACATAAACCTCATTATCCGATCGCTTAGTGTCATACCTGATGGAAGGAGAATCTTAGCTCTCTGCTAAAGTCCAGTCAGCATATTCTACAGCTCCAACTGTAATATAATGGCCGAGGGATTTCGTTTTATATATCTTGTCTTTGGGTTTAGTCAGGCTGAGAACCTTTCGGCTCTGTACATGGGTTAGGTGCAAACTTGAGCGCGCGGGGAGGATGTGTCGTTCACAGATATCAAAATAAAAATCCCAGATAGAAAGGTTGACCAGTGGATGTGAATGACATCATGCACCGGAAGCACATACAGGGGGGGTTGAAAAAGCCAGTAGTTGAGTTCTGCCCTGGAGGAAGACGGTTGACTTTCGCTTGCTTGCAGAGGCCTTGTGGCGGGTGCCACACGTGTTGGTGGGGGGTGCAGATGGAAAAGCCAGAATAGAAAGATTGTGCCTCTCTCTCCTTATGTTGAAAAACCTTTAAACTCAAAAGGTAATAAAAAGTTTCACACCTGAACTAAGAAGTCGTTACGTATTTTCGTGTTTCGGGATTCCTATGTTCTATGTATATATGTTATGAATGTTCTATGTATGTTTCCCATATTTCAAATGTCTATGTAACACAACCAATAGGAAGGGAGATGTATGGTATGTTTCAGAAAAATTGATATTTTGTTTGTTTCTTTCTTTGTTTAATGGCATATCAACTCTTTGTAGGTTTTTAATGCCTAAGCCATTCTCCTAGAAGAACAGTAGTGGTACTATTTAACCCATAGCTGGGAGGATAAGGGGGGTTCATACCTTTCCCAAGGGTATTTACCCGATAGTGAACGTAATAGCGCGACTGGAGTACGAACTCGCTTACTACGATTCCGCAGTCCATCGCTTTAACCATTACACCACAAAGACACCCCCTGATATTTTGTAATCTAATAACTTGGCCGATTCTCATTCAAATGTTTTATAACACTTGTCCGTATCAATTTTCCAGTTTTAAAGGTTGTTTTTGCACATTTTTCTAGACCAAATTCCATGGTAATATAGTCAGTAAACTTATTTACTATTGTTGACAAATCCTTCTTGTTTATTATCAGTTATGGTAAAGAGCTTTCAGTCGTTCATGTAGAATAAAAGATGAAATAGACAATGATTTAATACTTTCTGCAACGTTTGAACATGGTTACCTCATCATCTACCAAAACTGGACAACTTGTATCTTTATCTAATTTTGAATAAATGGTAAATTACTTTTGCATTTATCATTTCTTTTGCCTTTTAAAAAAAGAAAAAAAGCTCTGCACTTGAAAAATATACGGGATGTTTAAGAAATCTTGATATCATTTGAGATGTACAGGATGTTTCAGAAAAATAGATATTATTTCATAATCCAGTAACAATGAATTCTCATTCAAACAATCTCATATTTGAGGTTTGGTTTGTTGTGTTTATGGCATATCAACCTTTGTAGGTTATTTAACACCAAATCCATTTTTATGTAAATAATCTGTTCTATTTGAAACAATTCAGTTTAGCATAAGTACACAGTTTAATTGTCAAAAACATTTCCATTTCAAACTATTCAAGCAGTTATATGTAACAATTTAGTTAAAAGTAAATACAGTCTTAATGTCGAAAAACAGTTCTATTTCAAATAATTCAGTTAAGCATAAGCACGCAGTTTAAATGTAAGTATGGTTTAATTGTCAAAAACATTTCTATTTCAAGCTATTCAGTTTACTCAAACAATTCATTTTAGCATAAGTATGCTGTTAGTTCTATTCAACCCATAGATAGGGCCCTATCAGGTGCTACCACTCTGGGCCAGAGTGGACCTGGGAGCAATGGCAATGAAGGGGTACACCGCATTCCCCAAAGCCCCAGCACTGCTGGAATCTCACCATCAGATTGTTTAGTATCATATCCAGGGCACTCGTTAGCGCGGGGTGGGGGTCTTACCCCTCTGCAGAGGTGCAGTCAGTGTATTCTACAGCCCCAGCCGACTGGGCAACTCAAATTTGAACAGCATGTATAGAAACAATCTATGCTTTTTTTTTCTTTAAGTTACTCATTGAAAAAGAAAAGGCATTTAGATATTAAACATAAAATTCTGAGTTGTTTCTACACATGCTGTTAAAATTTGAGATTATTTGAACGTGAAGTGGTCAAGTTATTAGATTACGAAATAATATCAATTTTCCTGGTTGGTTTGGTTTGGTTTGGTTTCTTTGTTTAATGGCATATCAACTCTTTGTAGGTTTTTAATGTCAAAGCCATTCTCCTAGAAGAACAATAGTGGTACTATTTAACCCATACCTGGGAGGATAAGGGGGTTCATACCTTTCCCAAGAATATTTGTCTGAAAGTGAACATAATAGCACAATTGGAATACGAACTTGCTTACTACGATTCTGCAGTCCATTGCTTTAACCATTACACCACGCGGACACCCCACTCAATTTTCCTGAAACACACCATACATACATCAGAAAGATTATGTAATGTCGTGGTTGCCTACCTTCAAAGATTCTGGTGCCCATTTGAAATTAGTTTTTATTTTATTAGGTCTAATTCCTTTCTAATTATATTTAATGATTTGATTTTTATAGAAAATAATCCTATAATCTAAATCATAGGAGAGCCAAATTCAATGAATAAGGAGTGACAAATAGCAAAAAATACTGACTCCTACACTAAAAAATTATTTTCCCTCAATTATAATAAACAAGTATAAAATGAAAATTATTAAAGGAATATTTTCTTCATTTAAATCACAAACAAAAAAATGCTATCTACCATATACCAACAGAAAGAGCATGTGCACTATAGGAGTGCTCAATATGTCATGTGGATCGACCTGTAGGATTCCAAACCATTCACAAAAAATTAGTCTATCATGTATCTTTATTTTTGTGAGTCAGCCATTTCCCATACAAAGATTATGACGTCTAAGTACCATTCTACCATGAGAGATGATTATTTGGAAGCTTGCTTGAGGCTGGCAACCAGCAATCTGGACAATGCAATCCTGACTGACTCCATTCAGTGCAAGCTATCAGAGTAAGGTAAAAAAATAAAAGTAAAGTTGGTTACCATAGTCAAGGGCGACCAAAAGGCTCCCTTTTCAATAGCTACTACACTGAGGAGTAGGGGAGGGCACTACTTCTTTCCATGGATTGCTCCACTTTACCCTTGATATGTACCTTATATTGCTGAGTGTTAAGCAAGGAAGTATCAAGTACCATTTTTAAAGTTTTCGGTATGACACAACCTGGGATTGAACCCGGGTCTCCCAGACCATTGGCGAATACTCTACTCATTAGGCCAATAAGAGTAAGGTAATGGCTACAAATGTATTCACTTGTATTGTGCCATGAGAGTTCATGCAGTGATGCAAAGTTTATGAACATACATCATCATGTCGTGCTGCTAGCACGGATATCCCTGACCCTCTCTCGCTACTTCTCCCTATCGTTCATCACCTCTGGCAGGTCTTCAGGGCTACATCCGTATCCTCACAGAGCTGCTGAATGTATGTTCGAGCTGGTCGTCCTGCTTTTTTCCGGCCATATATGGGGGTCCATAGGAGTGCATCACTTATGAGCTCGTCCCTGTTTCTCCAGCAGTGTCCTGCATATCTGGTTCATCTAACTTGGATAGTTTTAGTGATGGGAGGCAGGTGGCCGTATAGTTGGTGCCTTGTGGGATGTTGCCACCAGGACTTGTTCAACATTGCTCACAGCATTCTTGTGTAATTGCCGCCTAGCTTCTTCTCCAGCCGTTTAGTTAGCATCCAAGTAGTGCATCCATACAGCAGTATCGATATGCCTGCTGCCTGGAAGAAACGGTGTTTCATTTTATCGCTCAGGTCTGATTTCCATATGATCAATAGCCTATTGATAGCTGTCCATGCCTATGAACATACATAGGATATATAAAGTATACTCAGTATATAAATGTATTCTTATAGTAAAAATCCTTTTCCAATGCATTCTTATAGTAAAAATCATTTTCCAATGCATTTCTATAGTAAAAATCATTTTCCAATGCATTCTTATAGTAAAAATCATTTTCCAATGCATTCTTATAGTAAAAATCATTTTCCAATGCATTCCTATAGTAAAAATCATTTTCCAATGCATTTCTATAATAAAAATCCTTTTGCAATGCATTCTTATAGTAAAAATCATTTCCAATGCATTCTTATAGTAAAAATCATTTTCTAATGCATTCTTATAGTAAAAATCATTTTCCAATGCATTCTTATGTTAACAAGCAAGAAACCCCTTTTTCTTTTCATAAATATTTCAGAAGATATACCATAAAGAGGTCTCACCTTCAGACATAAAACTAAATTAAGTTGTGTTCTTAGTCGAGAGTGACCCAAAGGCTCCCTTTTCAATAGCTACTAGACCAAGGTGTAGGGGAGGGCGCTACTCCATTCCCTGGATTGCTCCACTTTACCCTTGATCCTTACCTTATAATACTGAGTGTTAAGCAAGTCGGTATCAAGTACCATTTTTTGAGTCTTTGGTATGACGATCTGGGATTGAACCCCAGTCTCCCAGAGCATTGGCAAACACTCTACTCATGAGGCCTATGGCCCGGTTTAAATACACAATGAATATTATTATTCTTGCAATCTCTAAAAATCTAGCCAAGATACACAACTTGTTACTACGGAGATGGCTGAATTGCCAGTGTAATTTCATTGCTAATTTCAATTTTTCCTTAGAGTCTTTTTTTTCAATTGCCTTACAAACATGATCTGAGAACGTACACCATAAATCTAATTATAGGCACATAGTTATTACTATGTGTTTATAATTAGATTGATGATGAAAGTTCTCAGATCTTGTTTTGTAAGGCAATTGAATAACCTGTAGAGACAATGTTCAGCTTTAATTTCATTCCTCAGATGCAATTTATATCTTTTTAAAAATTCAGCAATGTTTTAGCATTCTTTATAACTGAACTGCTCAATAACAATAAAATATTATCAGCTACAAAATCTTATAAACTGACTCGGCCTTTAATAAAAGGAATAACTCTTTAAAGAGAGTAAGTAAGCTCTTACCAATTCTAAACCGAAAGATTCTGTAATTTTTATGTAGAACATCAGGATATGTATCAATAAAACACTCAAACCACTTGAGACCAGCTCCTATGATTATGGTCCTCAAGTTAAAGACCATACAACTAATTATCTCACCTAGGAATGTTGATATCTCATACAAAATGGGTTAAGCAGTTTTCGGTTTGGTTTTTTTATTCAATGGCATATCAATCTTTGTTGGTTATTTATCATATCATATTTACCAACCCCTCCGCTCGGGCAGGATATGACACAAGGTCAATTTTTAAACGGAGTTTAACAGGTTTGAATTCAGAGTTTTCCTTCTCCTAGACTAGTTGCCTCACCAAGGCTAAAGAACCTAATCTGTCCTACTATTTACCCATAGCTGGAGGGAGAATATTTGGATTCATACCTTTCCCAAGGGTATTAGTGCTATGTGAAATCCAATCAGTCTCGCCCAGCATTTCAACTCGTATTGTCATGTCCAATTCCTACGACGATAACCATTACACCACGGGCACCTTGTTTGTTATTTATTGTTGCCAAAGCCATCCTTGTAGGAGAACAATAGTGGTACTATTTAACCTATAGCCGAGAGGATAAGGGGGTTTATACATTTAACAAGAGTATTAGTCTGAAAGTGAACGTAATAGCACAACTGGAGTTTGAACTCACTTACTATGATGTTCCAATCCAGCACGTAAACCACCAGGCCATGGGGATTCCCTTATATTTAAATATATGTTAAAGCATACACATACATATATATTAAGATTGGTTAAAACATATATATATATATATATTTGATTAATAAACATTTCACAAAAAAAAGTACACGGCACAAAATATTTGATTAAAATACAGTAAAAATTATTTAGAGCTGTATGTATCGTATGTATAATATGTATAAATTAGTACAAAACCATAACAAAAATATTAAATAACGTAACGTTCTTGTTTCTTTGTTTAATGCCATATCAACTTTAGTGGGTTATCTAATGCCAAAGCCTTTCTTGTAGAAAAACAGCCATGATATGATAGGTTTGGGTTTCTTTGTTTAATGGCATATCAACCTTAGTGGGTTATCTAATGCCAAAGTCATCCTTGTAGAAAAACAGCAATGATAGGTTTTGGTTTCTTTGTTTAATGGCATATTAACCTTAGTGGGTTATCTAATGCCAAAGTCATCCTTGTAGAAAAACAGCAATGATATGATAGGTTTTGGTTTCTTTGTTTAATGGCATATTAACCTTAGTGGGTTATCTAATGCCAAAGTCATCCTTGTAGAAAAACAGCAATGATATGATAGGTTTTGGTTTCTTTGTTTAATGGCATATCAACCTTAGTGGGTTATCTAATGCCAAAGTCATCCTTGTAGAAAAACAGCAATGATATGATAGGTTTTGGTTTCTTTGTTTAATGGCATATCAACCTTAATGGGTTATCTAATGCCAAAGCCATCCTTGTATAAGAACAGTAGTGGGAGGATAACAGAGTTCATGCCTTTCACAAGAGTATAACTCTAAAAGTGAATATAATAGTATGACTGGAGTTTGAACTCACTAACTACCATGTCATAGTCTAGTACATTAGTCACTACATCATCGAGATTCCCACAGGTTCAGCAGTGTGAGATATGAAAACAATACGAGTATCACAAAGTCATATTCCTTTTTCTTTTACTACTTTTTTTACTGCTATTGAAAAGAAAACCTCTAAGAAACACTGATAGTTCAGCCATCTCAATGGTAATAAGATGCATACCTTGGCCAAAAGTTTTGTGGGTGTCCTCGTGGTGTAATGGTTAAAGCGATGAACTGCGGAATCGTAGTACGCGAGTTCGTACTCCTGTCACGCTATTACGTTCACTTTCGGGCAAATACCCTTGGGAAAGGTATGAACCCCCTTATTCTCCCACCAGCTATGGATAAATAGTAGGACGGACTAGGTTCTTCAGCCTTGGTGAGGCAACTAGTCTAGGAGAAGGAAAACTCTGAATTCAAACCTGTTAAACTCCGCTTAAAAATTGACCTTGTGTCATATCCTGCCCGAGCAGAGGGGTTGGTAAATAGTACCTTGGCCAAAAGTTCTGGTATAAAGGATGTCAGGTTAACCTTATGAGAGTCAAGCTGTGAACATCAGAGAGTACCGCAGAGCTCAACAAAAAAGATTAGAGGACTGGAAATTTGAACATCTGGCAGGGTTATAAGCCGAGTACTAAAATTGCGATACAAACTAGTTAACAGTCTCATAGTACTCTCTTACGGTAACCAACAAAAATATAGATGACATTATGTAAAAGTTCAAGATAGCAGTGACCGTGTTAATTTAGGTCAAGAAAATCTTGTCAACAGCAATTCTAATTATAGTTGATATTAGTGAAAAAAAAAAATTTAGTAATTAACTCGGTTAATAAAAAGAAAAGGAAAATTTTAAATGAAAAGAAATAACAGTTGCTTAATTGTTTATACATTCTCATAACAAAGCACGCAAAATGAAAAGTCTTTGCTTTTTCTAACATTTTCTGATTAATTCTTTGGAAACTCTTGGATCAAAATCGTTTTTTTTATTAATTATTGCATTCATTTTGTCAACTGTTTGTATTATTTTTCATCCAAAATTACACAGATATACATTATTACGAAGAATTGTTATCATTTATGTTTAAGTTTTTTTTTCTTTTTTTTAAGAAGCAGAAGGTACCCCGCAAAAACAATTACCGACACCGACTACGCCAATGACATAGCGTTACTGGCGGATACACCCAACCAAGCCGAAACACTACTGCATAGTTTGGAACAAGCCGCCGCAGGCATTAGACTCCATGTCAATGCACACAAAACTGAATCTATGTGTTATAACCAAACAGGCGACATTTCCACACTAGACGGAAACTCTCTGAAACTAGTAGACAAGTTCACCTATCTAGGAAGCAGCGTCTCATCAACCGAAAAAGGTTATTTAATGCCAAGTTCTCTTTATACATATATATTAAATACATATGATTTGGCTTGGTTGGGTTTTATGGCGTATCAATCATTGTAGGTTATTTAATGCCAAATCTTAATACATATATATATATCAAATATAGTACTGATATGTATCACTAACAATTCAATTAGACATCAGTCATTTGTTTACACAGAGTTAAAATCGTGAAACAGTTCTATTTCTAACAATTCAATTTAGCATAAGTCATTTGTTTGCACTCACTTTAAATATCAAACAGTTTTATTCAACCCATACCCTATCAGGTACAACCACTACAGGTCAGAGTGGACCTGGTACCAATAGCAATGAAGGAGTACTCTACATTCACTAAAGCTCCAAAACGGGAGACTCACCATCAGACTGCTTCGTATCATATCCAGGACACTCGTGAGGTGGGGACTTACCCCTCTCCAGAGATGCAGTCGATGTATTCTATAGCCCCAGCCAACTGGGCTCTAAGACATTTTGATGTTTTCTTTCTATGTAATGTCAACTGCATGTATGTTGTGCATATAGAATATTAAGTGTTATTGTACACATAATTAAGTTTATTTTTATTTTAATTTCATTTTATTCAGTATAAGTCTCAACTAATGCTAATATTGGTCCACCGAGAGTAGGGACTTGACTAAATATCTACCCTACCACTTAGTATGCATCACCAGTTTCACTTTTTCAGTAAAATCAACAGAACAGGAAACAAAACCTCAACTTCAGATTAATTAGTCTATTAGATTCAGGTTTCTTTAGGGAATTAACTGCTAGTGAAAACAGTCTATTACACACTGCTAGAAAAAATACTGGCTATTACACTCTGCTACAAAAAAATACTGGCTATTACACTCTGCTAGAAAAAAATACTGGCTATTACACTCTGCTAGAAAAAAATACTGGCTATTACACTCTGCTAGAAAAAAATACTGGCTATTACACACTGCTAGAAAAAATACTGGCTATTACACACTGCTAGAAAAAATACTGGCTATTACACTCTGCTAGAAAAAATACTGGCTATTAGACACTGTTAGTGAGTGTAAAGAAAGAAGATAGCATTTCAGGCATTCAGGAAAACTATATAGTGAAATATGGTTAAATTTGAATAACTGGAGCTAATGATCTTTGTCGCCCAATCAGTAAGGCAGCCGTCCCATTAAGATAGGTTTCCAAAGTGTAAGTGAGATGAGTTTAAGTCCTGTCTGAAGATTATTCTTTATTTCCAATCAGAATGACAGTTGTGATAAAAAGCATATGAAATAAAATGAAAGCAATACTAGTTAAAGAAAAAGAAAAAAAAGGAAATGACTGATTATGCTTCATTTTTGAAAATATTACTGTCCCATAATAGTTGATACATTTAGTACATGGAATTAATAGACAAATGTAACAATTTTTATGGAACAGATTCCCAATGTTTCTCTCTGTCCCATAATATTTGATACAATCTAGTACATGGAATTAATAGACAAATGTAACAATTTTTATGGAACAGATTCACAATGTTTTTCTCTGTCCCATAATATTTGATACATTTAGTGCATGAAATTCATATGCAAATGTAAAAACTATTATAGGACAAAGGTAGTATAATTCTAGTTTTACTACATAGTCTGAACATTAGTAACAGTTTCAACCATGTCTTAACAAAACCAAATGACGGGCTATTTCTTTTTTTTTAATTTATTTAGATGAACCTCTCTTATAGTGATATCTTTTCTTTAACTAGTATTTTTTGTCAGCTTCTTAATTCTCATTGCTTTTATCTTTATCATAACCCAAATGAGTAGCGATAGGAAGATGAAGGATAATACCCATCAAAAATTATTAATGATAACTGACAGAGCTTCATCTAAAAAAATTTCTTTTTTAAGCACTATGCACAGACATACTCCATCTGAAGGTGAAAAATAAATCAGTATTTATTTTATCCTAAATGGCAGCTCTTCCTTGCAAGAAAATTTATCACCACTTCCACATCCCCCTACTACCCACCTTTGTCATTGAATCTTCCCCCATCTCTCTATTTTGCAATTATGCAAAATTGGGTAGCAGATCATTTTTCAGTATCTTTTGCATATAATTAGAGAAGCAACATCGAAGAATGAGCCCCAAGCTTTTTGAACGTGCTGAGCAGACGAAGAGAAAGATGGGATCCTAATGTTAAAAGATTATACTGAACCTTTAAAGAGACAGACACACACCTATGTGGCCTAATACTTATGTTTTCTATCACACCCAGGAGACTTGTGACAGGATATGACTAACACCCTATTCCACAGAGGCCAGAGGGTTAAAAAATAAATAAATAAAATATATATATAGAGAGAGAGGGACAGAGATAGATAGATAAACAGAAAGACAAACATATAGACATGACCCAGACAAATAATGAAAAAGACAGAGAGCTATGAATAAATAGTAGGACAGACTGTGCTTTTTAGCCTTGATTAGTCTTGGAGAAGCAAAAGTATTAATTAGAACCAGTTGCACTTGACTTAAAAACTGACCTCGTGTTGCATCCTGCTTGTGGATGGAGGAGTTGGAGATATATATTGTTATGGGGACATATCCTACCATACCCCAAAGATGGACTCATCCAACCTAAACATATTCGCCCAGACATTTGACAGACAGACTGTGAGCTGAGAACGGCTAGTACTGTTTTTGTATGACTTCCCTCTTTCTGTTAATACAATAACGTTCACCTATCACCCGTTGTTTGAGTTGTTCTTCCACCGGTCTTATCTGAAGACCACAACATATATATATATATATATATATATATATGCAGGACACTGCTGGTGAAGTAAGGATGAACTCATAAGCGACATTCTTTTATTGACTCCAACACATGGAGGCACAAGTGATGGCCAACTAGCAAAAACTTATATCATCTCTGTGTAGACACTGGACACAATCTAGACCTACCAGGAATGATTGATGATAGGGACAGGTGGTGAAAGAGAATCAGGGAACCCCATGCTGTCAGCACAACCAGATGATGATGATGATGATTATATATAAAGTTAGAAAAGCATTGATATAGAATCAATGGTGCTTGGTAACTCTCAGTTTTTCACCTGCATGTTCATAAGAAAAACTGATGAACATATAAGTGAGAAATTGTTGCTAAGCACTGTGAACTATATCAACACTATTCTAACTTATCATATTTACCAACCCCTCCGCTCGGGCAGAATATGACAAGGTCAACTTTTTAAGCGGAGTTTAACAGGTTTAAATTCAGAGTTTTCCTTCTCCTAGACTAGTTGCCTCACCAAGGCTGAAGAACCTAGTCTGCCCTACTATTTACCCATAGCTGGAGGGAGAATAATTGGATTCATACCTTTCCCAAGGGTATTAGTGCTATGTGAAATGCAATCAGTCTCATCCAGGGTTTGAACTCGTGTCGCCATGTCCATTTCCTGCGACGATAACCATTACACCACGGGCACCTCCTATTTTAACTTATACACACTATCAATAATACAGAGCACTCTTTATAAATATAGCCAACTACTGGCCAAGTGGGTAGAGTGTTTGACAATGGTCCGGGAGACCTGGGTTCAATCCCAGGTCACATCATACCTAAAACTTTAAAATGGTACTCGATACCTACTTGCTTAACACTCAGCAATATAAGGTACGTATCAAGGGTAAAGTGGAGAAATCCAGGGAAAGGAGTAGCATCTTCCCCTACACCTCAGTGTAGTAGCTATTGAAAAGGGAGCCTTTGGGTCGTCCTTGATTACGGTCGCCAAATTTACTTATATCATCAATATAATTATTACTATGCATAAATAAGTTGGCTGACCGTACTCAAGGGTGACCTGAAGGCTCCCTTTTCAATACCTACTACACTGAGGTGTAGAAGAGGGTGATACCCTTGATCTGTACTTTATAATGCTGTGTTCAGAAAGGAGGCATCAAGTACCACTTTGTGAATATTTGGTTTGACTCGACCTGGGATTGAACCCAGGTCTCCCGGACTATGTTTAATGGGCCAATAATTAGTTTTATAAATAAAGAGTGCTCATTGTTGGTGACATCTCATATGTATGTATTTACCAACCCCTCTACAAGGTCAGTTTTCTTTCTCCTAGACTAGTTGCTTACCCAAGGCTAAAAAACCAAGTCTGCCCTACTATTCACCGACAACTGGAGGAAGAATCGTTGGATTCACAGCTCTCCCAAGGGTATTAGTGTTATGTAAAATACAGTTGGCCTCATCCAGGATTTGAGCTCATGTCGTTATATCCATTTCCTGCGACAATAACCATTACACCACGGGAAACTCCAAATGTCATATAGATCAAAGTTAAAATAGTGTTTGGTTCTTGGTGACTGTCAGTTTCTCACCTATATGATCATCAAATGAAGATATATATCTATGAGAACCGTTCAAAAAGTTCTAAGATCAGCCAAAAAAAAAAAAGAGGCAGAGCTGAACATTTTTATTGTGGCAATACACAACCACTTCTTACGAAACTAGAAAAACTAATACAGATTTTACGAGTTTCAAAAAGTTCTAAACCTCACCCAGAAAGAAGAATTAGGGCTAAACATGTTTCTTGTAGCAACACACAACCACTTCTTATGAAACTAGAAAAACTAATTCAGATTTCTATCTAAATTTCTGTGCATATGAAGTCCATACAAAGGTGAGTGGTGTACAATGAATTTAAAATCTGGATGAGGCTGAGAACTTTCTGAACGACCATATATATATATATATATATACACACACACACACATTTACCAACATGAAAATTTTTAGAATGTATAGATGATAGTGTATCAATAAGACAGTTTTATAACTTATATACGTAAATGACTCACTTTAATGCAAAGGTCATTACAAACTATCATCTCATTTTTCAGGAGATTTCACATGTAATCTTGCAATTTGAAATTGCTTGAAAATATCAGATTTTATAGATACAAGTGAGTCAAGCCATCTTAATAAGTCATAGTTTCCCCCTCACACACCAAAATACTCAAGTATTTCTTTTTCTAGAAAGTGTGGTAAAGTCATCAACCTGTGATATACAGAAACCTCCCAAAATGTGAAACCTTACCCCTAACAGCAGAGATGTACCAGCAATCTAAACATCCTTTTAGACAACTGTCAAGCAAACAGAATACAACAGAATTCTTTTTGTTTTGCATTTTTGGGGGTTTTTGTTTGTTTTGTTTTTTTTTCGGCTCTGAAAATTCCTATGATTAAGTAAAAGGTAGTTTTCTAACTGCACACCCAGAAACTGAGCCTGCCAAATTTCCAACAACAACTTCCAATAATCAGAAAAATATTTCTTCTTCCATCACTTAATATTAGAATGATGAGGATTGAATTTCAGGTAACTCATTGCAAGGGTACCTTGGCACTGCCTAACATAGAAGCAACGAATTCATTACAGAAATCCAGATAACAGAATTCACTGTCTTTTAGCTTCTGCTGTGGTCTTACTTTTTAAAGAGTAGCATCAAGAGCAAGGTGCATTGAGGGGGAAAATGTTTTAAAAGACAAGCTAAATCAAATAATGTTTCTACAGAGGAGTTTATTGCATAAAGATCTTTTCCATTTGGTTTGGTAAGTGTAACTTTAACCCTCTGAACTTCTAAGCCCAATATTTTAGGCAGTGAACTATTTTATGATACACTATGAGCCCAATATTTTAGACTAGTGCTATTTTATGATAAAGTATGAGCCAAATATTTTAGGCCAAAGGTTATTTCATGATACACTATAAGCCCAAAATTTCAGGCTGAGGGCTATTTTACAATATACTATAAGCCCAATATTCTAGGCCAAGTGCTATTTCATGGTACACTATGAGCCCAAAATTTCCGGCTGAGAGCTATTTCATGATATACTATGAGCACATTATTTTAGGCCAAGTGCTATTTCATGGTACACTATGAGCCCAAAATTTCAGGCTGAGGGCTATTTTACAATATACTATAAGCCCAATATTCTAGGCCAAGTGCTATTTCATGGTACACTATGAGCCCAAAATTTCCGGCTGAGAGCTATTTCATGATATACTATGAGCACAATATTTTAGGCCAAGTGCTATTTTATGATAAAGTATGAACCAAATATTTTAAGCCAAAGGTTATTTTATGATACACTATGGCCCAAAATTTCAGGCTGAGTGCTATTTTACAATATACTATAAGCCCATATATTTTAAGCCAAGGGCTATTTCATGATATACTATGAGCCCAATATTTTAGGCCAAGTGCTATTTTACAATATATTATGAGCCCAATATTCTAGGCTTAATCCTATTTTAGCAAACTGCCAAGCCAATAAAAGTACTAGAAATAAAACTTTAAATATTTATCTTTTTACTTTCAGACTTTAAAAAAAGTCTTGTATACATATATATGATAAATAGATTGAAATCTAAGATGATAAAAAAATATGAAAATTGAAAGTAAAATTGTAATATATATTGACCCTTGACCGAGCCATCAATCAAGAGATGCACCAGTGTAAATAAGCGGAAGACCAGTGGAAGCAGGTGGGCGTTAGAAAATAATATAACCAAGTGCCCGGACGGTTCAAGTCAATTGGAGACAGGATGTCAAAGTGAGAACCAGCTCCAGACAGAGGGTTTTGGGCCCTTAGTGACCCTCGGTTGAGCAACCCAAGCCAAGATGCGAAAGAAGTACTGCTATGGTCGAGGAAGAACTTGGGTTAATATAACAGTCTGCCCTTGTCTCCACCCATTTCTCTCACACAACAAACATCACCCTTTCGAAAATAAAGTGTGAGATATTTATATTTATATAAAGAAGTGTATTTATTCATTATTGAAGTCGTCATTACCAGTTAACAATGTTTCTGCATGTAAGCATATATTTGTATATGTATACGTGCAATTGTATGTGGCTATACAACAAAAAATCAAAAGGCTCAATATCCACTCAACAGAGTGGCATAAAACAAATACTGAAAAGTTTTGTATCATCCTCATCAGATTGAATAAAAAGTGAAACTTTTAAATTCCAGTAATATTTCAATACATCAAATATTATTGTTCTTTTGTTGGTATTGCTGAGGGGCATGTTACTATATACTTATAAAGAAACAAAATTATATTACATGATGAGGCAGATCGCAGTGAGCCTTGTGCCAGACATTGGCTATTTTTTTAAATTGGAAGTGTGAAAGAACTTTCATTTTTATCAAAGGTTTTTCGGACTATTGTCTTCATCTTTATAGTTATTTCCACAGCGTTTTGGCTGATACGTTCTCCGGCCTTCTTCAGGTGTTTGTCGAACTCGGGAACCTTCACAGAACTTCGAACTAGGTCCTTTATTGAAACCATGGGGGTCACCTGTTCTGATTCCATTAGCCGTAACCAGGTACAAGTGTTAAGTCTTCCTGTATTGTTACTTGCCTGTAGTGAGGATTGGACCTACAACCTCCAGATGATTGTCTCCTTAAAAGGTTAGGGAACCAATGCCTATAACCATTACACCATGTGTCCTGAAGAAGGCCGGAGGATTCCAGGGGAAATTCTGACAATAAACAGGAGCAAATTGTATGATTTATCATATTCTTTGACAAATTTGCTATGTTCAATCTAAATGTCCATGGAATGGCCAATTTCGTCCAGACTGCCAATTACAAACATCATATGGAAAGACAAAATACAAGAAATCTGAAGACAGACAAGGCCTCCCCCTATCTATAGAGGATATCCTCATAAAAGAATATTCAAAGATGGTTCAGTCTAGGGCTCAAAATTAACCATGTCCCTAATGGACA
>OY757945.1:7597094-7779594 GCA_963585895.1 Sepioteuthis lessoniana | reverse complement strand
AACCTTTGCAGGTTATTTAATGCCAAAGCCATTCTTCTAGAAGAACAGTCGTGGTACTATTTAACCCATAGCTGGGAGGATAAGGGGGTTCATACCTTTCCCAAGGGTATTTGCCCGAAAGTGAACGTAATAGCGCGACTGCAGTACAAACCCGTGTACTACAATTCCGCAGTCCATCATTTAAACCATTACACCATGAGGACACCCCCTTCTTACATTGAAATTGCATGTGAGATAATATAGGAGGCAAAAATAGTATGGGCAAGGGATGAAGAGGAAAAATTTAGGGTCAAGTAGACAATTCCAGACTTGACACCAGAGGTTTTCTTTTTCCTTTCATTTTAAAACCTTTCTTTTTTCATTAAAAAAAGAATTTCTGTCCAATGATAATTGTTATATTTGCATATATATTTTATACAGTAAATGCAACAATTTTTATGGGACAGAGACAGCCATGAACTGTTATTTCTGTCCAATGATAATTGTTACATTTGCCTATATATTTTATACAGTAAATGTAACAATTTTTATGGGACAGAGACAGCCATGATCTACTATTTCTGTCCAATGATAATTGTTACATTTGCATATATATTTTATACAGTAAATGTAACAATTTTTATGGGACAGAGACAGCCATGAACTGTTATTTCTGTCCAATGATAATTGTTACATTTGCCTATATATTTTATACAGTAAATGCAACAATTTTTATGGGACAGAGACAGCCATGAACTGTTATTTCTGTCCAATGATAATTGTTACATTTGCCTATATATTTTATACAGTAAATGTAACAATTTTTATGGGACAGAGACAGCCATGATCTACTATTTCTGTCCAATGATAATTGTTACATTTGCCTATATATTTTATACAGTAAATGTAACAATTTTTATGGGACAGAGACAGCCATGATCTACTATTTCTGTCCAATGATAATTGTTACATTTGCATATATATTTTATACAGTAAATGTAACAATTTTTATGGGACAGAGACAGCCATGATCTACTATTTCTGTCCAATGATAATTGTTACATTTGCATATATATTTTATACAGTAAATGTAGCAATTTTTATGGGACAGAGACAGCCATGATCTACTATTTCTGTCCAATGATAATTGTTACATTTGCATATATATTTTATACAGTAAATGCAACAATTTTTATGGGACAGAGACAGCCATGAACTGTTATTTCTGTCCAACGATAATTGTTACATTTGCCTATATATTTTATACAGTAAATGTAACAATTTTTATGGGACAGAGACAGCCATGATCTACTATTTCTGTCCAATGATAATTGTTACATTTGCATATATATTTTATACAGTAAATGCAACAATTTTTATGGGACAGAGACAGCCATGAACTACTATTTCTGTCCCATAATAGTTGTTACATTTGCACATATATTTTTTATACAGTAAATGTAACAATTTTTATGGGACAGAGACAGCCATGAACTACTATTTCTGTCCCATAATAGTTGTTAGATTTGCATATATATTTAAATCAGTAAATGTAACTACTATTATGCGACAGAAATTGTACAGTTTTCAGTGTTTTCTTCACTGGTCTCATAACCTGGTTTGGTCATGCAGGTTTTACTCACGTAGCACGTCTTATGTAAGAATAACTTGGTGGAGCCCATCCTTTTCTAGGTATACAACAGGTTGAAATCCTTAGTTTACCTTCTCCTAGACTGGTTACCATACCAAGCCTAAAGAGCCTAGTCTACCCTACTATTTTTTTCATAGCTGGAAGAAGAATAGTTGGACTCATAATTTTTCCAGGGGTATTAATGCTATGTGAAATGTTAACAGCCTCATTCTGGGATTGAACTCAAGTAGCCAAATCCATTTCCAGGGACAATCACCATTGCACCACAATTTATGAGTTTACTCATTTCTTATTTTAATTACTATCTCTGTCCCATAATGGTTGTTACACATTTGCATATATATTTCATATGCTAAATGTAATAATTGTTATTAGACAAAGACAGCACACATTTTAGTATAAAAAAAAATCTCACAAATTTCATTGATCCATTAGTAAATTTTCATTGTACTATCTTCTTCTCTAGTCCCATAAACTGGTTTGGTAGGAATAGCTTGTTTAACCCAATCCCGCTGCAGGTCCCCAACAGACTTGTGTTCAGAGTTAACCTTTGCCTAGACTAGTTACCATACCAATGTTAAAGAGCTCAAAGTTCAAGATTTGAATTTTCTTCACGATCACAACAGCCACAAGTGTCTCCAAAAATATAAATATCTCAAATTTTATTGATCCATAAGTAAATTTCTTCATTTTTTCATCTTATTCTTTTTTTTTTGTGTTCAATTTTTACACAAAATTCTTTTTTTTTCATCATAAGCTAAAATGATAAAAATCAACTCATTTCTTAACTATTTGTTTTTATTCAAAACTTTGAACAGCCTAAAAAAATTTGTAAATTAAATTTTTAAAATAATCTAGGCTGTGCAGACACTGGATGCCACCTATAGAATTTACTAAGAGCAGTGACTGAAAGGGACAGATTGTGTGAGAGAATCAAGAGAATCCATGCTGTCAGCATGCCTTGATGGTAAGCAAAAAAATACATATATAAAAGCATTTTATTTAATAACTGTCTCTGTCCCATAATAGTTGCTACACTTGCATATATATTTTATACTCTAAATGTAATAACTATTATAGAACATAGATAGCACGATTTTTGGGGTGAGGAGGGGTATATAAAACATAAGTTTATAAATGTTTTAAATTTCATATTTAATTCTTTTTAAATCATAGACAAAATAATATATATTTACTTATTTCATAAATGCTTATCTTATTTAAATTTAACATTCTAAAAAATACATAAAGTTTGAAAACTGAGAGTGACATATTTTATACTCTAAATGAAATAACTATTATAGAACAAGGATAGCACCTTTTTTTTGGAGAGGTATAAAAAAGCTTAAGTTTCTAAATGTTTTTAATTTTTAGAATTGATTTTATATTTAATTCTCTTTAAATCATAAGCAAAATATTTATTTAGTCATTTCTTACATGTTTATTTTATTTAGATTTGTGAACATTCTAAAAAAATATATTAAGTTGGAAAACTAGGAGGGATAAAAAATTAGCAGAAAAATCTACAAGAATTTTTCAAGTTTAGATCATTAGTCAGTATATAAAACATGAATCTAAGTAACTTTAGCTATTCACTTAACGGCATACTCAAACATTCACTCCCAAAATAATTTCAGTCACTCTTGGGTGTATCATTCACAAGAAGGCATTAATGAAACTAACTAAATCTTTTGGATGGGATCTTCCCGAGCTGAAGATGATAAAGGTTTCTTTTCAATATTTTTTTTTTTTGATTTTTTGGATTAAAATTTAGAGAAAAAAAAAAGAAATAAAGAAGGCTCCTTTTTCAAAGTTTCATCACAGATATTTTTTTCTTTCAGTGAAAAGCACAGTGGGAGGAGAAAAGAAAAAAATATAAGGTTAAGTAGACAAATTTATTGCCTTGGTACAGGATCAACATTGGAATCTTTGGAGTTTTTTGTTTTTTTGGTTAAATTAATTTTTAAAAATTAAAATTAAATTTTTTAATTAAAAAAACTTATTTTAGGGGGAAAAAATTAATTAAACAAGATCTAAATAAAAAATTCGTAAAATAAATTCTATTTCTTTAAAAATCCATATGTTAAAAAACAACAGCAATAAGTTAAATATTTTGTTTTGGTTTCTTTCTTTAATGGCATATCAAAGTTCATGGGTTATCTAATACCAAAGCCATCCTTAAAGAAGAAGAGTAGTGATACAATTTAACCCATAACTAGGGAGGGATAAGAAATTTCATGCCTTTCCCAAGTGTTTTAATCCAAAAGGGAATATAATAGTGAGACAGGAGTTTGAACTTGATAGCCATTACACCCTGAAGACTCTTCACACAAACTACGTCACGGTCTAATATATTAGCCACTACACTATAGGGACTGTCCTACTTACTACGATGTCGCAGTCCAGCATGAGGTTTAATAGTAATACTACTGTTGTTCTTCCAGGATGGGTTTGGCATCAAATAACTCACAAAGGTTGATATGCCATTAAACAAACAAACTAAAGACAATAATTCTAGAATTATTTCAATGTTACATAATCACAAGTGTATTTTTATAAAATTCTCTACCGTTTCCTCAAACCTTAGAATATAAAAAACACGTGTGTCCAGTCAATGATGAAGCTTGAGTAATTTTATTTAAACTTGACAACATTTGAAAAGTTAAGAAAAAAAAATCTAGGAGTGACAAAAAGTATGACAGAAAAATTATAAAAATTTTTCTAGTTTATATTATGAAATCAGAATCTAAGTAACTTGAGCTATTCACATAAAGGCATGTTCTTTCATTCACTCCCAAAATAATTTCAGTCACCCTTGGGTGTATCAGTCAGAAGAAACCATTAATGAAACTTTTCAATGGGATCTTCCTGACCTGAGAGAGATTGTTTCTCTTCAGTTTTATTTTTGATTCCTTATCAACAATAAGTCTAAATCTTTCAGATTTTATATTTTACTTTTTTTCTACCAGTCAATCTAAAAAAAATATGTAAAACATTCTAATAAATTTTCTGAGTCTTTGTTTTCTGCTTTTTTTTTTGTGGCCTTGTTAGAAGTCAGAAATAGTACCTGCTGCTATTTATAGCTGGAAGAGTTCATGCATGCATGGGTAAATTACCATAACAGTTTTGCTTCTTTTTTTTTTTTTTTAGGTCTGTTTAAAACCTTGTCATATCGGAATAAAGTGAGACATCGGCGATTAAACACTGACCATCAATGGACAGAAGTGTGGGGCCTCTAGATACTGTTAAGACAGGACCGAAGTCACTAGGACATTAGTTGAATGAAAATCAGTGAGAAAGACTTTTCAATAATAGCTAAGCCGGCAGTGTTATGAATAATAACTCTTTTGCTTGATTTATTTTTTGTTAATATACTTATTTTGGTTGGAATGAAATACTTACGTTTTTGTTAGGTTGTCTGTCAACTATTTTCTCTTCTTTTTTTATACATGTAAGCATTACAAAAAATATGTTGTGGAGTAGCTAATACACCCCCACAAGATAGACTAGCCTAAAGACTAATTAAAACAACGCTTGCTCAAGACAGAGAGAGCAACTTACGATAAACAGTTATTTACATTAGTCAATCGTGTACCGTATTTCTCTCTGGAATAAAAGCCTCTTATTTTTACATGTGTGTCGACCTCACATATTTAATGATACAACAGAACAATGAAAATTAAATTAACTAAATTTAAAATTTCCTTATAATACTTAATAAATCTTGTATGAAATTAAACCAAGAAATGAGGATAATATGAATGTTATTAAAAACATTAAGAAATTTACTAATTTTTCAAGAGATTCATATTTTTGTATACTAAACCATGTATTAACTCTGTCCCATAAAAGATTCATTAATTTTAATGACATGTCAACCCATCGCGGGTTATTTCAGGCACAGAGGTTAGGGGATCATATTCATTGTACACTCATACTCACGTTCTTATGTAGATGTTTAAGAGTTTTTGTTTTATTAACTACAGAGTTATATGGTATTAAGTATTCCTATCTAATACAAATAATTTGCATACAGTTGTATGGTTTCAAGCATTTCTATCTAATATTAATAATTATATGGTTTTAAGTATTTCTATCTAATATTAATAATTATATGGTTTCAAGTATTTCTATCTAATATTAATAATTATATGGTTTTAAGTATTTCTATCTAATATTAATAATTATATGGTTTCAAGTATTTCTACCTAATATTAATAATTATATGGTTTCAAGTATTCTTATCT
The DNA here is from genome assembly GCA_963585895.1 of Sepioteuthis lessoniana. Taxonomy (NCBI): domain Eukaryota; kingdom Metazoa; phylum Mollusca; class Cephalopoda; order Myopsida; family Loliginidae; genus Sepioteuthis; species Sepioteuthis lessoniana. The sequence goes on along the minus strand of OY757945.1, from coordinate 7,773,717 downwards.
AATATTAATAATTATATCATCATCATCATCATATCGCGCTGGTAGCACGGATATCCCTGACCCTCTCTCGCCACTCCTCCCTATCGTTCATCGCCCTAGGTAGGTCTTCAGGACAACATCCCGTATCCTCACATAGCTGCTGAATGTATGTTCGTGCTGGTCGTCCTGCTTTTGCACGGCCATGTGTGGGGGTCCATAAGAGTACATCACTTATGAGTTCGTCCCTGCTTCTCCAGCAGTGTCCTGCATGTCTGGCTCGTCTAACTTGAATAGTTTTCGTGATAGGGGGTAGGTGGCCGTACAGTTGGTGTCTTGTGGGGTGTTGCCGCCAGGACTTGTTTAAGATTGCACGTAGCATTTTTTTTTTATGGTTTCAAGTATTCCTATCTAATATTGATAATTATATGGTTTTAAGTAATTATTTCTATTGAATAACAGTCAATTGATTTTTGAGACAGATTGACTGTTCTTAACACCATATAAACCCATCTAGGGTTATTTTATGCTTTGAGGTTAGGGAATTGAATACATTTTATCTTTATAATTACATTTTGTGCAGTTGTTTCTTAAGGGTTTTTTTGTATACAGTTTTATAATATTCAATATTTCTATCTAATACAAATAATTTGCACACAGTTGTATGGTTTCAAGTATTCCTATCTAAAACTAATAATTTATACAAAATTATCGATTTTCAATTAACTATTTCTATTTAATATCAATCATTTGCTTGCACACAGTTATATGGTTTCAAGTATTCTTATCTAATACAAATGATTTTTTAACAAATCAATTTGACCAATATTGGAACCCTAATAGTTACTACCATTCTTAATCAGTGGGAGTAAGGACAATGAATGAGTACTCCATATACCTCCAGATCTCCAGAACTGTAGCCTCACCATCAGATACAGTTCGATGTCATACCCACAACACTCAAATCAAAGAGTTGTTACATTTGATATATGAAATATGTATTCAAATATACAACCATTAATAAACATTTAAGAAATGAATATTCTTTTTTTTTTGGAAGGGGAGGGTTCTGAGAATTAATTTGTTGGAGTATGGAGGTAGTTCAAGGGTCTAAGTCACTTGTTATTTCAACTCCAATCAGATATAAAAAGAAATCTGTCTGAAATTGAATGCTAACTAGCCAGTTTACAATACTTCACCTACCTAGCTTTCATGTTTACTTACAAAAATATTTGCCTTAGTCTCAAAGATGTTTTTAAATTTAAAACCTTGCGGCAAAATAAATTAACCTTTAGAAGCCAAATGGCTAGGATTGCAACCGAGAAGTATATATATATATATATATATATGTGTGTGCACAGACACACTGGTGCAGTCTGAATTCCAGCTGATGAGATCTCTATTTCTATATCACTAGATTGGTTTGCCTATGTTTTATGGCATATCAACCCTTCGGGGTCATTCAGTGTCAAATCCTGTTTTTATATATATATATATATATATATATATATATATATATATATATATATAGTAATCCACAGACAGATCTGTTTCATTCTATCAGAACTCATCAGTGTGGCTAGACAGTAGCTTCCCGTAGCTGGGATCGAAAGCCGGTTGACTCAAACACCAAGCTAAGCTTCTAACTCATATATATATATATATATATATATATATATATATATATATATAAATAAAGATGAGTTTTATTAAAGACAATGGAACACAGTTTATTATTTTCAGTTGTAATTTTTCTTGTGTCAAGATCCACATGGTAAAGAAATTGTCCCATATCTTCTGCCCATGCGCTTTCAACCATAGATTTGGTCGTCTTCAGAGGTTATTTAGTTTGATGACAACCAAAAGTATGGTCGAAAGCACAAGGGCAGAAGATATGGGACAATTTCTTTACCACTTCGATCCCGACACAAAAAAAAAAAAAATCACAAAAAGACTTGAAAAATTACAATTAAAAATGATAAACAGTGTTCCACTTAATAACAATTTGCTGCCTAAATATCCCCAATTTGAAAGCAAATAATTTTTGGTAACATTATTTGTTTGTACACCGTTAAATGGTTTCAAGTATTGGTATTTACTATTTGCACACAGTGAAATGGTTTCAGATATTCCGATCACACTTAAATCTATTTGAGACAAATCATTTGTTTACACACAATTAAATAGTTTCAAGTATACTAAGTTATTAAATAGTTCTATTTCACTGATATATGGAACCCTAACAAGTACAAGCCTTTAAAATTAGTGGACCAGTTCATGTACCTCAGCAGCAAAATCTCATCTACTGAAAGTGATATCAACATACACATCAGGAAGGCATGGACTGCATTGATATGCCGTATTTTTTATGGCATATCAACTATTGAAGGTTATTTAATGCCATATTTGGTTTATACATATATATTAAATATATAGGATTTACTTTGGTTGGATTTTATAGCATATCAACCATTGTAGGTTATTTAATGCCAAACCCTCTCTCTCTCTCTCTCTCTATATATATATATATATATATATATACATACACACACAATTTGGGTTGGTTGGGTTTTATGGCATATCAACTATTGTAGGTTATTTAACGCCAAATCCTCTTTATACATATATATTAAATATATTGGATTTGGTTTGGTAGGGTTTTATGGCATATCAACCATTGCAGGTTATTTAATGCCAAATCCTCTCTCTCTCTCTCTATATATATATACACACACACACACATGATTTGGCTTGGTTGGGTTTTATGGCATATCAACTATTGTAGGTTATTTAATGTCAAATCCTCTTTAAACATATATATATTAAATATGATTTGAAAAAACATTTTACAAACAACATTCTTAAATGAGACCGAGATCTTTTTTGCATACAGTTAAATGGTTTCAAGTATTGCTATATCACAGTTACAATTTAACTTCAGTATTTTGTTTGTACATAATTTGTTCAATTTGACCTATTGATAGGACCCTATCAGGTGCTACCACTACAGATCAGTGTGGACCTGAGAACAATGGCAATAAAGGGTATTCCACATTCCCCAAATCTCTACGGCTTGAGCCTCGCTATCAGATGGCTGAATATCATATCCAAGACACTGGTCAGGAGGGTCTTACCCCTCTGCAGAGATGCAGGCGATATAATCTACAGCCCACCCACCCACCCACCGCAACCAACTGGGCTAAATTATTCATTATTAACCCTTTTATGAGCAACTAATTTTCTTTAATCTTCATAGATTGATTTTAACGGCATATCAACCCATTCAGGATGTGACACAATGTCAATTTTTTTAGCAGAGTCTAACAGGTTCAAATTCAAAATGCTCCTTATCCTAGACCAGTTGCTACAACAAGATTAAAGAGTCCAGTCTGCCCTACTATTTACCCATAGCTAGAAGGAGAATAGTTGGAAATAACGTGGAAAGAAAGCAAGAAAGGACATAACGTGGAAAGAAAGCAAGAAAGGACATAACGTGGAAAGAAAGCAAGAAAGGACATAACGTGGAAAGAAAGCAAGAAAGGACATAACGTGGAAAGAAAGCAAGAAAGGACATAACGTGGAAAGAAAGCAAGAAAGGACATAACATGGAAAGAAAGCAAGAAAGGACATAACGTGCAAAGAAAGCAAGAAAGGACATAACGTGCAAAGAAAGCAAGAAAGAACATAACGTGGAAAGAAAGCAAGGAAAGGGACATAATGTGGAAAGAATGCAAGGAAAGGGACATAACGTGAAAAGAAAGCAAGGAAAGGGACATAACGTGGAAAGAAAGCAAGAAAGGACATAACGTGGAAAGAAAGCAAGAAAGGACATAACGTGGAAAGAAAGCAAGAAAGGAAAGGGACATAACATGAGAAAAAAGAACAGAACGTTGAACGAAAGAAAATAGATAATTTGGGAAAGAAAAAAGACACTAACATAAAACAAAAGCAAAGAATGGAAGAAGATGAAAGGAAAGCAAGAAAAAGATAATGTGAAGAAAATCAGATTATGCGAGAAAGGACATTGTGAAAAAAATAAAAATAAAAACAAAAAACGAAGAAACATTTTTAATTACAAGTTGTCTTTTATATTGTTTTCATCTATTAATAAGAGTAGTAGTGACTTATATTGTTGATGTGTAATGTGATACTACAGATTTAGTACATGATTTTGATATGTTTGATTATTTTCTTTTGGAAACCCAACTCCACTTAGAGCCATCAAAAATACATTAAACTTAATCTAAATGTAATACTAAAAAAAAAAAAAGACCATGAGGTTGTAATGAACTGACTATATTTAATCCTCAGGAAACTGATTAAATGTTTTTGCACATTAACCCTGCAGATACTGAATTAATTTGTTAAATCGGGTAAAACTGACATCTCCCAAGTTTTGAATATAAATAATAATTGAAATATGTTGTTTTTTTAATCATATTTACTATTTATTGTACTTGGCTATACCTTGTTTCACATACAATCAGGGGTAGGTCCCAGGGGTGTAATGGATACAGTGATGGACTGCAGCCACAAAGCAAACAAGTTGAAACTCCAGTCATGCTATTACATTCATTTTCAGACTAATACCATTGGGAAAGGCATGAACCCCTTTATCCCTCTATGTTAGACTGCAACCTCCAAGTAAGTGAAGTCAAACTTCAGTCATGCTATTACATTCCTTTTCAGACTAATACCCTTGAGAAAGGCATGAAACCCCTTATCCCTCTATGTTAGACTGCAACCTCAAAGTAAGTGAGGTCAAACTCCAATCATGCTAATACATTCATTTTCAGACAAATACCCTTGGGAAAGGCATGAACCCCCTTATCCTCCCAGCTATGAGTTAAATAGTATCACTGCTGTTCTTCTGCAGAGATGGCTTTGGTATTAAATAATCAACAAAGGTTGATATGCCATTAAAACAAAACAAAAAACAAAACATTACATATAATCAAACATTTTCATGCCATTGCACAGATAGTCATTAAACTGATGAACCTAACATAACTATGTTATCAGGGTCAAATCCTTAAAACTCACAGTCAGGATCAAAATCATCAAAATACAAATCTAAGAAATTACTTTCTGGTATCTTGCTTTATTGTTGAAATTTAAGTTTTACTTGGTTCTTAATTAAGAAATATACCCCACAAACTGATGATATAAGATTAATTAGATGCAATTCTGTTCTCGTAAACTCTTTCTGTTGGCAAGTGAAAAATAAAAAATGCATAGTATGTCAAATTAAAAGGTGGAGAATTCTGGAAAGTACTCCATTATCAGAAATAAGTAAACTCAGCTCTCGTGTTTCAAGGATTGTTATGGTCAAGGGGAGGTTCAATGATGACACGACACAGAAGTAAGTGATAAGAAATATATTGAAGAAAAATAGTACATACAAGAACGATAGCTGGGAGAAACCCCTCTTCAGCTTAACAATCAAGAATATTACCACTCTTGGTAATGGCTCGCTGAGACTGAATTGAGGCTAAGACTGAGACTGCGCAGAAGAGAGCTCAGTTGGTATATGTCACATGAGGACGAGTCCATCAATAGGGGACACCCCAACAAGTATACTCAGACAGAACCAAGTATATTCGTTTACCATACAGTAAGGGTTAATTATCAATGACATTTTAATTTTTTTTTATTTATAAGTTACTTGTTAAAGTAATATCTACAATACAGTAAAATAAATTAAATATTTACATAAATGAAACTATTAAAAAGAATATTCAACTGATTTATTACTATTAATGAACTTTAACTGGTACAACTTTTTATTGAAAATTGTTAGAGATTCACTTATTAGTGTTGAATTGAGTAGCAACAATGACCGACTAGCCAATTATGCATGAGGCCATCAGTATTTATGGTACTTTGAAAGGTTCCATTCTTGCACCTGGGTGATCTCATTCCTTGAGCCCTGATTGGGTACTGGTTTCAGTGTGGATATGGTGCTAGATAAATATCCACCATTCCACATTATGCTCCCAGTGACTGTACTTAGTGTGCTGGTCCACTGGGTTGTGACACACTTCAGTTGGCTGTGTTCGCTGGTACACAGATCAGGTCAGGTTTGTTTTGGTTTGGTGGCAGTCAGTCAAGGCCACCTGACATAGGTACTGCGAAGCCAACAGTCATGTCACACAGGTGCTAAGACTAGCTCACCTCGAGCTTCAGGAGGCTGTCCGCCCACAGGCTCTAACACTCTCCAGAGGGGTTAGGTCAATCACCTGGTACCTAAGGCACCTCTTTTTAAGAGAATGCTGACAAAGCCCAAGGCATTTTTGTAGCCTCCAGACATGGTTGGATTTTATGGCATATCAACCCTTGTTTGTTACTTCAAGCTAAATCCTTTTCATATATACATATATAAACACACACATACACATATATACAGTGACACACACAAGTACAGGACAGATGTTATTTTCTCTCATAACTCTAGTTTATGTTTGCCATTTTGCCTGACATTTGGTAAGTAATATCTTGTAAAGTTGTGTTAGCAAAAACTAAAGAATTATCCAGAGATATGCGAGATAGAATCATTGAACGTCACAAAGGAGGACATGGTTACGGAAAAATTAGCAAAGAAATGAATCCAGCACTAAGTACAGTAGGAAATATCATCAGAAAGTATAAGAAGTATGGGGACGGTACAGCAAACCTTCCAAGAAATGCAAGACTGAGAAAAATAAATGAGCGTACTTCAAGGTGGATGTGCAAAAAAAAACCTTCATTACTCATCCTGAAATTAAAACTGATCTTGAGGGTGCTGGAATTAATGTAAGTAAGAATACCATTAGCAGAGCTCTATATCGTACAGGCTTTCATTCAAGATCACCAAGAAAAGTGCCTTTACTGAAAACCAAACATGTCAAAGACCAATTAAAGTTTGTCAAAACTTATGAAAAGAAAGGTATGCAGTTTTGGGAAAAGGTAATCTGGTTGGATGAAACGAAAGTTGAACTATTTGGAAGGAACACAGCAACAAGTGCTTGGCGAAAAAATGGCACTGTCTTCAAGAAGCACAATACCATCCCCACAATTAAGTTTGGTGGTGGTTCCATTACGATATGGGGATGCTTTTCATCCAAGGGCACTAGTGAGTTACAAGTTATCCATGGTAGAATGAATGGTAGCATGTACAGGGAGATTCTAGAGAAGAACCTTCAGAAATCTGCAACTTCTTTAGGGCATGGTTGGAATTTCGTGCTTCAACATGACAATGATCCCAAACATACAGCAAAACTTACAAAGGAATGGTTTGAAAATAATGGTATTAGTACTCTCAATTGGCCAAGTCAGTCTCATGACTTGAATCCAATTGAGAATTTGTGGAATACTTTGAAGGTTAAAGTTCATAAGCGGAATCCACAAAATATCAAGCAATTAGAGGAATTATACAAGGAAGAATGGGATCAAGTAATGGTGGATCAGTGTGGAAAACTTGTGGCCAACTATAGAAAGTGACTGGAAGCAGTGAAACAAAACAGAGGCTACGCAACAAAATATTAAATTGATGTGTCCAATACTTTTGCAGGGGGTAATTTTGAACTTTGATAAAAAAAAAAAATGGATTCAACCATGAGTTTTTAATTTTCCTTCTACATACAACTAAAACAACTTAATGAGATATTACTTACCAAAATGGGGAACATAAACTAGAGTTAAAACAAAAAATAACATGTATACAATACTTATGCATATCACTGTATGTATATATATATACACACACACACACACATACATATATTTTTTCGGAAGAGATTCATCATTTTGAGGAAAGCAAATGTCTCACCATAGCTGTGGTGCAACCCAAACAAGGTGCATGGACTAGGTGGGAAAACACCAAGGACACAACCATCACATGGAGCGACATTAAGCAAATGGAGCCTAAGCAATTAGGTTTCCTCATTAAGGCACTCTATGACATATTACCAACACCAGTGAATTTAAAACTCTGGGGGTTATTTACATCCAACCTTTGCAAAGCATGTGGGAAAATTGCTAATCTCAAACATGTTCTAACCGGATGTCAGTATTCCCTAAGAAGTTACACGTGGAGACATAATGAAATCTCGGGGATTATTGCTGAGATTGCAAAAATTTGTTGTGAAACTGCCAATAAAATTTCACGTATAAAAACAAATATACAAATTGTTAAAGAAGGAAATGTTTCAAAAACTCTACATAGAAATAGGCACAAACCAACATTGCTTGATGGCGCGTTATTGCTGACATAGACCAGCAACTCACTTTTCCAATAGAAATAACATCAACTCGCCAACATCCAGATCTTGTCATTTGGTCAGTTGATTAAAAGAAAGTTATCATTGCTGAATTAATGATCCCTTTCGAGGCCAACATCGACTGGGCTCATCAGAATAAATTGGAAAGGTACAAAGACCTACATGAACAGTGTATTAAGAATCACTGGTCAATAGACATAATTCCTCTTGAGATTGGATGTCGAGGTTTTATTTCAAACCCAACATCTAAATTTTTAACCTAACTCGGACTTTCACAAGCAGAGAAGAGGGAATATATAAAAAGATCCAAAACAAGACTGTAACTGCATCTGAGCAGATATGGCATTTGTACAGATCAAATACCATCCAATAAAGTCTAGTAGTATTGTGAGATAGTGCTGGGGCTCCCTGGGTTAGTGGTAATGATGCTTTGGCCCTGAAGCCATGCCTGAATCCAGGGTCATCATCTGATGAAGACTTTATTGGAAGCAAAAACTTTTCATTCTGTAATCAAGAAAGAAGTAAAAGTAAGTTGTAAGTAAAGCTGGTGAAAGTAGTTGAGGGTGACCAGAAGGCTCTGTTTTCAATAGCTACTACACTGAGGTGTAGGGAAGGGCGCTACTCCTTTCTCTGTATTGCTCCACTTTACCCTTGATACGTACCTTTTATTGCTGAGTGTTAAACAAAGAGGTATCAATAGCATTTTTCAAGTCTTTGGGATGACGCAACCTGGGATTGAACCCAAATCTCCCAGACCATTGGCGAACACTTAATTTCTGTCTTGAGTGCAAAGGCATGAAACTGAATCTACTTTATTTCCATGCAATAAGGGTTAATACTTATATTTTCCAAGTCCTCACTGATTTTCTTTCAATATACACATCAATTAAGGAGGTGCCCGTGGTGTAATGGTTACCGTCGTAGAAAATGGACACGGCAACACAAGTTCAAATCCTGGCCGAGACTAATTGCATTTCACATAGCACTAATACCCTTGGGAAAGGTATGAATTCAATTATTCTCTCTCCAGTTAAGGGTAAATAGTAGGGCAGACTAAGTTCTTTAGCCTTGGTGAGGCAACTAGTCTAGGAGAAGGAAAACTCTGAATTTAAACCTGTTAAACTTCGCTTAAAAATTGACCTTGAGTCACATCCTGCCCGAGCGAAGGGGTTGGTAAATATGATATACACATCAATTCTTTTAGAGAAGTTTCGTCATTTTTGTCATCTCAGCTTTTGTTGTTTCTTTGGATCCCTAATAACAGGCTATTCTACTCTTTCCTCAACTTGTTATATATTGACCCTCAACCAAGCAGTCAATCAAGAGATGCACCTGTGTAAATAAGCAGAAGAACAGCAGAAGCAGGTGGGTGTTAAACAATAATATAACCAGGGCACAGACGGTTTGAGTCAGTTGGAGACAAGATGCTGAATTGAGAGCCAGCGGCAGACAGAGGGCTTTGGGCCCTCAGTGACCCACGGTTGAGCAACCCAGCCAAGATGAGGAAGAAGTGCTGCTATGATGAGAAGAACTTGGGGTCAATATAGCAGTCTGTCCCTGTCTCCAGCTCATCTCTCACACACAACAGAAACATCACCCTATCGAGAATAAAGTGTGAGAGATATATTTTCATAAAGAAGTGTGTTCGTTCGTTTATTGAAGTTCATCATTATGTTTGCTTATATTTCCGCATATATTTTTATTATGTATATGTGTATAGTATACAACAAAATGTTCTCTCTCGCTTTTCTAGAAAGATGTTTTTATACTCAAACAACACAAAAGTATTTCCCGTTCTCAGCATCCGATATGTGGTTTGATATGTATACGTGAACTTCAGGTGCTAATTTGTACTAAGTTTCTTTCTTGTGGATTGTTCAGTGTATCTGGCCTTCAACCAAATTTGGTCTCATCCAAAAAAATATCCACACACAAAGTTATATATAACATACAAACACACTAAAACAAAAAATGTATCTGTATAGATTTACTATAATTCATACAGGTGTTGAGTCAATGACAAAGATCTTTGTAGTGAAACAACACCTTTGTTTTATCAGGTTCGTGCCATCACAGTTACCAAAAAAACATTTGTGATGAGAAAATATCTCTCTTGGGAGAGAGAGAGAGAGTGAGTCAGGCAATGTACAATGGAAGCTAGAGTGAGTCAGCCAGTTAGATGACAACCTTCATCCTGTATAAATAAAAGTAAAACTATGACATACCAACTATCTTCCTATACCAAAATGTTCACCAACAGGTAGTCAATTACATGCTACAGTAGAAAGTGGTTGAACCAGCAGGTATAGCCTAATGGGAGAGTAATGGAATCTTAAGAGGTCCAAGTTTTAGAATCCATTTTTTTTTTAAATCAAAAAATCTGATACCACAATATTGAAATTTTGGTTGAGAAGAAAATCAATTAATACAAATACATGATTTTAACATAATTTAAAGCCAGATGATCAAACACTAAATTTTGTGAAGGAAGCTGCTTAATCTTGTGCACAGATTAAAAAAAACTCAGGTAATTTCCTGATTAACAGCTGAAAAAAAAAAAAAAAAAAAAGTCTTGAAGTATCAAATTACCTACCTCTAGTGTATATAAATATCCTGATGTTTCGCTGCTTCAGCTACTAATAATAATTTACTTTATTTGTCTTAACATATTTTGTGAGTATATATATATATATATATATATATATATATATATATATATATATATATATATACACACACACACATACATACATACACACACACACTGTATTTTATGTCTGTATATATTGTCTCAGGGGAAGGTGTTCCACCTTTTCCTAAATTGCTCCATAACTTATAAAGCTGAGTGTTAAGCAAGGAGGCATCAAATACTATTTTTTTGAGTCTTTGGTATGACGCAGCCTAAAATTGAACCCCGGTTTCCCAGACCACTGGCAAACATTCCAACCATTATTCCAATAGGCTGGTGTGTGTGTGTGTGTCTGTGTGTGTATATATGTGTATATATATATATATACACACACACACATACATACACAATAATAGATTACATATCATACAACCAGATCCTCCTACAAAGTAATTAACCATACTGACCCAAACTAGTTTAAGCTCTTAAAAGATGGTGACTTTTTCCTTTAAATGAAAAAAAATCATCAGTTGTCAATTATGCATATATTAGATACACACACACACACACACAGACATTTTTTTTAATCACTTTATGTATTTTTAGAATACAAAGTATAACCACACAATCAGCACGAAATAGACTGTTATAAGCCAGACTCTTGAATATATAAGGTTGGTTTGGTTTTATGGCATATCAAGCATTGTAGGTTATTTAAAGCCAAATCTTTATACATATATATTAAATATATATGATTTGGTTTGGTTGGGTTTTATAGCATATCAACCATTGTAGGTTATTAAATGCCAAATCTTCTTTATACATATATATTAAATATATATGATTTGGTACAGTATGGTATGGTTTGGTTTTATGGCATATCAACCATTGTTGGTTATTTAATGCCGAATTCATTTTTATACATATAAATAGTTCTATTTCAAAAAATTCAGTTTAGCCTAAGTACATAGTTTTAATGTCAAAAACAGTTCTTTTTTTAACAATTCAGTTTAGCATAAGTACACTGTTTGGTTCTATTTAACCCATAGATTGGACCCTATCAATTGCTACCATTCCAGGCCAGAGTGGACCTGGGAACAATGGCAATGAAATTGTATTCTGCATTCCCCAATGCTCAAGCATTATTGTAGCCTCACCATCAGATTATTTAGTGTCATAACAGGACACTCATTGGGAGAGTCTTAAACCTCTGCATCTCTGCAGAGGTTAAAGACTCAGTCAGTGCATTCTACAGCCCCAGCCAACTGGTCCTGATTTAGTTTGTTGGGTTTTATCATATGTCAACCATTGTAGATTATTTAATGCTAAATCTTATTTTTACATATATATTAAATATATATTATTTGGTTTGGTTGGGTTTTATGGCATATCAACCATTGTAGGTTATTTAATGCCAAATCCTCTTTATACATATATATCAAATATATAGGATTTGGTTTGGTTGGGTTTTATGGCATATCAACCATTGTAGGCTATTTAATGCCAAATCCTCTTTATACATATATATTAAATATATATGATTTGGTTGGGTTGGGTTTTATGGCATATCAACCATTGTAGGTTATTTAATGCCAAATCCTCTTTATACATATATATTAAATATATAGGATTTGGTTTGGTTGGGTTTTATGGCATATCAACCATTGTAGGCTATTTAATGCCAAATCCTCTTTATACATATATATTAAATATATATTATTTGGTTTGGTTGGGTTTTATGGCATATCAACCATTGTAGGTTATTTAATGCCAAATCCTCTTTATACATATATATTAAATATATATGATTTGGTTGGGTTGGGTTTTATGGCATATCAACCATTGTAGGCTATTTAATGCCAAATCCTCTTTATACATATATATTAAATATATAGGATTTGGTTTGGTTGGGTTTTATGGCATATCAACCATTGTAGGTTATTTAATGCCAAATCCTCTTTATACATATATATTAAATATATATGATTTGGTTTGGTTGGGTTTTATGGCATATCAACCATTGTAGATTATTTAATGCCAAATCCTCTTTATACATATATATTAAATATATATGTTTTGTTTGGTTTCATGTCATATCAACCATTGTAGGTTATTTAAAGCCAAATCCTTTTTATAGATATATATCAAATATATAACACTTGTAAACATATTTTGTGGTGGACATGATGAGCCAGGACCTGAATCCAGTAATGGAGATTATTCTATAGTGACTTACCTTACCGCCACCATAAAAGAGCCCGTCTTTGTCTAGTGTGTAGAACTTTGATGTGAAAAGAAACAAGTTTGCACTGGAACTAGAATACTTATGCATATCAACCATACGTAATCGGCATGCTTTGCCAACTATAAAAGAAGAGCATAATGAAGGTCAACAGAAGGTGCTCACTCAAGGGATAGAGATTACTGTTAAAGACGATATTGTTGGAGAAGAGTGTACCAAAGACTACAATTGAAGAGGGTGTTGTTGGAGAAGAGTGTACCTGAGATTGCTATTGAAGATGGTGTTGCCAGCACATAACTAAGTTCCATCTATCTTTCTTTCTCCCTCTTTGGTTTGCTTTGTTGCTTTTTTTACCTTCAAGCTATTTCGGCATATATACAATGGACATCAAAGCCTTCGATGTCTGGAATTCTGCAGCACAACTACTGATATGCCCATTGTTGAATGGGTCGAAAATGTGGAGGTGGTTTGTGAACTCTGTGCCATGGACAGATTGAGCACATTCTGCCATTACAACTATGAGGCAGTGCTCTTGCCATGTACATACAACTTAGTAAAGAGCAGAGGGTAGATGCAGAACAAATTAAACGGGTCCTTATAATTGCAACAGACAGGTTCAACATATTTGACCAGTTCATGACATGATGTCTTCATCCTGAGGAAACTGTAGACGAATTCTTGGCTCATATGCATCACTTAGCTCACCTGGTTGGAGAACTACTGCCAGATCGATGGATATCGTGTACATTCATGTCAGGGTTGTCACAACATGTTAAGCAGCTTCTCAGAGCCTCATCCAGGATGGACACAATGAATATAGAGCAGCTTCAGGCCTGGACGAGGGCTATAATGATGGATGATGAAAGGTGCCAGGTGTCAGCCGCCACATCCATATGATGACCGTGTTTCGATGCAGAAGCTCCCCCAGCTAAACTGTGCAGTGGTACAATTATCTGCCACAAGTTCTCTGGGCCTAACCGTATAGCTTAAAACTGTACACAAGGACAGCCAAAGGGGTCAGATAAAGCATGGATGTTCGGCTGCAAAAGACAGTGTTTTCGATGCAATGGAATTGGGCACATTTTATCAGAGTGCCAGGGAAACGCCGAAAGGGGAGAAAGTGTCAGTACCAGCCTTTTTCCCAAGCAAGTGAAAAACTGGAAATTGCCTGCTGTAAAAGTGTTTGTTGATGGATGAGAGTGCGTGGCTCTGGTAGAATCCAGATGCTCATAGAAGTTGGTGAGCAAAGCCATGTGTTGCTGGTGGACACAGGAGGTGGGAGTATTAACTGCCAATGGGAGGACTCTGAAGTGCCTACTGAGCAGGCAAATAGAGTACAGGAGTACACAGTGCCAGACCACGCCCAGGATGCATACGAGGAAGAACTTGTACTGTGGCAGCACAACAGATTGCTATTGCCATATTCTGAGGAAGAACTTGGCCTACTCAAGGGGCTGATTCCCTTGATGGCGGTCATGCAAGAGCACAAGCAGAAGGTACGTCCGGTGCCCGACTATCAGAAGTTGAATGGCTTTGTGAAGGCATTTACTGCTAATGCAGAGGTGTGTACACAAAGACTCTGAGAGTGGCAGCGACAAGGGGCCAATGTATCACTTCTGGATCTGAGAATTGACAACCTACAAATCCATGTCAACAAAGCTCTAGGAGAATTAATTTTTTATTTATTTATTTATTGCGGACTTATACAAAAAGCTCTAGGACTTTTTCAAACAGTGATCATCAAAGGTAAGCAGTTTTGCCTTACACGACTGGGATTTGGCCTAAATATAGCATTGCTTGTCATGAAATCTGTCATCGCCACAATAACATCCCAAGATCAGAAAATCAAGAGTGCCATATCAGCAAATGTTGACAATATTTTTATCAATGAAAGCATAGTTTCTGTAACGCATGTGCGCCAGCCCTTGGCAGATTATAGGTTAGTCTGTAATATCAGGAGCAACTGAGAGACAGGGCTTAGGTTCTGGGTCTACAAGTCTAAAGAGAGAATGACTTCTTCCAATGGAAACACAGAGGTAAAGTTCCGGAAATCCCCCACATAGTAACTTGTCGACATATATTTTCTCTGTGTAGGAAACTGGTAGGCCAATTCCTTGTGTGTGGCTAGCTGAAGGTGGCAACGGTGTTTATTAAGCACCAAACAAGTCTGCTAACGAAAGAATAGGATGTTGAAGTCAGGGCTGCCTCTCTCTGTCACATGCTGGTGGAAACAATGGGTAGAGTATGCGAATCAGATCCTGTCTGGGGAGACTGGTGCATAATTGGTGATGAAATGATGGTCTGGGTGGACACAAGTTCCATGGGTACAGGAGTGGCATTTGGAGTAAATAGAAGCATCGTAGAAGATGCTTGTTGGTTGCATCTGACTAATGATGCCAGGCAGATCAAGCTGGCCAAACTTGATGCAGAAATTTAAACAATCCCTCTTAGGAGAAGCTCTTGAAACAAAAGACCACACCCGCCCTGTCAATTGTGTGATCAAGAGATCAGGGTGGAGGTAGCAGACATGACAAGCTAGACCTGAATATAGTAATGGAGATAGTTGAGACTTACCACCATAAGAGAACCTGTCTTTGTCTAGTGTGTAAAACTTTAATGTGAGAAGAAACAAGTACGCACTGGAACTAGAATATTTATACATATCGACGACGTGTAATCAGCGTGCTTTGCCAACTATAACAGAAGGGCATAATGAAGGTCAACAGAAGGCACTTTAGAACTCGGGGGATAGAGATTACTGCTGAAGACAATGTTGTAGGAGAAGAGTATACCAAAGATTACAATTGAAGACAGTGTTGCCAGAGAAGAGTCCAGCATGTAAGTTCCATCTACAGGCTATCTTTCTCTCTTTAGTTTTGCTTTGTTTTATCATTAAGGGTTTTCAGACTATTGTCTTCATCTTTATTACTATTTGCACAACGTTTCGGCTGATATGTCCTCCGGCTATCTTCAGGTGTTTGTCAAACTCAGGAACCTTCACAGAACTTCAAACTACATCCTTTATTGAATTCACGGGGGTCGCCTGTTCTGATTCCGTTAGCCATAACTGGGTACAAGTGTTAAGTATTCCAGTATTGTTACTTATAATTCATTTGCACACAGTCAAATGGTTTCAGGTATTGCTATGTAATACCAATAATTCTATTTTGCACACAGGTAAACTGTTTCAAGTATTCCACAGTAATAGTTTTATTTGAACACAGTTAAATGGTTCCAAGTATTGCTATGTATCACTAACTGTTGTGGACCAGTAAAAGGTCCGGAAGAAAGACACAAACTCAGGATTATGTGAAACAAGTATATTGAATGAAAGTATAAATACAGTATAGGTAAAAGAGTGTTGAATGTCAGTCTGACTGCCAAAGTGTTAGAATGGAGTTAACTTAACACCGAGATGAATATTCTCCCGGTATTCATAGTAATAGGAAGAGTTCATTATAGTCCATAAGGTAGGTACCATAACACTAATAATTCAGTTAAACACCAGTCAGTCATTTGTTTACACAGTAAAATGGTCAAACAGTTCTATTTCAATCAATTCGATTCAATCTAAGTCATTTGCTAGTACACAGTTTAAAATGTCAAATAGTTCTATTTAACCCATAGACAAGACCCTATCAGGTGTTACCATTCTGGATCAGAGTGAACCTGGGAGCAATGGCAATGAAGGGATACTTTGTATCCCCCAGAGCTCCAGAATTGAACTCTCACCATCAGATTGTTTCATGTCATATCCAGGATACTTATTGAGCAGGGAGATCTAATCCCTCTGCAGAGATGCAGTCTGTGTATTCTACAGCCTCAGCCGACTAGACTGGAGTTCATAAGGTAATCAATCAAAAGTAGCACATCATAGCAAGATCAATACCTTTAAATAAAATAAATAAAGCTATTTCCAGTTCAATTTGCAGCTGAATGATAATTTTGTGAGATCCACTCTAGAATGAATTCCATTTTCTTAATCATTCAAATTCTTGATGTCAGGTTTTCAAAATAGACTAAGTGTTATTGTATTGACATCAACAACACCTGGTTTTGTATTATAAGCTGTAGGAGGATGGGGGCCTCTGGAGAGGGCAAAATGCTGACATCAGCAGTATAACAATGCAAAGAAACTACAAGCGTGAAATTCCCACACACTGTATGGAAACCAACACTGGATACTTGAAATTGTGAGGGAAAAAATGTTTTTTTCAAAAGAAATGCAAATGGATTCCCAACACAGTGTAGATTAAGTGAGTGATCTTATGAAGGTTTAAGATATATAATGTTAGGAATTTTAACCAGTTAATCAATGCATAAAAACTTGGGGGTGGGGTATCAATTTCAAATAATTAATCAATAAGACAAAAAAAAAGAAAAAAATAAGAGAAAAATGAAAAGAAAGGAAATAAAGAAAAAAGATAAAAACAAAAAGAAAAGAAAAAACAGAAAAAGAAAAAGAAAGAAAGGAAAAGGAAGAAAAAGAAAGGAAAAGGAAGAAAAAGGAAGGAAAAGGAAGAAAAAGGAAGGAAAAGGAAGAAAAAGAAAGGAAAAGGAAGAAAAAGAAAGGAAAAAGAAAAAGGAAGGAAAAGGAAGAAAAAGGAAAAGGAAGAAAAAAGAAAGGAAGAAAAAGGAAAAGGAAGAAAAGGAAAAACAAAGAAAAGAAAAAACAGAAAAAGAAAAAAAGAGGGGAAAGGAAAGAAAAAAGAAAAGGAAAAAAAAGAATAAGAGAGGAGAATAAAAGAGCCATGGGTCGGTTGTAAGAAGGTTATTAAAAAGTAAAGCAAGTAAAGTCACTTTAATCAAAGTTTTGGATAATATTTCGTATTTGAAAGGATATTTTATTTGTTTTTATCCTTCATTTACAATGGGTTATTGTAGAATACAGATTGTTGAAATATGTAGGTAAAATCAAGATAACGTATGTCAGTCCAATGATTACAATCGCGTTCATATTTCTACGAAAATACGGCTGTCTCCATAGTTATACAATCTGGAACGAAAGGGATAATAGCCTCGCGTTCTTATACAAAGCGTTTTATGTTCATTTGGTGATCTGTTATACCCTCAGAAACACTTAGAAATAGATATTTTTTACATTTAATCTTATCATTTTCCAGATTTGAAAGGGGATTATTAATCTACTTTTTTTAAAATCACATTTTTAACTCTTTTTAGTCCAGGCAACCACTGTAATTAAATGAATTCCCTCTTACAGGCTTAATACCTTGTAATGGATGTAACAATGTCTTACCGAATATCAAAAGCATGCACTGTCTCGCTTGTCTAGCTGCCAATTGCAGAGAGCCCTGCGCGTATGCGCAAAACTGCCTATTTTATACAGCGTGGCCATTTTGCATAACAGGGCAAATGGGCGTTGTAAAAACCAGGCGAGTGGACATGGGGATTCAGATTTTTTTCTTGATTTCGGTGAGCGAGTGTAAACAGTGGGATTATGACTGTGATTGAGATCTACATGGTGAGCACAACTGAAACCGACAGCATGAATGGTGACATTACATCTATGCTTGAAATCTACAACAAGAGCATAACTGAAGGCAACACTAGAGAAATACATCAGTAACAGAGAGGATCTAAGGGAGAAAGAGAGTCATCTGTCTCTCATAACAATTACAGAGAGAACAGCTCAGCAGAGAGAGAGAGAGAGAGAGAGAGATTGATTGATTGATTTAAACTTACCAGAGGTTAGGAAAGTGTGTATATTGTACAATTATATTTACATTATTTTACAGTTTAAAAACAAATTTTTGCACAGTTATACGATATCAGGTATTCATCATCATGTCGTGCCATCAGCACAGATATCCCAGACCTTCTCTCGCCACCCCTCCCTATCGTTCATCACTTCCGGCAGGTCTTCAAGGCTACACCCCGTATCCTCACAGAGCTGCTGTATGTAGATGCGAGCTGGTCGCCCTGACTTTGCTCGGCCATGTGTGGGGGTCCATAGGAATACATTACTTATGAGCTCGTCCCTACTTCTCCAGCAGTGTCCTGCATGTCTGGTTTGTCTAACTTTGATAGTTTTTGTGATAGGTGGTAGGTGGCCGTATAGCAGCTGCTTTGTGGGGTGTTGCCTCCAGGACTCGTTCAATATTGCTGGTAGCATTCTTGTGTAGTTGCCGTCAAGCTTTTTCTCCATTCGTTTCGTTAGCGTCGATGTAGTGCATCCATACAGCAGTATCGACACAACCGTTGCTTGAAAGAAATTGCATTTCATTTTATCAGTCAGGTCTGACTTCCATATGATCGATAGCCTATTGATGCCTTTGCTAGTTGCAAGGTATTTCTGACTTATAAAAATAATTTGCAAACAGATCTATTTCATCGATAGATGGAATCCAAACAGATACTACCACTTTGAGTGAGTAATGAAGGAATACTCCACACTTTCCAGAACTAAACCATTACCACCAGATACAGTTTAGTGTTATTCTTATGATATTCCTTGGGAGGAAGGAGTCTTACCCTTTTGCAATCAATACTATCAACATATTCTAAAATCAATCAATCAAGAGAGAAAGAGAGAGAGAGCGTGCACACTTAAAGACCAATCTGAGGTGAATCTCCAAATATAGTTTAAAACTTTTCCAGGGACGATTCTAAATTTCTGAAAGTTTTGTTGAAACTGGGCCAAAAATGATAGAGCCCTGGGTGTATAGATAGACATTTGGTGAATAAAAATAAGATTATTTACAACCAACCTGTAAGCTTCCCACATATCGGGTGTTAAAGTCTTAGTGCTACCCCAAAAGCCATGAAATAAATTGCTTAAATGTATCACTCAACACTTCAAGGAAATAAATTCCTTGCACATTATACTTCCTTCCAGAATTCAACACTCCTTGAAATACAAGTGCTGCCTTCCGGTATGTAATGACCTTTACTAAGAGCCAATAACCTGAAGGTAATAAGCTACTTTAAGCTCACTCTCTTCAATGACCAGCTGACCATTAGAAGACAGGCAAAAAAGAGGAAATTTGTGTGAGATTTTAATAGGCATTGATGGATTGGGTTGTCTTTAAGGAGAATATTAAAGAGGATTTTTTTAGTGTATATAAGCAGTGACGTAATCAGTGTGGGAAGAAAAAGAAAAACAAGAGGGAGAAGATAAAAAAAGCAAGAAAGAGAAAAGAGAGAGAGAGAGAAAGGAGAAAAAGGAAGGTGACAGAAGAAAAGAAAGAAAAGCAAGAGGGAGAGAGAGAGAGAGAGAGAGAGAGAAAAAAAAATAAGAGAGAGAAAAAGAAAGAAAAAAGACAAAGATAAGATGATGATAAAATGAAATTCAGTTTCTTCCAGGCAGTGGTCGTGTCAGCACTGCTGTATAGATGCACCACCTGGACGCTAACAAAACAGCCCGAGAAGAAGCTAGACAGCAATTACACAAGAATGTTGCAAGCAATATTGAATAAGTCCTGACGGCAACACCTCACAAAGCACCAACTATATGGTTATCTGCCTCCCATCACGAAAACTATCCAAGTTAGACGAACCAGACACGCAGGACACGGATGGAGAAGCAGGGACAAGTTCATCAGTGATGTACTCCTATGGACCCCCACATATGGCCGAGCAAAAGCAGGACTACCAGCTAGAACATAGATACAGCAGCTATGTGAGGATACAGGATGTAGCTCTGAAGACCTGCCAGAGGCGATGAACAATAGGGAGAAGTGGGGAGAGAGGGTCAGGGATATCCGTGCTAGAGGCACAACATGATGATGATGATGATTTAGTTTAATGGCATATCAACCCTTGGTGGTTATTCAACGTCCTATATATACATATATGACTTGTAAGTGAATAGTTTGTAAGTAACTTTTTTTTTAAATAAGTTAGAATTCATTTGTTTGTACACAGTTAAATAGTTTCAAGTATTGCTATAAAACACTAATAATTCTACTCAACATGATTCATTTGTTTGCACTCAATTAAATGATTTTAAGCATTTGTATGTAATACTAATAATTCAATATGATATAAATCCTTTTTTTGCTCATAATAAAATGGTTTCAAGTATAGTAAATGATTAAACAGTTCTATCTGACGCTTAGATGGGACCCTAACATATACTATCATCCAGGTCAGACAGGACCTGGGAGTAATGGGAATGAAAGAGTACTCCACATTCCCCAAAGACTGGAGTCTCACCATTAGATGGTTTAGTATCATACTGAGGACACTTAATGTTGGGTGGGGGTGGGGGGGTCTTATTCCTCTGCAGAGGTGCAGTCGGTATATTCGACAGCCTCACCTGAAAGGGCGGCAAAGATAATAAAAAAAAGAGGATGTAAAGACAGAGAGAAAATAACAAAGAGAAAGAAAAGATAAAAAAGAGAGAGAGAAAATAACAAAGAGAAAGAAAAGATAAAAAAGAGAGAGAGAAAATAACAAAGAGAAAGAAAAGATAAAAAAAGAAAGAGAGAAAATAACAAAGAGAAAGAAAAGATAAAAAAAGTAAGAGAGAAAAGGTGAAACAAGAGAAAAAGGAAAGACAGAAAACCACAGAAGGTAATAAAGGTCAGCTTGTTTTATGGCACATTAACCCTTGCAGGTTATTTAATGCTAAATCCCACACACACACACACATATATATATATATATATATATATGAAGGTTGCAGGAAAAAATATAATCCAAATAGGTAAATATATCATGATGTAAAGTCGACGTTAACGTTTCGGTTTCAGTAACCATCATCAGGACTTAGATATGAAATAGTTCACATATCGATGGGTGCTTGCTGATATGACAGGAGCAAATGAGAAATATACAACGAAAAGATAAATAAACATGCACATCACGTTCAAAATTCAAAAGTCATCAGAACGTGTTTGGCACGTGGAAAAATATTTGAAAATGTTGGATTTTTCAAAGAAACGAGACAAAACCTCCCGTTTATTGAGAAATACGCAACAAATAAGTTTTCATATGTATAGATCATTTGGAATCATCCATGTTAAATGTTATGTAAGAATATATATGTATGTGTGTGTGTGTGCATGATTTAATAATTTGTAGGTAACATTTTAAACAAGCCAGAGCTCATTTGTTTGCACACAGTTAAATGGTTTCAAGTATTACTATGTAATACTAACAATTCAATTTAACATGTCATTTGTTTGCACACAGTTGAATGGTTAAACAGTTCTATTTGATCCATAGTTGGGACCTTAACAGATCAGAAGGACCAGGAAATAATAGCGATGAAGGGGTATTCCATATTTCTCCAGGTCTGAAGCTTCACCATCAGATTTATCCAGGACACTTGTTGGGGAGGGGGTTACTCTTTTGTAGAGATTAAGTCCGATGGGCTAAGTTGATAAAAATGAGAGAAAAAGGTACAAGAATAATGAATCGAAGAATTAGATTCCAATATAAGTTTTTGTATACCAGATGGTTAGAGTGATCGCCAATGACCCAGGAGACCTGGCTTCAATCCCAGGTCAAGTCATACCAAAAACTCAAAAAAGGGTACTTGATGCCTCCTTGCTTAACACTCAGCCTTATAAGGTACAGATCAAGGTTAAAGTGGAGTAATCCAGGGAAAGGAGTAGCGCCCTCTCCTACACCTTGGGGTAGTAGCTATCGAAAATGGAGCCTTCAGGTCACCCTCGACAAAGGGAGACAACTTTACTTTTTTTTAATTCACTAATTTAATTTAGATGTAGCACAAGACCGCATGAATGGGGCACCTAATGAGAAACGAACTCACTCGTGTAGGTTTGCTAGTCTAACATGCTAACCATTACACCACCCGAGGTGCCCTTTTTTTTTTCTTTTTTTTTTTTACCAACCCCTCCGCTCGGGCAGGATATGACACAAGGTCAATTTCTTTTTTTTTTTTAAGCGGAGTTTAACAGGTTTGAATTCAGAGTTTTCCTTCTCCTAGACTAGTTGCCTAACCAAGGCTGAAGAACCTAGTCTGTCCTACTATTTACTCATAGCTGGAGGGAGAATAATTGGATTCATACCTTTCCCAAGGGTATTAGTGCTATGTGAAATGCAATCAGTCTCGTCCAGGATTTGAACTCATGTCGCCGTGTCCATTTCCTACGGCAATAACGACTACACCACGAGACAACTTTACTTTTTGTAAATTTATCAAAGGAATGATGGAAAATTTCTCTTTTGAACTATTTTATACAAGTACCTTAAAATTATATAAAATATGTAAAAGTTTTCAAAAATAAGCATGAAATTTGTTTAAAATTTGTTTAAAAGTCTTTGAAAATATGTTTAAAAGCCTTTGAAAATATGTTTAAAAGCCTTTGAAAATATGTTTAAAAGTATTTGAAAATATGTTTAAAAGTCTTTGAAAATATGTTTAAAAGTCTTTGAAAATATGTTTAAAAGTCTTTAAGAATATGTGTAAGATTTGTTTTTTTGTTTTTTTTTTAATATAAAAAATACATAAAATAATGAAAAAAAATATTAAAAGATTAAAATTTGAAATAATAAAAAGGAAAAAATATAAAAAGTGATATTTATAAAAAGAAAAAAAATTTTTAAGTCAAAGATTTTTAAATTAAAATTTAAAATCAAAAACCACATGACTTCCTGAATTGATATTTCTATAGAGTCTGAGGCCTCGAGGATGGGGGATAAATTTTCCTCATTTACTTTTTGGATAAACTAATTAAAAATCAAAAAACAAGGAGCCATTTTTTAATACTGGGAAATAGACTCCACTAATTCTGAGAAAATATTCAATTTCTTAACCTTAATGGAATTTTTCTTTGGGAAAATCCCTCCAGCAAATATACATCAACCAGACCGTTACAAGAAACAACTGCAGTTAGAGTATGTGGAGAATAAGTGTCTATGACTTCCTGCTCTGAATGAAAAGTGAGTGTGGTTCTTGCAATAGAGACATTATTTGCATGGAAGCAGTCTGACCAATTGCAAATTTCTATCTTCTCCAGAAAAGTAGTTAGCGGCAGTGAAAACTTTGGTATGTGAATGGCAATAAGATCACTCTGAATGGATTTGGTTAGTTTGATTTGGTTGGTTGGATTTTATGGCATATCAACCTTTGCAGGTTATTTAATGCCAAATCCATTTTTATACAAATAATCAGTTCTATTTCAAACAATTCAGTTTAGCATGAGTACACAGTTTAATTGTCAAAAACATTTCTATTTCAAGCAATTCAGTTTAGTCAAGCAGTTCAAATTAAGCTAATTCAGTTTATTATAAGTACAGATTCTATTTACACACAGTTAAATGTCAAAACAGTTCCATGTTAAACAATTCAGTTTAGTGTAAATACAGTTTCTATGTCAAAAAACACTTCTATTTGAAATAATTCAGTTTAGTATAAGCACACAGTTTAAATGTAAGTATGGTTTAATTGTCAAAAACATTTCTATTTCAAACTATTCAGTTTAGCATAAGTATGCCGTTAGTTCTATTAACCCATAGATAGGGCCCTATCAGGTGCTACCACACTGAGTCAGAGTGGACCTGGGAGCAAGGGCACTGAAGGGGTGTTCTATATTCCCCAAAGCTCCAGCATTACTAGAGACTCACTATCAGATTGTTTAGTGTCATATCAAGACACTCGTGGTGGTGGTAGGGGTCTTACCCCTCTGCAGAGGTGCAGTCAGTGTATTCTACAGCCCCAGCCAACTGGACAAGAATGGATTTGGAAGTCAGATTTTTTTATCCATTTTTTCTTAATGTTGGATTTCAAAGTTTGGATCTCTGAATCTGAATACAAACACTGTCACTAACAAATCGACACTTCTCTCTTAATTGTTTTGGTTTCTTTGTTTAATAGCATATCAAACTTTGTGGGTTATTTAATGCCAAAGCCATCCTTGTAGAAGAACAGCAGTGATACTATTCAACCCATAGCTGGAGTAATAGAAACATTTGCCTTAATACCTGCAAGGTGTAATCAAAAAGTATTGATAGTGAAACTAAAAAAAATTTATATTCTAAGATTGAAATAAAAATCTGTTAACAACGAAACAACTTATAAAATAAAGTGATAGTCTTTATCTAAATGAGTTGGTGCTAATTTTTACATTCTAAGATTGAAATTCTACAGCCCCAGCTGACTAGGCTGGCAATGGTTTTACAATAAATTGTGGGTCTCTCCCAAAAGTTGAGAAGATAAAGAGGTTGTCACTTGATCCCAGTGATAAAAGAACAGACAAACATTACTTCAATTTAATTCCCACATTTACCGATGTGTTAATTCAGGCTGGCAATTACTGTTTTTTTTTAAACATTTCCTCATAGAAAAGAGAAAAAGTCCTTGCAGCTTCTCAAGTTTATCTCCAAGCCTCTTAAAAGAAGCGGCTTCTAAAATGATAAAATAAAAAAAAAAAAAAAATACCCACTCTGTAATACTCCTGAAATCCAACCGCTAAAATTTAAAACACAAACTTTCTCATGCCTGTTTCAATCAATCCTTACATCTGTCTATCAAATGCCCCCACACTTCCATTGCTAGTGAAAGGATATTACATAACTTATTTCTATGAGATAAAGAATTTGGGTGATTTTTTTTTTTTAATTAGGTTCAGCTCAAATGTAGACCTGACAAAATTATTGTTCTGTTGCAAACTGGACAGTAAATTGCTTTATTCACTAAAAGCATTGATTTACGAAAAAATTGGCCATGGTGAGCTGTTTTTGTTGGGTTATGGTTATATATATATATATAAACACACACAAAGAGAAATGAAAGATAAGATGAATAGGAATACTTGTTTTGTGTTACTATCATTTTTAACTAATCTTGACCGAAGGTGATTGTTTGAAGTTGTTTTTTTAAACAGTTTTTAAAAGAATTGATATGCTATAAGAGAAAGGACAAAGAGTTGATACGCTACAAGAGAAGTGACAAAGAGTTGATATGTGATAAGAGAAAGAAGAAAAGAGTTGATATACTCTATGAGAGAAGTGACAAAGAGTTGATATGCTATAAGAGAAAGAAGAAAAGAGTTGATACGCTTTGAGAGAAGTGATAAAGAGTTGATATGCTATAAGAGAAGCGACAAAGAGTTGATATGCTATAAGAGAAGCGACAAAGAGTTGATATGCTATAAGAGAAGCGACAAAGAGTTGATATGCTATAAGAGAAGCGACAAAGAGTTGATATGCTATAAGAGAAGCGACAAAGAGTTGATATGCTATAAGAGAAGTAACAATACACACACAAATATTCACTTCAGATGGTTAAAGGTAAGCACACATAATTACTGAGTACTGTTGGCATTATACTAGAACCAAACTAAATTTACTAAATTCTAAACAATACTTACAAACTTAATGAGAATTATAGTAATCTAAATGCTATAATGCCATGCAGCAGTTATGTTGATACTGCTATATGGATGCACTACATGGACACTAACTAAATGGATGGAGAAAAAGCTTGACGGTAACTACACAAGAATGCTGCGAGCAATACTGAACAAGTCCTGGAGGCAACACCCCACAAAGCAGCAGCTGTATGGCCACCTATCACCCATCATGAAAACTATCAAAATTAGAAACTAGACATGCAGGACACTACTGGAGAAGTACGAGCTCATAAGTGATGTACTCTTGTGGACCCCTTCATATGGCCAAGCAAAGTCAGGGTGACCAGCTCGAACCTACATACAGCAGCTCTGTATAGATACAGAATGTACCTCTGAGGACCGTCCGGAAGTGATGGACGATAGGGAGGGGTGGAGAGATAGGGTCAGGGATATCCGTGCCGATGACATGACAAGATGATGATGTTGAAACGCTATAATGTCATTTTCTTGTCCGACCAGCAAAGACTAATTTACATCAGTTCTGTGCGGACACAGGATGCAGTTCAGAAGACCTGCTGGGAGTGATGAATAATAGGGAAAAGGGAAAGAAAGAGTCTGAGAAATCCATGCTGTCAGCACAACTTGATGATGAGGAAATGCTATGAATGAAACAATTTTGTCCTGTCCCCCCCCCCCTTTTTAACTAATCTCTACTCTGAATAAGTTGTATAGCACCATGCCTTTCCCTTGGACAACATTGGTATCAGGAAAAGATTGGTTGGTTGGTTAGTTTCTCTGTTTAATGGCATATCAACCTTTGTAGGTTATTTAATGCCAAAGCTATTCTCCTAGAAAAACAGTAGTGATGCTATTTAACCCATAGCTGGGAGGATAAGGGGGTTCATACCTTTCCCAAGGGTATTTGCCCGAAAGTGAACATAATAGCGCGACTGGAGTACGAACTCACCTACTATGATTCCGCAGTCCATCGCTTTAACCATTACACCACAAGGACACCCCCTCAGGAAAAGAGGAGAGACCTGCAGCATGGGTAACTGCCAGTCATCCATACAAGTTATCCTGAGATCCAGTCTTTCCGAGACTGACAGATGTCACCCTTGTACATTTTTTTTTAACAGGTCATAAGCTAAAAAAACACAGCAAGGAGAGAGATTATCTATATTTTGAAAGTAATTTATCAACAATTTCCAAAGTCTAAAAAGGATCTGTGCCAAAGACTGCCTGGTCCCAGGAAAAAAAAAAAAGATCCTTAAAGGTTATAAGCAAGGGACATTTCTTTTTTTCCTCCTGCCAAATGAGTCAAATGTCTGCCCTTCAAAAATAAACAGTGTGTTAATAAAGACAAATGATACTCAAATAATCAGCTCTTCATGTTGCCAACAAGGAGAAAGCAGACACGTCCTTTTAAATCTTACAAATTATGATAGATAAAGTACCTTCACTTTTAACTGCATTTGACTATCGTTAATTTTGAGCTGGTTTGAAAAAAATATTTTTATTATACAGGATGACTGAAAAGTAACTTCCTATTTTAAAATTCATTTCTTGTAAAAATTCAAGACTAGAAATAAATCATGAATTTTAAAATAAGGACTTACTGTTCAATTACCAAATAAATTTGAAAAAAAATTTATTGTTCATGCAAGCAACAAATTATTTGAAATGACACAAATAGGAAAGATAGTCTTTATTTTCACTGGTTTTTACTTTATGCATCCTGGTATTTCAGAACCTAATTAGTGACGAAAGTACTTCTGTTTTATGTCAGGGCAAAAAAATGATCATATTTTTTATGAAAATATACTTAAAATATATTTGTTCAATACCATAAATTCTATCAAAATTAGATTTATGGCATCTTAAGTCTTTTTACTTAATTATAAAATCATTGGTCAAATGAGTAGAGTGTTCGTCAATGGTCCAGGGGACCAGATTTCCATCCCAGGTCGAGTCATACCAAAGACTCAAAAATGGTACTTGATGCAGCCTTGCTTAACACTCGGCATTATAAAGTAAGGACCAAGAGTAAAGTGGAGCGATCCTTGGAATGGAATGGTGCCTTCCCCTACACCTCGGTGTAGTAGCTATTGAAAAGGGAGCCTTCGGGCCATCCTTGACTACGGTTGCTAACTATTTATCAATTCATAATATCTTGTCTATAGCTTTCAAGATAGGAATATCTGTTGACTAAAATCCTCTAAAAATTTGGTTTAGTAATGCTTTCATCAGTTCTTGATCAATGACAATCTCTTTCTTCCTGATTTTCAATAAATTTCTATAGTAAAATCATATGCAATGAATCAATTTCTACAGTAAAATCATATACAATGAATTAATTTCTACAGTAAAATCATTAACAATTCATTAGAATTATGCCTATGATTTAACCTTATTCTGCCAGGCATGCTTGAATAATTCCTTACCTTGAAAATCCTTTCAACTTGAATTTTAATGCTTTTCTAAAGAAAAATAAATCGAGATGAAAATGTTTATCCATCAACATCTATAATGATCATTAAAGAAATCATTGTCAAGACATGCTGACAGCATGATTTCCTTGACTTTCTCACCATCTGACCCTATCAACCATCACTCTTTCAGCTCTAACGTGTTAATTAATGAACAATGATACTATTTAACTGAATAGGAAATATGGTTTATATCTACCTAATTATTCATCATCATCTATAGTAAGTTGGGACCTTAGTCAAAGGCGACCAGAAGGCTCCCTTATCGAAAGCTACTACACCAAGGTGTAGGGGAGAGCGCTACTCTTTTCCCTGAATTGCTCCACTTTACCCTTGATACATACCTTATACTGCTGAGTGTTAAGCAAGGAGGTATCAAGTACCATTTTTAAAGTCTTTGGTATGACGCGACCTGGGATTGAACCCATTGGTGAACACTCTACCCACTAGGCCAATGAGCCAGTTAAGCCAAACTTGGTAAATAAAGTATACAGGTGATTTGTTTATAGTGGTGAAGGTGTGTAGAACCAGCCACATTTTCTTGGACAAGCAAATAAAAGATTGGTAATCTGGCGTGTCACAGATTTTTCAAACATTACTCCGGTTTTGAATTTGGATTTTTCTTCCTTCTAGATTGGTTTTCATATTTACAAGGTTCGGGAACCCAGTCCACTCTAGTATTTTAACCATAGCTAGGACGGGTAGATAAGATGGATACAGGTTTTTCGTAAAGACATTAATGTGCAATGAAACACAAACAGTCCAGGATTTGAACCCAACTTGTAGAATCCATTTTCTTTTATAATAACAGTTATATCAATCTGCAGTTCTGTCTTCGATAACTAAACTGATTAAAGATAGAAAAGAAGAAAGAAGATAATACTTCTTAAGATGGGTTTCATTAATTTACACAAATATACAATATGATTTATACTGTTTATTTATCACATCTTGTAAAAATAACACGAGTGTTGTGTCAAAAAGCACGGGGGGGTGAATAAAGATGACAAGGAAAACTAGTCAAAAATTAATATGAAAATCTCAGCAATCAAGAAAAATCAATTTTTCTAATTTTAAAAAAAAACAAAAAAACTTGGAGGTGGGGGTAGTAATTTACGAAGCTCTTTGCTTCGATGTAGCACAAGGCCAAATGAATGGGGCACCCAATGAGACTCGAACTCACTCGTGTAAGATTGCTAGGCTAGTTTGCTAACCATTACACCACCAGAGGTGCCTAACTTGGAGGTGGGGGTAGAAAGAAAAATCAATTTAAAAAAATTTCTGAAAACAAAATGACAAGAAATTTTTTTTTTTAATTTATGTTAATCAATGAACAATAGTACCTTGTTTGGTTTCTCTATCTAATGGCATATCAACCTTTATGAGTTATTTAATGCCAAAGAACAGCTGTGGTGCTATTTAACCAAAAGCTGAGGGGGATAAAAGGGTTTATACCTTTCCCCAAAAGTATTAGTCCAAAAGTTAACATAATAGCACAACTGGAGCTCAAACTTTGTATGTTAGCCCCTATGCCTTGATAGTTTTTCAACCGTGAGCCCAGTTGGCTGGGGCTGTAGAATACACTGACCACATCTCTGCAGATGGGTAAGACACCCTCAACAACTATCCTGGATATGACATTAAACCATCCGATGGGGAGGCTCCAGCCTTAAAGATTTGGGAAAAGTGGAGTAGCCCTTCATTGCCATTGCTCCCAGGTCCACTCTGACCCAGAGTGGTAGCAGCTGATGGGGTCCTATCCAGGGGTCAAATAGAACAAACTAAGTGTGCAAACAAATGACTGATGTTGAATTGTGACCGTTATATAGTTATACTTGAAACTATTTGACTGTGTGCAATAGAAAGCCCAGTCACATATAAGAATGTTTACTACAAGATGTGTTAAGAAATCATATATATATCTGATGTATAAAGAGAAAAATTGAAAAACAAGGTAATCCAAAGAAAAGAATTTAATGTAAAAGAAAGTCAATGCTATAATGTTCTGGTTCAAATGAACTATCATCAGGACTTGGACGGATGATACCAAATATCATCCAAATCCTGATGATGGTTCATTAGAACCGAAACGTTATAGTACTGACTTACTTCTCTTTGGATTACCTTGTTTGTCAATTTTTCTCTATATATTGTCGGTAAGGGGGGTCTGCATGGTGTAATGGTTAACGTGATGGGAATCCTAGTAAGCGAGTTTGTACTCCAGTCACGCTGTTATGTTCACTTTTGGGCAAATACCCTTGGGAAAGGTATGAACCCCTTTATCCTCCCAGCTATGGGTTAAATAGTACGACAACTGTTCTTCTTGGAGAATGGCTTTGGCATTAAATAACCTACAAAGGTTGAGATGCCATTAAACAAAGAAAATTTTTTTAAAAAAATGTTAAAATACTTATTATAAATGTTCAAACAAAAATGTACGTAAAAAAAAAAAGTGTTTAAAGAAATACTTATAAAAAAAAAAAAAAAAGAATCCCCCCACACACACACACACAAAATATACCAAAAATATAATCAAAAACTGAAATACCATCAATTTACTTCAAAAACTCATCCAGCATTAAATGACCCTTTGTGGCTGATATGCCAAAAAACAAAACCATCTATATTGTCGGATTTATTTCCATTTTATATATAAACTGAATTTGGCATTGAATAGCCTACAATAGTTGATATGCCATGAAACTAAACCTTTTCCACAGTGTAAGCCACAATACTATGATACTTTTCAACCAAATATAGAATAAGACTTATATCAATATATTTGTCCACCGACATTAATGATAACCATTAAACTAAGCCAAATCTTAGTTGATAAACTGCACAGGTGATTTGTTTATTGTGGCAAAGGTTTGTGTAGAAACAGCCACACTTTTAGCTCACAGAAAAATGGTAGACTGGTGTATCAGTTTTTCTTTCTCCTAGATCAGTCACCCTACCTACTATTTTATATATAATGAACTCTCCTGTTGATCTTGAAGTATGAGAAACCAACAGTTCAGTTAAAGATAAGAACTGTTGAACCATTTACACAAGTGATTTGTTTATAGTGGTGAAGATTTGAGTAGAACCAGCCTCACTTCTTGGATAATCTGATT
Source organism: Sepioteuthis lessoniana (assembly GCA_963585895.1). Classification (NCBI taxonomy): domain Eukaryota; kingdom Metazoa; phylum Mollusca; class Cephalopoda; order Myopsida; family Loliginidae; genus Sepioteuthis; species Sepioteuthis lessoniana. The sequence goes on along the minus strand of OY757945.1, from coordinate 7,741,724 downwards.
GCAGAAGAACAGTGAACCAATGATGATAGATTCTCCTGAACGAAACTACTGATGTTTTGTATTCAAAGTTTTTCCTTCTAGATCAGCTGCTTTACTGAAACTTGAAACCCCTATTTAACCAAGCACTGAGGGTGGAGAAGACATGGATATATACCTCTCTCTCAAAGGCATTAGGGTGAAGTGAAACACAAACTTGTCTCACTAAGTCCATTTCCTATGATAATAACAATTACACCACTCCTGCCTACCCACACAGACACAAGTACATGTTATCCAATTTACCCAACCCCTCCGCTCGGACAGGATATGACACAAGGTCAGTTTTTAAGCGGAGTTTAACAGGTTTCAATTCAGAGTTTTCCTTCTCCTAAACTAGTTGCCTCACCAAGGCTGAAGAACCTAGTCTGCTCTACTATTTACCCATAGCTGGAGGGAGAATAATTGGATTCATACCTTTCCCAAGGGTATTAGTGCTACGTCCAGGATTTGAACTAGAATCGTCGTGTCCATTTCCTACGACGATAACCATTACACCACGGGCACCTCCTTCAACCCCTCTGCTCAGGCAGGATATGACACAAGGTTGTCAAGGCACCTCCCTAATAACGATTACACCACGGGCACCTCCCTAATAACGATTACACCACAGGCACCTCCCTAATAATGATTACACCACAGGCACCTCCCTAATAACGATTACACCATGGGCACCTCCCTAAGTACATGTTATCACCCATGAAAAATCAATTGATATGTTTGAATTTCTATCAAATGTTTGTTTTATTTCTTTATTTTAGAAAGAAACTAATTTACATATGAAATGAATATGAAAATATGGTTTGGTTCAGTTTCCTTTTTTAATGGCACATCAACCGGTGTGGGTTATTTAATACACTAGTAGAAGAACAGTTGAGGCACTATTTAACACATAGCTGGGGAGATATGGGGTTTATACCTTTCCCACGGAGCATTAGTCCAAAAGCAAATGTAATAGCACAACTGGAGTTCAAACTTGTGAACTACAATGTCACAGTCTTGCATGTTGGTATAAGAATATGAAAAAACAATATATTCAAAGGATGTATTTATTCATATATGAATAATATGCCAACGTTAAACTTTTTTAAGGAGAAGAGAGTTAAAACCATCTTCAGGGCAATGTTATGTGTTAACATTCAAAAAAATTATTTTCAAATAAAAGTGATTTTTTTTTTTTAAATTGTAAGTGTTCTGTTTTAAAATGTACGTGATCTAATTTAGTGTTTGAGAATTTTAATTCTTTATTCAATTCATCTAATTTTTTAATGTTTTCCTCAGAAAAGTTGAAAATATTTGCTGTAGACTTTTTTAAATTTAGAATACTATATAAGAATTAAGAAATTATTTATAAATTTTTTTCAAAAATAACATCTGTGTGTATCTCAGAAAAAATAAATTTTTTTTGATTATTATCATTTTTGTTTTAGTTTTGTATCAAATAAATACATTATGAATAACACATTAATATTCTTTGAAGTGTGGTATTCATTTGTACATAAGACATTATTTTTTCCAGATTTTTCGATCTAAAAAAAAAAAAAAAAAGTGCTGTGTATTATACAAGAACAATATAATGAAATTTCCACCTGCTGCCACCACCACATGTTTCACTATATTCAAAATGGGATGACAAAAAGTAAGTTAGATCTATAATCTAAACTAGGAAAATAAATCAAATCTTAATAAACAGCGAGTCATCGCTAGCTTTAAAAATTTAAATTTTCTTAATAAGATACCTGAAAAACAATTAGGAAAAATATCTAATCAAATTTTAAAAAGAAGCAACTGAGAGGAAGTGTGTAGACATTACATTAGTGAACGAAAAAATTTTTTTAAAATGAGCATTTTCTTGTTATTGCAATGTACATTTACATCATCATCAGAAATCAACCAAATATTAACAAAACCAATTGATCTTTCTTAATCATTATTCAAATATAAATTAATCACGAGATACAACACCCTTAAAAATCTATGCACTGATTCAAATTAAGACAAAATAATCAAAGAATTTTTCATATATCTCTCAAGTGTGTGTGTGTGTGTGTGTGTGTGTGTGTGCAATTCTAATAGATCATAGCAATAAATTGGTCCAAAGTTTTATACATCATAGGAATATATAAAAAAAATTTTTTTTTTTTAAAGTGATAAGCTAGTGGACCAGTTTTGCTCCTTGCTCAACAGAGCTAAATTGAGGATAATATTGAAAAAAAAAAAAAAAAAAAAAAACTATGGGATATATGTAGGGTATATGGAAAAAAAAATTATTGAATAGAAAACTATATCGAAATAATATTAAATCCTGTTTACAAAAAGACGGCCTGCCAGACAAAATATAAATTGTCTCCAATTCTTTAAAATGGAATGAAGAGTGTGACTTGCTCAATATGGAAAGAAAGTCATCACTAAAATTATCAGCACAGTAACGGTTTTTTATAAGGTGTTCGGCAACTGAAGACCCTTATGTACTTTTAATATTATCAGTCAGGCCAATGGTAAAGTTTCATATTTTCATAGGGAATTAGTCCATGATTACAATTTTCACAAAATTATACAATATACACAGAATCAATGGGCTGAAATGTTGTGTTCACAATAAAAGCAACACAAATAATGAGTCGTCTGAACAAATCTTGCAATGATAATCACTCTTCACAAAATTATACAATGTACACATTGAATCAATTGGCTAAACTGTTGTGCTGGCAACAAAAGCAACACAAATAATGAGTTGAATAGTGCGAACAAATCTTGCAATGATAATCACTCTTCACAAAATGACAACTTAGACAAAATGACAACTTCAGCCAACCCATTCTTACAATGAAAACAACACAGTTGTCTGAATTTCTGAGACGAAGCTTGTTGAATTTTATCATTAAGGGTTTTCAGACTGTTGCCTTTATTTTTTTTGTTATTTCCACTCTGGATATTAGTTGTCTAAATTTCTGAAACAAAGCTTGATGATTTTTATCATTAAGGATTTTCGGACTACTGTCTTCATCTTTATTGTTATTGTTATTACCACAACATTTCGGTCGATATATCCTCCAGCCTTCTTCAGGTGTTTGTCGAACTCAGGCATCTACACAGAACTTCAAACTACGTCCTTTATTGAATCAACAGGGGTCACCTGTTCTGATTCCATTAGCCATAACCAGGTACAAGTGTTAATTATTCCTGTATTGTTACTCACCTATAATCAGGATTGAACCTGCAACCTCCTTAAAAGCTTAGGGAGCCAACGCCTATAACCGTTACACTATGTGTCCTGCTGGACAGTTTAGAGTGAATTTTGGGGACTTATAAACTTAATGTTCTTACTTGACTAGGATTACTACAATTATGTATGATTTTTTACCTATGCTCATATTCAGAGTTTTTTTTATATGTGCATATGTTGGGCTACAATGACCTGCTGAGAAGACCAAGTATAGAGATGAATACAATATGGGAACTGATATTTAAAAAATTTAGATTAAAAAAAAAAATCTAAATATGAGCACAGGTAAAAAAATCATACATAATAGTAATCCTAGTCAAGCAAGAACATTAAGTTTATAAGTCCCAAAAATTTACTCTAAACTGTCCAGCAGGACACATAGCATAACAGTTATAGGCATTGGTTCTCTAAGCTTTTTAGGAGACAATCATCTGGTGGTTGCAGGTTCAATCCTGAGTAACAATACAAGAATACTTAACACTTGTACCCAGTTATGGCTAACGGAATCAGAACAGGCGACTACCGTAGATTCAATAAAGGACATAGGAACCTACATGGAACTTCAAACTGAGTTCAAAAAACACCTGAAGAAAGCCAGAGGACATATTGGCTGAAATGTTGTGGAAATAACAATAAAGATGAATACAATATTCTGAAAACACTTAATGATTAAAAGAAAACAACACAGTTTCATATTTTGGCTAATTATTCCAATGATTACTTCCTACTCTAAAGATTCGTCACAATCATAAATAGTAAATTATACAACCAAAGTGTCTCTGTGTAATGATGTTCCCTCAAAAGTTCTGATCAGTAATGACAAAAGTAAGTTAAACTCTGAGAAATCACAGCTACTCTCTTTAAAAAAAAAAAAAAAAAACACAATAAGGGTGATGAATACAATAACTCCTCCTCAAATAATTACATGGTTAAGGCGATGGACTGCGGAATCATAGTACGCGAGTTTGTACTCCAGTTGCACTATTATGTTCACTTTCGGGCAAATACCCTTGGGAAAGGTATGAACCCCCATATCCTCCCAGCTATGGGTTAAATAGTACCACTACTGTTCTTCAAGGAGAATGGCTTTGGCATTAAATAACCTAAAAAGAGTTGATATGCCACTAAACAAAACAAACCATCAAATAATTACACACTAAATAACAATTTATGAAATGACTGTTCATTTCTTAAGTGCTTAGTAACTTGACACTGGACACTTGTATTAAAGTTTTCTAATTCCCAAGTTCAAGTAACCATCAACTTAGTCCAACAAACGTAGATAACAGTAACGTAACATTAAAAGCTAGTGTTCAAAACTGAAAAGTTATATCAGCTGTTTGGTTTAACTTGGTTTGGTTTTATGGCATACCAACCATTGTAGCTTATTAAATGCCAAATCCATTTTTATACATATAAACTGTGACAGTGAACAAGAGTCAAATGGAGATTCCAGCAGAAAGTTGGCGACTGTAGTCAAGGGTGACACGAAAGCTCCCTTATCGAAAGCTACTACACCAAGGTGTAGGGGAGGGTGCTACTCCTTTCCCTGGATTGCTCCACTTTACCCTTGATACGCATCTTATAATGCTGACTGCTAAGTAAAAAGGCATCAAGTACCATTTTTTGAGTCTTTGGTATGACTCAACATGGGATTGAACCCAGGTCTCCCGGGCCGTTGGCGAACACTCTCAGCTCATTGGCCTAGTGGGTAGAGTGTTTGCCAATGGTCTGGGAGATCGGGGTTCAATCCCAGGTTGCAGTCATACCAAAGACTTAAAAAAATGGTACTTTACACTTCCTTGCTTAACACATCATTATAAGGTATGTATCAAGGGTAAAGTGGAGCAATCCAGGAAAAGGAGTAGCACCCTCCCCTACACCTCAGTGTAGTAGCTATTGAAAAGGGAGCCTTCTGGTCACCCTTGACTATGATCACCAACTACTATGCCATCAAACCCTGATCAGACTTTGCGTGGTAACCGCTATGACCATGTCTATGTGTCTGGCTTTGGCCTTATCGGCTATGAACACGTCTACAGTCAACATGGACCACCTCCTTTATCTTCATTCACAAAGCCAATCCATGATGATTAATATATGACTCAGCACTTCTATTCGCCCATGGCTTTCAAGATGATAGTGAGTTGAGAACACAAGAGCATCAGTCAACTGACATCCTTTCAAATCACTTGATGGATGACTGTAACCTTCACAAGTAATATAAATATTACTTGTAAAGGTTACAGCCTTGTCTCTGCTTCTTGCTTAAAAAATGGCTGAAAGAAAAGAACTCCAAAATTTATACCAAAAAAGCATAAAAATGATTAAAAATCTTACCATAGTAGAACTTGTAATAAAAATGGATCACTTACCTACAGGAAGAAGAAAAAAAGTATTTTAATAAGATATATAACTTCATTTATACATATACATATATAGATAAGTATACTCCTACTAGTTTTATTTTTTAATAAAATTTTAATTTTCTTCTTAACAAAAAATAGTAAATTTATTTCAAGCGAAACCTGATACAATCAAAATGGATATTATTAGGTATTATTTATAACCAAAATCTATCGTATTATCTTTTAAATCCAGTATCTCCCATAAATAAGTACATATTCTCCTAACAAAAGATCCCTGTATTTCATTATTTCTTGTGAAACATTATACAAGCAAAATGGATATTGTTAGGTATTATTTATTACCAAACTATAGCATTAAAACTGTAACCAAAAACAAAATGACATAAGCAAATAAGGGAAATACTAACTTTTGGATTGCTACAAATTCATATTTTTAGTTCCAAATTGTATAATATTCAACTTGAAATAATAATCCTGATCTTAGATTTAAAAAAAAAAATCATTTTATGAGGGTCAGCTGAAAAGTTTATAGGCTGACCAAGATAAAGTAAAGTTGGTAACTGTAGTTGAGGGTAACCCGAAGGCTCCTTTTTCGATAGCTACTACACCAAGGTGTAGGGGAAGGATGCTACTCCTTTCCCAAGATTGCCCCACTTGCCTTGATCCGTACCTTATTATGCTGAGTGTTAAGCAAGGAGGTATCAAGTACCATTTTTTGAGACTTTGGTATGACTTTATGGTTTATTTTTTAACATAGTCCCCCCTTGCGATTTACACACTTCTTCCGTTAGTGTTGCAGTGCTTGGGTCCCATTGGTCAAAAAGATCATCAACAGCAGATATGACATATTTTTCAGCCCCACCTTAAATTAAAAAATTGTTAGAGGTGACCCTATTTATAGTCCATATATTCTATTTTGGATACAAAATATTTTCTGTTTGCTTACATTTTCTTTTCTTTCAGATTTTTAAGCCTGAAGAAGTCTGTAAAATGTTTCAGCCAAAAGCAACAACAAGAAAAAATAATTCAATATTCTGAAAATTCTACAAACTATAACACAACAAAACCAGAGAAAATATCTTGAAGGACATTAAGTTAAACGATAAATCATTTGATTAAAAAATATAAAAATTTAGTAAATTCATTAGCAATACATTCAATTCATACATATAATACCCTAGTCATTGAATAATGTTTGCTTTGATTCCTGACCATGGACAATCCCTTTCTTCCTCAATTCCAATACATTTTTATTATACATATAGAAGCTCTGTTTAGCAATGCTTTAATTAATTCTTGCTATGTGTTTCTACAGTAAAATCATTAACAAACCATATACAATAATTCCTAACCACTGATAATCTCTTCTATTTGGTTTTTAATGCATTTCTATAATAAATAACAATACATTTAGTTGAAACTCTTGCAATGTATTTCAATAGTAAAATCATCAACAATCCATATACAATAATTCCTTACCCCTGATAATTCATACAACCTGTTTTTTTATCCATTTCTTTAATAAAATCATTACAAATACATTTAGTAAAATCCTTGCAGTGTGTTTCTACAGTAAAATCATAAATCAATTTCCATTACAACCCTATTCTGTTTTGCCAAAGATGCTTACAATATTTTCTTACCCCAGACAATCCTTACTGCCTGAGTTTTAATACTTTTCTGTACGGTTCAGTTCGGTTTCTTTGTTTAATGGCATATCAACCTTGGTAGGTTATTTAATGCCAAAGCCATTCTCCTAGAAGAACAGTAGTGGTACTATTTAACCCATTGCTAGGAGGATAAGGAGGTTCATACCTTTCCCAAGAGTATTTGCCCAAAAGTGAACGTAATAGCGCGACTGGATTATGAACCCACATACTACGATTCCATAGTCCATCGCTTTAACCATTACACCATGAGGACACCCCCTTACTTTTCTGTCATAAAATTATTAATAAACCTATTTTGCCAGTGATGTTTACAATCAATCCCTGACTACTAAAAAAAGGGGGGGGGGTCCTCATGGTGTAATGGTTAAGGCGATGGACTGCGGAATCGTAGTAAAGGAGTCTGTACTCCAGTCGCCCTATTACGTTCACTTCCTGGCAAATACCCTTAGGAAAGGTACAAACCCCCCTTTATCCTCCCAGCTATGGGTTAAATAGTACCACTACTGTTCTTCAAGGAAGAATGGCTTTGGCATTAAATAACCTTCAAAGGTTGATATGCCATTAAACAAAGAAACCAAACCAAAACCTAAAAAAAAATAATTATATTTCTACCATTAAAATTATAGAATTTTATATTTTTTTCTTTTACTTCCTTCACCAAAACAAATTTGGAATTCATAAACTAATTCCATACACTTGTCTTTCACAGACATTGTGGTATTACATGCTGCTTTTTTGGTTGTTTTTTCATCTCTTCCACCCAGAGATTCTGGTCTTTCACAGTTTAGACAATGAGCAGCTTGCATAGAGGGCCCAAACAGTAATTAAGTAGCAATGACTGTCAAGCATGGCTATTGACATTCCACTGAGGGAAAAGGACAAGCACAACTAATTTGTTCAAAGTCTTAAGCAAAGTGGATTGATAGATGGCTGTAACCTTTACACAGTCGTATTTGTTCTAGTCTCTGCTTCTTGACATAGATATGTTTTTATAATAGACGCCTGCCACTACACACACACATACATACAACAGTTAAAGGTTCCTTTTCAGGAAAATATATTACAATCAGCACATCTGAACTACCTGGTTTCTGTCTAAAAAAAAATTCTTTGATTGTTAATGGCTCTTTTGAAAGCTATAGACAGTATTTTAAATATAGACTGAGTTTATAAATAAATAAAATCTTTAAGAAGCATGTATAAGAGTGTTTCCCAATAAGGTGCATACCACAAGGAAAGAGGAACATTGAGAGTTATAAGCGGGAGGAGGTGATTAGAATCCTTTCAAAAGGAGCTCTAAGAGGTTTGAAGGGGTGGTGAGCAAATTTCTATACTATTGTATCATTTATAAGATACCATATTATCATATCATTAAGGAAGTATAGGTAAGGGAAGAACAACACACAATGTGGTCAAATTTGCTCTGAGGTTAATGGGGGTGCCAGCAACCATTATTTTAATCAAAGATACTCTTTTTTTTTTCTTGTCTTTGTATAAATATACATACACACATATACGTACATTTCATTTTCCAGTTGGATATGATGAAGCCCGGTTAAAAATTATCTTAGAGTCTTTGATTCATATCAATGCTCTTAACAGGATGGAAATAAATCTATTATCCTAATGTGACCGAATATTGTTTTTTTTCTTGAAATAATATATATACATATACACACACATTATATATATATATATATATATATATATATATACACACACAAAATCAAATACATTATATATATATATATATATATATATATATATATATACTTTAAGAAAAAAACAACGAAACCGGTCACATAGGATTATAAATTTATTTCTATCCTGTTACGCATTTTTGAAATTTCCACCAGGAAAATTTTAAATATTCATTCATGAATAATTTCTTGTCCTGATGGAATTACTCCCAACTCCAGTTTAACTGGACCAAGAATACTATATATATACATATATATAAACACGCATATATAAATATATATATACAAATACACACATAGATATACATGAAATACATACTTACAAATATATATATATATATATATATATATATATATATATATATAAAATGTATGAAAATACAAGTAGGTAATGAATTCTTGTTTTTAGAGATCTTTTTTTCTTATTTTTGTGGACTCATTAAAGTCTATCTCCTCTGATCTTATTTTAAGTATAAAGACGTAAAATTATACTGATAGAATAGGTAATAGAAGGATTCTCACTGATACATTTTTTTCTTTCTACCTCTATTCATTTCTCTACAGAGTGCACCATAGCAATTCCTACATTCATTTCATTTGCTATTGGTGGGGTGGGGTGGGGTGTGAGAAGGCTTTTTATATTTTCCAACCACATTTCTTCAACCACACACCAACCCTCAGAAAACCATTCCCTGCTTAGAAATAAGTTCGTTAGTTGGTTGGTTTTTATAGCATATCAACCTTTGTAGGTTATTCAATGCCAAATCCGTTTTTATGCAAATAGTTCAATTTCAAACAATTCAGTTTAGCATGAGTACACAGTTTAATTGTCAAAAACATTTCTATTTCAAGCTATTCAGTTTCGTCAAACAGTTCTAATTCAGCTAATTCAGTTTAGTATAAGTACAGTTTATGTTTACACACAGTTAAATGTCAAAACAGTTCTATATTAAACAAATCAGTTTAGTGTAAGTAGAGTTTCAATGTCAAAAACAGTTCCATAGTCAAAAACATTTCTATTTCAAGTTATTCAGTATAGTCAAACAGTTCTAATTCAAACAATTCAGTTTAGCATAAGTATGCAGTTAGTTCTATTTAACCCAGAGATAGGGCCCTATCAAGTGCTACTATTCTGGGAGCAATGGCAATGAAGAGGTACTCCGCATTCCCCTTAGTTCCAGCATCACTGGAACCTTACTATCAGATTGTTTAGTGTCATATCCAGGACACTCGAGGGGGTGGTCTTACCCCTCTTCAGAGGTGCAGCCAGTGTATTCTACAAACCCAGCCAACTGGGCAATAAGTAATTTGGCTACAAATGACAATTAGCAGGGATCACCAAAATAAAGCGCCATCTATATTCCATTTAATTCCAAATGTTGCATACTCATATGCATGCAGATGCAGAATCATAAAAACGACACAATAAAGACGAGCAACACAGTTCTTAGAAAAATATACCTCTCACTTTATTGAAAGGGTTGTGTGTGAGAGGGAGTTGGAGACCGAACAGAACTGCAACATATTGACCTCCCCAGCTCCTCTGGACATAGCAGTGTGTCTTTCTCGTTCTCCAGGGTTGCTCAACCGGAGGTCCGGCTCTCTGCTGGGTGCTGTTTTCTCTACAGCTTCATTTCTCTAACCCTCTGATCTCCAAACTCATCTGAATTTCCTGTGCACTGAGTTATATAATAGTTCAACATCCACTCAATATCTCCCCATAACTGGCCATCGGAATATGCACTTCCGCCATCTTTGGAATGGCATGTTTGATCATCATCAAGCGGAAATAACTGTCATGAAGTACACAGGTTACCCTCTTCCGGTGCATCAGTTTGTGACTGTACTGTGGGATTTTAACCCTGTCCTATATTGTCAGCCAAGCTCGCCCACGCCAATCGAATATGCACTTCCACCGTGTTTGGAATGGCATTTTTGGCCAGGTCGGAGGTCAATATACAACACAAATGCCAATCGCCAATATTATTTATATTATGCTAAGAGCATTACATCTAAAAGAATTTGAATTTCTTAGATGTGATGTGATAAACAGTTGAAATTAAGATAAAAGAAATAAAAGGAAAGAAATTTACTAGCTGAAAATCCACCCAGTGGGCAGCATTTTGACCTAGTAATACAAAACTAGGTCTTTATGAGGGGATATATGTTAATAAATATCCCTGTGGCATGCTGGACTGTGACATCCTAGTAAGCAAGTTCAAATTCTAGTCCCACTATTAAATTGCTGTTAGATTAATACCCTTGGGCAAAGTATGAACACCCTTATCCCCACCCCCGGCCAGCTATGGGTTAAATAATACTACTACTGTTCTTCTACAAAGATAGCTTTGGCATTAAATAATCCACAAAGATTGATATACCATTAAAAGAAAGAAACCAACTTTTGCTTTTTCATCAAAAATAAGTAAGTTGACCAACCATGGTCAAGGGGAACCCAAAAGCTCTCCTTTTTGACAACTACTACACCAATGTGTAAGAGAGGGTGCTACTCCTTTCCCGGGATAGCTCTACCATAGCCATCGCAATAATACCAATAATGGTATTATTGCGACGGCCACGGCTCTACTCAACCTTAATCTGTACCTTATAATGCTGAGTGTTAAGCAAAGAGGCATTAAGTACCATTTTTTTCAGTCTGTTATGACTCAACTTGGGATTGAACCCCAGTCTCTCAAGCCATTAGTGAACACTGACCATTATGTCAATGATCTGGTCACTACTATTCTTCTACAACAACAGCTTTGACATTGAATAGCCCACAAAGGTTGATATACCATTCAAGAAAGAAACAAACTATCATTTGTTCTATATATATATATATATATATAATGTGTGTATAGTTGGGCAGCAGTCTTTCATTTAAGCATGTTTGATTAAATAATAAAGACATTTTGTCTATATAATTTTATTATGATTCTTTCAAGTTTCCAGATAAGTGTCTTGGTTTTAGGTTGAAATTGGTAGATGAATTTAACAAAATTGTCCCGAGCACTTTCAGACCTTTCATAGGCCATCATCAGGGGTTGTTTGCATGTGTCAAGAGAGTTTTTTAGGGTTTTTTTTTATAACATTACAAAATTACGTAAATGCAAAGTTGGATAAAACTGAGATGCTGATGACATCAAATGAATTTAAAACAGAATACTATCAACGGAAATAGAATATTACCCAAAGTGCGGATATACTCCCTGGTGTTGGTACACAGGTCATTGTACTTTGAGTAGTACTAGTCAAGAGGAGATGGCATATCAACCCTTATAGGTTATTTAATACCAAATCCTGCTTATATATTAAATAATCCACAAAGATTGATATACCATTAAAGAAAGAAACCAATTCTTGTTTTTTCATCAAAAATAAGTAAGTTGGCCAACCATGGTCAAGGGGAACCCAAAAGCTCTCCTTTTTGACAACTACTACACTGATGTGTAAGAGAGGGTGCTACTCCTTTCCTTGGATAGCTCTACTTAACCTTATGGGTTATTTAATACCAAATCCTGCTTATATATATGATTTGTAAGCGTATAGTTTGTAAATAACCTTATTTTTAAATGAAGCAGTTTGTACACCTAACAATTCAATTTATCAAGTATTCTTATCTAATACGAACAATTTGCACATAGCTGTATAGTTTCAAATAACTAATAATAATAATCCTTAGTAAAGGATTGAACAGTTCTATTTGTCTATCGATAGGACCCTAACAGATACTACCACTCCTGGCATTCTTTGAAAATGATTATTTTCACACACACTTTTTTACCCAACCCCTCCACACAAGCAAGATGTGACAAAGTCCATTTTTTTAAAGTATAATTTAACAGGTTTGAATTCAGAGTTTTCTTTCTTGTTGCCATATGAAAGTTTAAGACCCCAGTCTGCCCAACTATTTACTCAGAGCTGGAGGGAGAATAATTGGATTAATAATTGAGTATTAGTGCTATGTGAAATCCAAACAACCCTGTCCAGGATTTGAACTTAGGCCACCATGTCCATTAACTATTACATAACTGGGCACCTTCTATATGTACCATACCCATGATGCGGATATGGGAAACATACATAGAATGTTCATAACATATATACATAGAACATAGGAATCCCAAAACACGAAAAACACTGACAACTTCTTAGTTCAGGTACGAAACTTTTTATTACCTTTGAGTTTAAAGGTTCTTCGACATAAGGAGAGAGATACACATTCTTTCTATTCCGGCTTTTCCATCTGCCCTCCCATCTCATGCGGCGCCGTAGCATGCAAATTCGTTTGGCCTCTACAAGCCCCGAAAGTCGACCCTTCTCGTTCGGTGTCTAGTTCTCAACTCAACTAACTGACTTTTTCAAATCTACCAAAATCTTCCACACGCTTCCGGTGCATGATGTCATTCACATCCCCCTATCTGGGATTTTTATTTTGACATCTCTGAATGATGCGCGCGCATACGTGAACACCTGCATTCATGTTGCACCGAGCTAACTCATGCACTGAGCCGAAAGGTTCTCAGCCTAACTAAACCCCAAGGCATAAAACAAAATCTCTCGGCCATTATATTACATATATATTGATTATTTTAGAAATGAAGATATTTTTTTCTCATGTGTTGCACAGAAAGAAAAGTGACTTCTTTTCTTTTACAACACCAATCAATCCATACCCTCCAAATAAGTTAACTGCAATATGAAAAAAAAAATGGATCAGCAATTTCATTGCTTAGAGAGAAAAGAACAAAAACTGGAAAATGTGACTTTATGATTTAATATATATTTAAGATTCAAGTTAAAATCAACAAATTGATTTTAATCGCAAGTCTAAGGCTATTTTATACCTAGAGGTTAGGGAATCACATTCACTGTACATTCATATTTATAATTTTATCGACTTATTTTATAAGAGTTTTTTTTGGGGGGGGGTTGCACACAGCTCCATTGAATATGAATCATTTTTAAATTGATCAATATGACTCATCAACAGATGAGGTTATTTGGTTTAATGTCATAGCAAACTTTGATCGTTATTTAATGCCAAATCCTGTTTATACATAGATATTATATAAAGTCAATAGTTTGTAGGTGACATTATTTTTTAAACAAGACAAAGCTTATTTGTTTGCATATGGTAAAATGGTTTCAAGTATTATTATCTAATACTAAAAATTCAATTTAATATAAGTTGTTGGTTTGTACACAGTTACATGGCTTCAAGCATTGCTATTTAATATTGATAATAATCCCTAGTAAAATATTGAACAGTTCTATTCGACCCAAAGATGAGACACAAACTCCTTGCAGAGAGGACCTGAGTATAATGGTAATGAATGGGTACTCCACATTCCCTAAACTCTAAGAAAGGAGCCTCACCAACAGATGCAGCTTAATGTCATAACTAGGACAAACTCATAGTTTGAACCATAACAAATACTACCCAAATCTGGGTCCAGGCACGTATGCCTGATTATAGCTGAAACTAGACAGCAAGGTCCAGTACTATACAAGGGTGACAATGGTGCAGCTCGCCCACCTGAAGGTGGCCCAGCCGAAGCCAGAGGACCATACTGCCTCAAGTCTGCCTTTGTTGGAGAGTGACCACTAGTGGCAAAGCCAACAGTAAATTAATGCTGTCGGCCTCGATGTCTGATTTATCATGCCAACTAATATAATGAGAGCATATACAATAAAAGCTAAGATTTTTTTCTGACCGATTAATTTTAATGGCACATCAACCTGTCTGGGATTATATTAAGTCTAGAAGTTAGGAAATTGCATACCTTGAACATTTATATTTACATTTTTTCTCTAATTTATCAAGATTTTTGTACACAGTTATGATATCAAATAGTAAGTAAAGTTGATGACCATAGTTGAGGGTGACCCAAAGGCTCACTTTAGCGTCATACCCAGGACAACCATTATTTTAGACCAAGTGTGATGGTCTTACTCCTATGTAGGGTATAGTCAACAGGTTCTAAAACTTGCTAACATGGCTTTATGATTAATACTATTAAAAGGTTTATGGAAGCAGCAAGAGATATTCATTGTTTTGTTTTTTTTACTGGGGGTGCTGTGCCCCTTACCCCTTCAACTGTTGAAAGCTGACTGTATATTAAAAAAATCTTCATGATAATTTGGGGTAAGAAATTTTCTTTTTGCCAAAATTTACTTTTCGTTTAAACAAACATGAATAAATGCATCATCTTAAGAATATGAACATCCTAAAAGATAAGAGACTTCTATTTTGTATCTTCTCCAAAGAAAGAGTGATACCAAGAGAACCCTCAAAAAATAACACAAATAAACATATGGCCCTCATATCTGGAAAAACATCTGTTTATATATGAGTACAAAAAAAGAAAATAAGTGGGGAGAGATTTTCATAAAAGATCATCCTTCAAAATATTTCTCGGAAGTTTACAACACAGTTATGTATTGGTACTTAAGAAAAGACTATAGTCTTGCTATTTATCAAAAACACAATATTCAAGGAATTTCAAGATATTTGATATCATTTGAGATGCATGGAGCATTTCAGAAAAAACGATATTTCATAATCTAATAACTTGAGTGATTCTTGTTCAAAATTCTTTGTTTTTTTTTCTAGGTACAGAAATACCATTGACAGCAAAAGAAAAAGTGTTTCAGCATTAAACAGATTCTACAATTGTCTCTACAAATGCTGTTAAAATTTGAGATCATTTGAACAAGAATTAGTTAAGTAATTAGATTATGAAATGATATTAATTTTTCTTAAATACCATTATATAAGTAAGTGAAGTTGGCAACCTAAAGGCTCCTTCTCAATAGTTACTACACCAAGGTATAGAAGAGAGTGCTACTTCTTTCTCTGGATTGCTCTACATTACCCTTGATATTAACCTTATAATGCTGAGTGTTTAGCAAGGAGGTATCAAGTATCATTTTTTGAGTCTTTGGAGTCTGGGAGAACAAGTTTCAATCCCAGATTGATCTGGGATTGAAACTCGGTCTCCTAGGCTACTGGTGAACACTCTCTCTGTCTGTCTGTCTATCTCTCTCTCTCTATATATATATATTTTATTAAAAAAAGAAAGAAAAAGACAAACACTTCCTAACCAAATTCATTGTAAAATTGTGAAAATTTCTTAGATGAAACATTGTCAGCATTATTTTTTGTGAGTTTATCTGACATCTTATTTGTAATAAAATAATAAATCTAAAAAATACTATCTCTATCCCATAATAATTGGTACCTTATTGAGAAGGCTTAGAATACATAGAGTTGGGTAAATCTATACTCTAACCTTAAGAAGAAAAGCAGAGCCACATACAAATTATCATGTCATTTGTGATTAGTATAATGCTTGTATGGACAAAGCTGGTTTGGTTTGGTTTCTTTGTTTAATGGTAGATCAACCTTCCAAGGTTATTCAATGTCAAAGTTATCCTTGTGGAAGAACAACAATAGTACTATTTAAGCTATAGCTGGATGGATAAGATGGTTCATACCATTTCCAAAGGTATTAGTCCAAAAGTGAACATAATAGCATAACTGGAGTTTGAACTCACTCACTCACTCCAATTTCACAGTTCAGCATGTTAACCACTACACCACAAGGACCGCCCACAGACAGAGATGGGTGGAGATATATATATATATATATATTTGTCTGATTTATCATGCTGAGATTTGTCACTGCCTCCCACCAGACAGAACTTGACACAAGGTTAATGACCCAAAGGTTGATTATAGTGGGGGTTTTGGGAAGGGAAAGGTCAGGCTCAAGCCTTGCTGGTCTATGCTGGTCATCAGCCCACTTAGTACAATGTGGGCCTGATGAGCCTAGCTGGTCATGGACCCAAATCTGGGTCCAGGCACGTATGCCTGATTATAACTGAAACTAGACAGCAAGGTCCAGTGCTATACAAGGGTGACAATGGTGCAGCTCGCCCACCTGAAGGTGGCCCAGCTGAAGCCAGGGAATTATACGGCCTCAAGTCTGCCTTTGTTGGACAGTGCCCACTAGTGGCAAAGCCAACAACAAATTAATGCTGTCGGCCTCAACATCTCTGATTTATCATGCCAACTAATATAATGAGAGCATATACAATGAAAGCTAAGATTTTTTTCTAACTGATTAATTTTAATGGCACATCAACCTGTCTGGGATTATATTAAGTCTAGAAGTTAGGAAATTGCATTCCTTAAGCATTTATATTTACATCTTTTCTCTAATTTATCAAGATTTTTGTACACAGTTATGATATCAAATAGTAAGTCAAGTTGGCAACCATAGTTGAGGGTGACCCAAAGGCTCCCTTTTTGATAGCTACTACACCAAGGTGTAGGGGAGGGTGCTTCTCCTTTCCCTGGATTGCTCCACTTTACCTTATAATGCTGAATGTTAAACAAGGAGGCATCAAGTACCATTTTTTGAGTCTTTGGTATGACTCGATCTGGGATTGAACCCAGGTCCCCCAGGCCATTGGCAAACATTCTAACCATTATGCCAATGTCTAGTATTGATATCAAATACTCCTATCTAATACAAATATTTTCAAACAGATTTATTTCACCTCTAAATACAGGTACGAGGGAATAATGGCAATGAAGGGGTACTCCACACTCATCAGATTTCCAGAACTGGAGCCTTACTCACAGATACAATTTAATGTCATACCCAAAACACCCTATTCTTGGGAAGGGGGAATATCATCAGCATATTTTAAGTCCCATAACAAGTCTGTGTTCTGGATGACTATCAACTGGTAAGACACAGAAAGGTATCACAAAAAGAAATGAAACTTAGCATCCCAGTTGTAAGCAAACTATTTGTGGGATGCAACTTGGTGTTATATCCAAGGTACTACTTTTCCTTGGCAGGGTGGAGGTCTTACCCTCTGCAGGGAATATAGTAAATATAAGCCCAACCAATGGTGCATTTTTTTTCAATGTAGAAGTGCAAACAATCAATCATTAACAATGATATTTTCAGTAATGTAGGAGCTGCCAATTCAAATTCCACTTTGGACACGATGAAGGCTTCAGCTGGCTCTGAAGGTTGGTTTGGTTTCTTTTGTTTAATGGTATATCAACTTTCCTGGATTATTTAATGCCAAAACCGTCCTTTTAGAAGAAAAGCAGTCATAGTATTATTCAACCGGTACCTGAAAGAATAAGGTTGGTTGGTTGGGTTTTATGGCATATCAACTCTTCCAGGTTATTTAATGCCAAATCCTTTTTATACATGTATATATTAAATATGATTTGTAAACAAATAGTTTATAGGTAACATTTTAAACAAGCCAGAGCTTATTTGTTTACACACAGTTAAATGGTTTCAAGTATTCCTATCTCTCACAAGCAATTCAATTTAACACCAGTCATTTGTTTGTGCATAGTTAAATGGTGAAACAGTTCTATTTGCCCCATAACAGGTACTACCACCCAGGGTCAGTGTGGACCTGGAAGTAATGGCAATGATGAGGGTGAGGATCTTACCCCTATGAAAAAATGCAATCAGTGTATTCAACAGCCCCAACTGACTGAAGTGGAGAGTAAGGGGATTCATACATTCCCCAACAGTATTAGCCTGAAAATGAACATAATAGCACAATGGGAGTCTCAATTCACTTTCAACAAAGTCACAGTCCAGTACATAAACCCTTATAACACAGAGTTTTGTTTATTTTGGTTTTATGGCATATCAACCTTTGTAGGTTATTTAAGGCCAAATCCATTTTTATACAAATAATCAGTTCTATTTCAAACAATTCAGTTTAGCATAAGCACACAGTTTAATTGTCAAAAACATTTCTATTTCAAGCTATTCAGTTTATTCAAACAATTCAGTTTAGCATAAGTATGCAGTTTACATGTCAAGACAGTTCTATTTCAAGCAATTCAGTTTAGCATACATCCGCAGTTTAGTTCTATTTGACCCACAGATAGGACTATCAGGTGCTACCACACCAAGTCAGATTAGACCTGGGAGCGATGGCAATGTAGGGGTACTCCAAATTACCAAAAGCTCCTGCATTACTGGGACCTCACCATCAGGATTGTTTAGTGTCATTATCAGGACACTCGTTGGGGAGGGGGGTATCTCCCTACAGAGATGCAGTCGGTGCATTCTACAGCCCCACCCAACTGAGCAAAATACCTCAGAGTCCCCCACTAGCAGGCCCCAAGTATTAGATATATTAACGATATATGTAATCTAAATAGTTTGATTGAAGTAGCAGATGATAATTATTTGACTTCCCACCAAACCAGAGAGTGGCACAAGGCCATTTTATCAAAGGGAGTCATACACAAATCAAGACTCATGCACAGCTGATAAAAAAAAAAAAAAAAAAAAAAAAAAAAAATGGTCTCATTAGCATTCCCCTAGTAAGGTCCTTCAGGCATCAAGCAATCAACTCAACCCTGCAAAGTAGGTATAGTTCAGGAAAGACAACTCCCGGGACCAAATGATCAATTTTGCACTCCCGGCACAAGGTCAATATAAATAGCTGATATATTAATGATATATATATATATATACATATATATATGTAATATAAGCAGTTTGTGTGCTAAAACAACCAAGTTTGTGACTGCTAGCATCTTGCTGAGTTTTCATCTCTGCAAGAGCTTTAAGAACCGTTTTGTAGATTCAGAAAGGAAGTAGAGAAAAAAAATATTAAGATGAGTCGTATGGAATGACCCATAAAACCTGTTTGACTTCCTAGAAGGAAACAGCTGCTTAGTTTACATAAAGTTTGTATCTTTAGACAGAAATTTGCTTGTTAAACTTTCAAGAGAAATTGAAATCCTTTCCTCTATCTTTTCCGGCAATCTTCTCTGTGAAGCTTGCCTCGATAAAAACTGATGTTGTCATGTGCAAGAAATACAATATGTCTATCACAGAAACATTTATCAATCGTGTCTTCTGTTATATAAGGTTTTCCATGCTACATTTTCTGAAAGGAAATAAAAATCTGCTCAAATCTAACAAGCATATGATTTATTTATGAAGAACATAATCAACATTATTAGGAATGTCACAAAGCCAGAATTCTTTAATTCCATGTTGAAAAGAATTTGGGGTTTGGGACAAAAAGAATTCTATTAATAGAAAATTTATGTTTTCTACTTTTAAAAGTTCTGATAGAAAAAAGCTTAAAATATGTCCTTTATTCTTTAATACAGGCATGGGACTCATAGGGGTTTTGCACTGAACCGTCAGTGATATTCACTAAGGATCAAGTGACACGAAGATTCTCCAAAATTCCAGCACTCTCAGTATCTCTACTTGCTTTTAGCTATTTTCTGGATGATTTGAATTCTTTCTTGGATTCCAGCTCTTTGATTTGCTTTGGGTTTTATGGCACATCAACCATTGTGGGTTATTTAATGCCAAATCCTATTTATACATATATACTAAATATATATGATTTGGTTTAGTTTGGTTTGGTTTTATGGCATATCAACCATTGTAGGTTATTTAATGCCAAATATTCTTTATACATATATATTAAATATATATGATTTGGTTAGGTTGGGCTTTACAGCATATCAACCATTGTAGGTTATTTAATGGCAAATCCTCTTTATACATATATATTAAATATATACGATTTGGTTTGGTTGGGTTTTATGGCATATCAACCAGTGTAGGTTATTTAATGCCAAATCCTCTTTATATATATATATATTAAATATATAGGATTTGGTTTGGTTGGGTTTTATGGCACATCAACCATTGTAGGTTATTTAATGCCAAATCCAGTTTTATACATATAAGTAAAGTAAAGTTGGCAACATTAGTCGAGGGTGACCAAAAGGCTCCTTTTTCAATAGCTACTACACTGAGTTGTAGGGGAGGACGCTACTCCATTCCCTAGATTGCTCACTTTACCCTTGATCCTTACCTTATAATGCTGAGTACTTTTTTTAATTAAATTCAATTTAATTTATTAAAAAAAGGGTCGAAGTTTTACTTTAAAATTGATTAGACTTAAATAATTATTATTTCGTATTGCAATAGCACTCTAAATTAATTCAGTACTATAAAATAAAATAATTTGTGCAACGATTCATGCAAATTACTATACATGTTATGCCTGCAATTCACTGCAAGATTTTTCTTTCAAGATCAAATTTCAATTTGCAATAACAGGCAAAAAAATAAAATAAAATATGGTAGATTTCAGTTTTGTTTCAGACTTTTGTATACAACTACCCCCACCCCTAATAAAACCAGAGGGAAGTTATATAAAAATGAAGACCATCACAATATATGTGGGTATTTTATGTTTTTCATATACTATATTTTCCTACCTCGGTCCCATAATAATCGTTATATTTTACAGCATGAAACTTATATACAAATTTAATTATTATTGAACCAAAATAGGAATATTTAATTAGTCTTAATATTTCATTGTTAATTACATTGTATTCAGGTGTAGAACTATTAAAAACTGTCCCATAATAGTTATTACATTTGCATAAAAAATTCATCCACTACATGTACTAAATATTAAGAGACAGAAGTCAGAGCCATTCATTTTTACCTCTGTCCCATAATAATTGTTACAGTTGCACCTAACTTTCATACACTAAATGTAACAATTATTGTGGGACATCTAGTAATATTTTATAAATCAGCTTAGTTTTGGTTTGATTGGGTTTTATGGCATATCAACCATTATAGGTTATTTAATGCCAAATCCTCTTTATACATATATATTAGATATATATGATTTGGTTGGGTTTTATGGCATATCAACCATTATGGGTTATTTAATGCCAAATCCTCTTTATACATATATATTAAATATGGTTTGTAGACACATTTTTAGATAACATTTTTAAGCTAGCCTGAGCTCTTTTTAGCACACAGTTAAATAGTTTCAAGCACTGCTATATAACAGTCACAATTTAACATCAGTCATTTGTTTGCACACAGTTTGTTCCATGTGATCCAAAGGGAACCTGTGATTAACTCATGATGGTAATTCAATGCCAAATTCTGTTCATACAAATATGTGATTTTTAAGTGAATAGTTTGTAGGTAACATTTTTTCAATGAGACAGTTTTTTTGTGCAGTTGAATGGTTTCAGATATTGCTATCCAGCACAATAGCTCTATTTGCTACAGTTAAATAGTTTCAAGTATTTCTATCTAATATTAACAATTCAACTTTAATCATTTGTTAGCACATAGTTAAATGGTTTCAAGTATAGTAAATGATTAAACAGTTTTATTTGATCCATCAATGGGAACTTAAGAGACACTACCACTCCATATTCCCCAAATCTCCAGGACTGTAGCCTCACCACAAGATGCAGTTTAGTGTCATATCCAGGATACTTTTTAGGGTCAGGGGGTTCTTACCCTTCTACAGAAACATAGTCGGTGTATTCTACAGCCCAACCGACTGGGCTCTCTAAAAATCTAATACCAAGAAATGATGAAGCTATTTATACCATAATCTGACAGTTGAGGAGAGATTTTTATCCAATTCTGGCATGTTAAATTTGGACATAAAAAAAATTGCTTAAAGATTACCGATTATTTTGAAAGCTATTACAAACTATAGTTGATTCAAGAAAAGCTTACAGAGTGTGTGTGTGTAAACAAATATTGTAGGGGGGAGCCTCACTTTTCCGGAAACTGAAATGTATGGCATATCCCCATCAGCTTGAAGGAAGCAGGTGCACTGTAAATATAACCCTTCTCCATGCATTTGCTTTCACATTAAACACTTCAAATTCTTATTTTACGAACTTAAAATGAAGAGCCTCCATCCTCTTTATCTTCTTCACATTAAGCAAATACAGAAATCCGTCTAACTTTGTGCAATAAATAAATAAATAAATGAATAAATCTTTTTGAAAAGTAATAAGAGAGATGAAAGTTATATTTACTAAGTCTGTTTAAAATCAGTCCTTTTACTTATTTTAGAACTAGCATAGTTTGGGTAATTTCTTTTAAATGGCATATCAACCTCTTATGAGTTATTTGATGCCAAAATTTGATTAATTTCTAAGTGTTTGATTATAATAGGGAAAGAGAGAGAAGAGGAAAGAAAAAGATAAAGGAAAGAAAGAAAGAAAGGAGAGAGAAGTTTGGTTTATTTGTTTAATGGCACATCAACCTCTTATGAGTTATATAATGCCAAAATTTGATTAATTTCTAAACGTTTGATTTATGAGAGAGAAGACGAGGAAAGAGAAAGATAAAGGAGAGGAGAGAGAGAAAGAAAGAAAGAACCTCTTATGAGTTATATAATGCCAAAATTTGATTAATTTGTAAATGTTGGATTATAATAGAGAGATAGAGATAGTGAGAAAGAGAGGAAGGAGAGAGGAAAAAGTTGGGGTCATTTTTTAATGGTATATCAACATGATTTATTTAATGTCAATGTTTGATTATAATGGAACAAGAGAGAAGAAGAGGAAAGAAAAAGATAAAGGAGGAGGGGGATGTAAAGAGAGAGAGAGAGGAAAAGAAAGAGGAGAGAGAGAAAGAGAGGAGAGGGAGAAGGAAAGAGGACAGAGAGAGAGAAGGAAAGGGAGAGAGAGGGAAAGAGGAGAGAGAGAGAGAAGGAATGAGGAAAGAGGAGAGAGAGAGAGAGAAGGAAAGAGGAGAGAGAGAGAGAAGGAAAGAGGAGAGAGAGAGAAGGAAAGAGGAAAGAGGAGAGAGAGAGAGAAGGAAAGAGGAGAGAGAGAGAAGGAAAGAGGAGAGAGAGAGAGAAGGAAAGAGGAGAGAGAGAGAGAAGGAAAGAGGAGAGAGAGAGAGAAGGAAAGAGGAGAGAGAGAGAAGGAGAGAGAAAAAAAGAGAAGAGGAAAGAGAGAGAAAAAAAAGAAGAGAGGAAAGAGAGAGAAAAAAAAGAGAAGAGGAACATTGGAAATGTGAATAGTTGTAATCAAAATCAATAATTTACAAATTTATCAAATTTCAGAATTAAATAACCCATAAAGAGTTGATACGCTGTAAAACAAACCATGCCTATTCTAAGATAAGAGAATGGTTGGTTTTAATGTATATTTAGCAGCAACTTTTCTTTTAGACAAGTTTCATTAGATATTAAGGAGGGCGACCTGAAGGCTCCCTTTTCAATCGCTACTATGCTGAGGTGTAGAGAAAGGCACTACTCCTTTCCCTGGATTATTCCAGTTACCCTTGATCCATAGCTTATAATGCTGAATGATAAGCAAAGAGGCATCAAGTACTACTTTTTTTTTAGTTTTTGGTATGACTTGACCTGAGATTGTCTCCCGAACCATTAGCAAACATTCTAACCATTATATCAATAGGCTGATTGTTCACATAGTCCAAGGCTTCTCAAACAATAAGCTGAGATTGAACCCTGGTCTCCCGGACCATTAGCTAACACTCTAACCATTATACCAATAGGCTGACTGTTCACATAGTCCAAGGCTTCTCAAACATTGACCTGAGATTGAAACCTGGTCTCCCGGACCATAAGCAAACACTCTAACCATTGTACCAATGGGCTGGCTGTTGTTCATCAATATGACCAACATAGATTGATCATTTTGTTTTCTCTCCCCACCATCAGCAAGTATATTTTGAGGGTTTTTATGTTTGGTCGGATACTTTCTAGACAAACTTGATAACTATAGAGAAATGAAACGAGGAATAGAAAAGAAACAATTTGTTCTGCCTTATTTTTCATGTTTATGTTTACAAATATCATCCTTATGTTTGCACTGCTTGTTGTGCCCCACCTGCTTGCTGCTTGACATAACCTAAATGACTAATAAACAGCCAATTAACTCATCCTAAATAAGATTCTATTGCAAGACACCTTTGCTAAGTTCTTAAAATAGCAAGAGCCCAAAAAACAAAACAACCGTCATACCTACTACTTTGCAGAGATCTAGATTTACTACTAGATACAGCACTAGTCGGCAAACTGATTTGTTTAAATTATTCTAGAATAACTCCATCACCTAAGATCATTTCTTAATTACAGAGAAGGAAAGAGTTCACATTGTCCAAGGTTTCTCAAACTTTGCCCTGAGATTGAATCCTGGTCTCCCAGACCATTAGCAAACACTCTAATCATTATACCAATGGACTGGCTGTTGACATAAGTCAATGTTTAAGAAACCTTGGACTGAGATTGAACTCTGGTCTCCTGGACCATTAGCAAACACTAACCATTACACCAATGGGCTGGCTGTTGTTCATCAATATGACCAATTATGCTACGTACAATATCTCCATCACCTAAGATCATTTTTTAATTACAGAGAAGACTTTACATAGTCAGGGGTTTCTCAGACATTTTATTTGATCCCCCCGTAACCAAATTCATTTCCATCAACCCACTAAATAGGTTGGTTGGTCAGATTTTATGGCATATAAAACTGTTCTAGTTTATTTAATTTCAAATCCTGTTTTTATATATATATGAGAAGAAACTGGACGGCAATTACACAAGAATGTTGAGAGCAATATTGAACAAGTCCTGGCGACAACACCCCACAAGACACCAACTATACGGCCACTTGCCTCCCATCATGAAAACTATACAAGTTAGACGAACCAGACACACAGGACACTGCTGAAGAAGCAAGGACGAGCTCATAAGTGATGTACTCCTATGGACCCCCGCATATGGCAAAGCAAAAGCAGGACGACCAGCTCAAACTTACATACAGCAGCTATGTGAGGACACAGGATGTAACCTGGAAGACCTGCCAGAGGCGATGAATAATAGGGAGAAGTGGCGAGAGAGGGTCAGGGATCTTTGTGCTGGCGGCACGACATGATGATGATGAGATATATATATATATATATATATATATATTAAATATATATGATTTGTATTATTTTGGTTGTGTTTTGTTGGACTATTATCCTCATTTTAATTTTTGTTAGTTAAAACACAACATTTTAGCAGCTGTATCCTCCGGCCTTCATCAGGATACACCAACTGAAACGTAGTGTTTCAACTAACAAGAATAAAGATGAGAACAACAATGGAACAAATCACAAACAAAATAATACACATCAAGCCACAGCTGAAAAAAAAAAAACAGACATATATATGATTTGTAAAGAAATAGTCTGTGGGTAACATTTCAAACAAACTAAAACTTATTTGCACACAGTTAAACGGTTTCAAGTATTGCTATCTAATATAATAATAATATTTAATATAAATCATTGGTTTGCACACAGTTAAATGGTTTCAAGTATTGCGATCTAATATAATAATAATAATAATATAAATCATTGGTTTGCACACAGTTAAATGGTTTCAAGTATTGCTATGTAACTAACAATTCAACATCAGTTATTTGTTTGCACACAGTTAAATGATTAGAGTCCCCATAGAGGGGACTCTTACAAGTACTGCCACTCCGGATTAAAGTGAATCTGAGAGTAATGGCTATGAAGGGGCACTCTACATTCCCTAAAGCTCCAGAACTGGAGCCTCACCATCAGATGGTTTAGTTTCATATCCAGGACACTTGGTGGTGAAAGAGTTCTTACCTCTCTGCAAAGATACAGTCAGGATATTCTACAGCTCTAGCTGACTGGGCTGCCCTCCAAATAAATTAATTCAATATTAAATCACAAAACATAATTTACCAGTGTTTAATACGAATTACATAAGAAAAGAATAAGTAAATTATAAATACAAAAGCAACTTCAATTCTCAAATTTATTTTAATGACAAAGACGAGTTTGGTGGGTGCTGAGGAGATCACAAATATTAGATTGCCAGTTTGTGTGTTTAAGCCACAAATCACAATGTTCCATGTTCAAAGTACTGTAAAATAATTAGGGATGACCAAGTTAAAGATAAAAACGTACCAGCAGCAAATCGACAACCAGTTCTGATTGGCTGAAAGGAACTCAAATAAAACTGCCAGAAGGCAGATGTAGGATAAGAGACAGGATAGAGTCAATTGGCTGTGAGATACGAGGTAAATATGAGAGTTGGCTGCAGGATATGACAATGAAAAGAGTAGTTGGAGCCTGGATGCACAACGGTGAGGACAGACCCTGCGAGGAAGTACATGTTAGAACAAGAGAAAACATGAACAATAATTCAAGGTCTGTGTCTGCCCTCTATCTCTCTCCTCATGATATGTTGTTTCTCTTTGTCCAGCTAACACGGTCAACTAAGTTTTCATACTGTTTCTTTCTCCCTGACAAGTACTTAAAAAGTATAGTAGCGAATAAAATTTTGTGTTAATGAACCAGGACAGGATTTCTGTGTGTTTGTTACTTTTTCCCACAGTGAGGTTACAACAGGGTCAAACTAACATTTAAGACATAACATAATATGCATAAACCTGTTTGCAATGTGGGGGTACAAATGGCTATGCATAGTAGTATTAGTACAAATGTTTATTAGGACTCCACTAAAATGAACTTCCGTTTGAACACTGTAGTGTCGCAAGAGTCTATTTGTGCTGTGTAATGTTACAACAGTATATTTAGTGTGTAACGGTACAATGCTTCTGTCAAAGTTCGGTACTTGAGTGTACTTCACGTGTTGAATTACGCGTGAAAGTGAATAATCCCTTGAGCATCAGGAAAGGAAGATTATATGCGCATTGGGGCGTTCCACCATGCACAGATGGTCTCTTCCGTTCCCAGTGTGTTGATTAGCTGTGAGTGCAGGAGTGGCTATGCTAGTGTGCATATATGCTAGCCCACTTATTGGCATTTGTTTGTTAGCCAACGCCAGCCGGGCCACTGAGCCGATAAGTGTTGTTTATTTTCTCCTGTGCATTAGGGCAATAGCTTCTTCAGCTTCTCTGTTTGTTTAGCAAATAATACACATAGCTAAACTTCTATTCTACCATAGATTAGAACTTGGAAACAGTAACAATACAGAAAAGATCCAGATTTTTTTTGATGAGAAGTAGATTGTTCCTTCACTCAAATAACCACTATGTTCTGAAAGGGTCATATGTGAACGACGCATCAGTAGCAGCTATTACACATAATAAGGTATTCTGCTAGGTGTACAATATCTGACAACTTGTCTATATGATCCAACAATTTTTCTTCTATTATTGTGGACCACCTATGCTTTTATTCACCTTGCCAAAATTTTATTCACCCCCAGGGGTCTATATGAACCGTTTTAAAAAGCTCAAGTATCACCACTTGATTTTGGAAGATTTAGACAGAATTTCAAGAGAGTAAGAAACAATATAATCTTGATATAATGGATCTACTGCTTCTAAATAAAGATTTAACTTTTCAACTTATATAATCAAGATATCTACAGTCAAAAGGCAAAGAGAACAAATTAGAATCAGAAAGTGTTTAACTCATACAATCAAATTTCACTAATGGCTTGTTTTATTGATTTAATAACATATCAACTCCACATGGATTATTTAATACCAAACTTTCATTCATTTTCAATCAAATGCTTCATTATAAGCATATCTATATTTTCAATGTTTTATTGCATTTTTTTAATTCGTTCTTTTATTTATTTGTTTGCACACAGTTATACAATATCAACTCTTCTTCTTTAATATTAATTTATACACAATTATATGGTTTAAAGTAACTATTCTTATTGCAGACTATTTATATTCAACAGGAATACTTGAAACCATATAACTGTGTGCAAATAAATGATTATTATTAAATAGAAGGAGTTACTTGAAACCATGTAACTGTGTGCAAATTATTTGTATTGGATAGGAATACTTGATAACTGTATACAAAAGAAAAAAGCAATTATTATCAAATAGAAACAATCACTTAAAACCATACAACTATATGCAAACTATTTGTGTTAGATTGGTTTGGTTTGGTTTCATGGCATATCAACCATTTTAGGTTATGTAATGCCAAATCTGGTTTATTCATATATAAGTAAGTAAGTAAGTAAAGTTGGCGACCATAGTCGAGGGTGACCCAAAGGCCCCCTTTTCGATAGGTACTACACCAAGGTGTAGGGGAGGGCACTACTCCTTCCCTCGATTGCTTCACTTTACCGTTGATCCGTACCTTATAATGCTGAGTGTTAAGCAAGGAGGCATCAAGTACCATTTTTTGAGTCTTTGGTATGACTCGAACCCAGGTCTCCCGGGCCATTGGCGAACACTCTAACTGCTAGGCCAAATTCAGGGAAGGAGTAGCGCCCTCCCCTACACCTCGGTGTAGTAGCTATCGAAAAGGGAGCCTTCGGGTTACCCTCGACTATGGTCGCCAACTTTACTTATTCACATATATTAGATATATATGATTTGTAAATAGAAGTCAACAAAGTTAAATAGTTTCAAGTATTGTTAGGTATCACTAACAATTCAATTAAGTCCAACTCATTTGTTTACACTCAGTTTAAATGTTCTATTTGACCCATAGATAGGACCTTATCAGGTGGTACCACTCCGAACCAGAGTAGATCTGGGACCAATGGCAATGAAGGGATACTCCCCATTCCTCAGAGCTCCAAGACTGAAGCCTCACCATCATGTGATTCAGGATACTCGTTTAGGGAGGTCTTACTCCTTTGCAGAGACGCAGTCAGTGTATTCTACAGTCTAAGTCAACTGGGCAAGTATTAGATAGGAATACTTGATACCATATAACTGTGAGAAAAAAAATCCTTAAGAGATGAAAACAACAACAAAAAAATAATAATATAAACGTACAATGTAAATGATTCTATAACCTCTAGGTATAAAATAATTTGAGAGGGGTTGACCTGTCATTAAAAATCAATCAACTAATCTTATAATAAAGCCAATGTCAGTTAATAAAGATTCAATCTTTACACTACTCCAATAAAGTTATCCCTATAAACGGCAAACATCTCAAGTTGGCATCATATTGGATCTTTTTTTAAGAACACAGGAATCCTAATTCAACTATAGGGTGTCTCAATATACATGGGACCAATGTAACTGCTCATAACTCGACTAATAATAATGCTGTGTTCTTTTTTTTGTTTCAGATTTGAAAATAGTATACTATAACAACTGTTAATCCTTAATTGCAATGCTTTGGATATGAGAGGGAAAGATATTTTGCCTCACTACTTATTTGGAGACAAAATCATTGAAAACTGTCTCAAAATAGATGCAACTCATTTATATGATAATGATTTATTACTCAGACAATAAACTAAAAAAAGATTGCATGTCCTGGAAGCTGATATAACAAAAAAAAAAAAAACTAATTTCATGTCTCTGGCTTAAAAGGTGCACTTTTTACAGGACATATTCCAAATGACCACCATTACACATGTCTCAGTAATAAATCATTATCATATTAATGGGTTGCATCTATTTTGAGACCACCTGTACTTGCAATCCAGTTTCTTCTCTAATTCAGTACAGATTTCAAATTTGCCAGACCCCCACATCAACCTGTTATGGATTATTTGGTTGGATGTTTGTTTCCTTGCTTTTATCTGTACCATTTGCTTTTATTTAACCCCAGCTATCGTTCCAGTGACTGAACCAAGTTCATCATGAGCTGTGGAATGAAAGATAAAACTGAACCCTTGACAAAATAAATTATATATATTAGTTACAAAAATTATTTCATGAGTCAGGAACTAACCTACTACAGTTTCGCCTAAACAGCTCATCAGGGTATCTAATTCTGAACTATCTTGCTCTACCTAGTATGGAGCACTCTTTGTTATTGTAGCTTAACAGCATTTTACGGTGGGTTTTTTTTCTCTTTTGACCAACCGATTGCGTACCTCTTGATTTTTTTCAATTGGTGTAACAAGGTTGGCCTTTTCTTCCCCACCCTGATGATTTTTTCTTTTTTCCCCCCGGGCAGTGATTTGAGATATATTTTTTCGAATTCTGGCGTTTTTTTTTTTCTTTTTATCTGTCACCGTAAGTGCTTTTAGTCAGTAGGTTAGTAAATATATATATATATATTATATTATATTATATTATATATATACATGACTCACAGATGAGATTCTAACAGGTATTCTATCTGGATCAGAGAGTATGGGTCAAATAGGTCTGTTTGAGATAATGTTTAAAATGGTTTTGAACTTTAAACATTAGCTTTTAAATATTGATATTGCGACTAAGAATGAAGTTTTAAATGATTGAAGATTTTTGTACTGCATATAATTGGAGAGCATGATTGTTAAACTTTAAACTGAATTTGACATGTCATAAAACTATATATGTATATATATATATATACACACACATATATATAGCCTTATATTATCCAACGCCAAGTCAGCTGATAGTGGGAATGATTCTATTTTCAGATATTCTATCTACAATATCCATGTAATTCAAAATCTAAAAGAGAGCTCAATGTAAAATAATAATAAAGAACAGAGCAAATAATTCCATATAAAAGAAAAACCATTAAAAATTACTCATATTTTTTTGTAATAATAATTATTTCAGCAGACCCTACATTTTTTAAAAATGTTAGATCTGCATCTTCAAACAATTATTTCTTTGTCTTAAGATGCAGATCTTAACATTTTTGAAAAATGTAGGGTTTACTGAAATAAATATTATTACAAAAAAATATGAGTAATTTTTAAAGGTTTTTCTTTTATATGGTGTGTGTATGTGTATATATATATATATATATATATATATATGTGTGTGTGGTTAGACAGTAATCTTTCATTTAAGCATGTTTGATTAAATAATAAAGACACATTTTGTCTATAGACTTTTTATTAAGATCCTTTCAAGTTTCCTGATAAGTGTCCTGGTTTCAGCTTTGAATTGGTGGATGAATTTGCCAAAATTGTCCCAAGCACTTTCAGACCTTTCATATCAGGAGTTGCTTGCATGTGTAAACAGTTTTTTTTTTTAAAGAATTTTAAAAGTTTTTAGGTTTTTTATAACATAATAAAATTACGTAAACATGGAGTTGGATAAAACTAAGATGCTGATGAATTTAAAAACAGAACGGTATCAACAGAAATACAATATTATTAAGAAATATGGAATATTAAAAAAAAATTTTTTTTTTAAACTAAAGGCATTTCAAAACATTGTTGCTATTTTCAAAATTAATTCTATTGATTTTGAGTTTTTTGTTTTAATATTTAGGGCTTCTAGGTTTTCTAAGTCATAGTGTAATATTTTGACCTTCGACCCGGCCCAAAAATGCTATTCCAAGGTGATGCACCGGAAGGAAGTGACACATTCCAATGGCCAGTAATCGAAAGAGATCGTGTGGGCAGATTAAGGCTGATAATATGGGACAAGGTGAAGGTCCCACTGTGCCACTACAGAGTGATGCACCGGAAGAGAGTGACTTCTGAACTGCATGACAGTTATTTCCGCTTGATGACGATTAAACATTCGATTTCAAAGATCGAGTGGGCATTGAACGATTATATAACTCAGTTGAGTTCGACGAGCCAGTGGCAGTAGAGTTAGAGTTCCAGTCAGAGGAGACAAGATGTGGTAAGGAAAGCCACACCAGGCCGAAGGAACTTTGGGCCCTGATGAGTTGAGGTCCAGAGAAGATGCTGATAAGATGCAATAAAGAAAGCCATCACTCAGCAGAGTGGGCCCTGGGCCCCCGGTTGAGCAGCCCTGGAGAACGAGAAAGACACAACGCTGACGGCCATAAGTTTGGGGGTCAAAATATTGCAGTTATGTTCGATCTCCAGCTCCCTCTCACAGTAAAACCCAACACAACCTTTTTGTACCCTTACAAATAAAGTGAGAGGTAAATATTTTGTTAAAGAAGTCTTCCTGCATCAGTCTTTATTATTGTGGCGTTAGGATTTATTTATTTATATTTTTTATTTATTTTTATTTCTTTATTTCATATGCAATTATAGTGGTGTTTTCAACTAGAATTTTTTGAAACTTGGATTTAGGAATAGAATGGGTTTTACGATGTAAGGCTACGGAGCTAGAATCATTAAGGTGCATTGTAAGTCATCTAGAAAGAGTTGTAAGTTCGTTAAGGAAGATAGTTTATTTTCAAGGGTTAACATAAGAAAGTTACTGAAAATGGGTCCCAAAACTGACCCCATTACAATCCCATCTTTTTCGATGAATACATTTCCATGAGGATCATAGAATGGTACCTCAGTAGTGCAGAGTAAAAGTATTTTTCATAAAGTATTGGAGTTGATTTTGAGTAAAGGCAGCATTGGATGGTGATAAATATTATTTATAATTATATTGATTGTTTCTAGAACTGGAACATTTGTGAATAAATTTTCCACGTCTAGAGAAAATAAAGTTTTTAATACCATCAATAAACCTAGTATTCATTTAAGGTATGCTGATGACATACTCCTTACCAATAGCACTGATGAAATTCACACAATGCAAGGAACCTTTCAAAATAATTCTGTTCTCAAATTCACTCAAGAAATCAATATCAACAAGAAAATCCCATTTCTTAGTGTACTAATAGACGCAAGCAATATTGACCGATTTACCACCTCTACATATAAAAAAAGAGAACTACTAACATTAATCCCTGCACCCTCAATTTCCATAGTGTATACCCCTTCCGTTATAAAAGAACAATCATAAAAACACTTATTTCCAGAGCTAAACTATTATCCTCCTCTCAAACTATCTTAACGAACTTAAAAATATGAAATAAACCCTTATCAATGATGGGTTTCCCCAATTACATTGTTGATACAGAAATTAAACATTTCATTAATAAAACTGAACAACTTAACATAGACAATACCATAAACCATAAACAATCAATAAATCTTTACTACAAAAAACAATTTCATAGCAATTATAAAATAGATGAACATATATTAAAAAAACCTCATCCAAAAAAATATCATCCCTACCAATCCTACCAAAAAAGTAAGAGTTATTATTTACTACAAGAAATTTTAAACTTCCAACCTAATTATTTCCAATAACACTTCCCCCCTCCACTGAACTTATTGATAGGACAAACTTCTTATATATATTCAAATGTTTCTTGGGAGACTGTCTCTCCAAAGAAAACAGTGCATATATTGGTCTTACCACTACAACCCTTCCAAGACGACTTACAATGCACCTTAATGATTCTAGCTCCATAGCCTTACATCTTAAAATTCATTCAATTCCTAAATCCAAATTTCAAAAAATTCTAGTTGAAAACATCACTATAACTGCACACAAAATTGATAAGCTACAACTACAAATTCTAGAAGCCCTGAATATAAAAAAAAAACAAAAAACAACAAAAATCAATAGAATTGATATTGAAAATAGCAACAATGTTTTGAAATGCCTATAATTTTTTTTTTTTTTTTTTTAATATTCCCTATTTCTTAATAATATTCTATTTCCGTTGAAAGCGTTCAGTTTTTAAATTCAATTCTGTGTTTATGTAATTTTGTTATGTTATAAAAAACCTAAAAACTTTCAAAACTTTTTCTAAAAAGAACTCTTTACACATGCAAGCAACCCCTGATGATAGCCTATGAAAGGTCCGAAAGTGCATGGGACAATTTTGGTAAATTCATCCAACAATTCCAACCTGAAACTAGGTAACTTGAAAGGATCTTAATAAGATATATATATATATATATATATATATATAATGTATAAATCTGTTGGCATGAAAACAAAAACAGACTGTACAATTCATAAATTCTACAAACTGGTATCAGGGAAAAAATTTGTAAAAAAAGAAAAGATGAAAAACACACATGCTACTTGAAAATAATCAAGCAGCACATATGTTTAGTCAAAAGAAAAACACTGACAGAATGACCTAAGCTAAAACGTAATAAAGTGCTCAATACCTAAGATAGAGTTAATATTATGAAAATAATCCTAGATGGCAAAGAGCGAGTCTACCAAGCTTCACCAAACAGCTTTTCAGGATTGCTCTGGCCTTGTAGGAATTATTTTCATGATATTTATAATATAAAAAGAAATGTGAAGGAAAAAAGTTCACATAAGAAAAAGTGCTTGATATATATATATATATGTTTTAAACTAAGAAATATAACTATGAACACTAACAATCTGTTATTTGAAATTTCATTTAATGTGTACAATGAACGAACGTCCATCATAAAGTTACAGATTCTTATGTTCATAACTTTTATATATATATATATATATATATATATATATATATATATATATATATATATATATATATGGAAGTAAATAATGGAGTATAATCCGACAATATATGAAGAAAAATTGATAACAAGGTAATCCAAGTAGAAGGAGATATTTACTGAGAAGCAAAGTCGATAGTAAATTTAATTTAAACAAACAAACATTGATTCACTAATTAAACATCCAACTTTGTCTTGTTATACAAATTTTTGTTTTTGCATTTCGTACTTTTACACATCCATCATTGATTTAACATCACTAATATCATCCCCCATAGTCTTGATGATGGTTCATTAGAACCGAAACACTATAGAGTCGACTTTGCTTCTCAATAAATCTCTCCTCCTACTTGGACTACCATATTATCAATTTATATATATATAACTGCCAAAGATTTCTTTAACATTCATAAAAATATAAACTGACTACTTGCTTAATAAAGTACTGGCTCATGGGCCTAGTGAGTAGAGTGTTCGCCAATTGTTTGGGAGACCTGGGTTCAATCCCAGGTCACATCATACCAAAGACTTAAAAAATGGTACTTGATACCTCCTTACTTAACACTCAGCAATATAAGGTACATATCAAGGATAAAGTGAAGCAATCCAGGGAAAGGAGTAGCACCCTCCCCTACATCTCAGTGTAGTAGCTATTGAAAAAGGAGCCTTCTAGTCGGCCTAGACTAAAGGGAGACAACTTTACTTACTTGCTTAACATGATTTCTAAAGCCTTGAACGTTTTTTGCAAATAACAAAAACTTTATACCTCTTAGATTTCCCAGTTTCTTTCTATACACAGATGTATTTTTATTAAACTGAGAAGTTGGTTCTTTAACCAGTCATATTAGTCTAAAGTATGGTAGGTTTCTGTTGATGAGGGAGCCAGCTGATCATGCCTTATCCCAGGAGATAATAATTTCAGTATGACAACACACACAAAGAAAATTCTTATGCAAATAAATAAATAAAAACAAAACAAGTTATCCTTCTCTTTGATATCGATATCTAGGAAAACAAAAAGATAAATAAAACAACGTAAAAAAAAAAGATATCAAAAAATTTATGAAGTCATTGATGATAAGTGACTTTTTCAGAAATTCCCAATTTATTATCAACACATGATGTCTTGTAACTTGATACTCTTGTTATCTCTATATATATATATTTTTTGTTAGTGTTGTTCTTCCTTGTCTGTGTGAGGCAGGGGGATATTTGGATTTGGGGATTTTAAGTTTCCTTTCACAGAAATAAACTAAGTTTTTTCTTTTTTTTAGAGAAGATTTTACAAAACTTAAGTTTGGTCAATCGGATGCTACTTATGTAGCATGTCTTGGTTAGGAATAACCTGGAAGAGCACATCCCTTTCCAAGTTTGGTTAAAATTCAGAATTTTTCCTCTTTTAAATCACTTGCCATACCAAGGTTGAAGAGCCTCGTCTGCCCAACAATTTACCCACAACTGATGGGAAAATAGTTGGATTCATACCTTTCCCAAAATGTATTAGTGCTATATGAAATACAAATAGCCTGTCCAGGATTTGAAGTCATATTAAAGAGCCTAGTCTGCCCTACTATTTACTCATAGCTGTGGAGAAAATACATGGATTCATACCTTTCCTAAAAGGTAAGAGTGCTATATGAAATCCAAATAGCCTTGTCCAGGATTTGAACTTGGGTAGCCAAGTTCACTTTCAACCACAAGAATCTCTGTAGTTTTATTTATTGACATTTGCCAGCAAAAATAATAATTCAGTAATTTGGCAACAAAAAATTTTCTGATTAATTAACTTTAACAGCATGTCAACCCATCTAGGATTATTTTATACCAAGAGGTTAGGGAAATGCATTCATTATATGTTCATATTTCCATTTTTTGTATAGTTTTATCTGACGAGTTTTTTGTACATGGTTATATGATATCAAGTATTCCTATCTAATACAAATAATTTGCACAAAACAGAATGAATTCAAGAATTCCTATCTAATATTAATAATTATATAGTTTCAAGAAATTATTTCTATTTAATAATAATTATTTGTTTGCACACGGTTATATGATATCAAGTATTTGTATCTAAATATATAATTTACAAAAAAACAGTATTGTTTCAAGTATTCCTATCTAATACTAAAAATTATACGGTTTCAAGAAATTATTTCTATTTAATAATAATTATTTGTTTGCACATGGTTATATGATATCAAGTATTTGTATCTAAATAGATAATTTGCAAAAAAACAGTATTGTTTCAAGTATTCCTATCTAATATTAATGATTATATGGTTTCAAGAAATTATTTCTTTTTAATAATAATCATTTGTTTGCACACATAAAACCATGTGCAAAAAACTCATCAGATACAACAATAGAAAAAAATATAAGTATGAACGTACTTATGGCTCAAAGTAACCAATAATAATTCTTAGTAAACAATTGTAGTTTCAAGTAACTATTCATTTTTGTGCAGTTGTTTCTTAAAAACAGAGATAATCTACTCAGAGTCAGGAGTACTGATTCATACATAGATAATCTTGTCATTTTTGACAGTTACTATGCTATTTAGCTGTATAATAACTATATTACTTACAGAAGTATAAGACTTAGTTGTCTAAATTTCTGAGACGAAGCTAGTTGATTTTTATCATTAAGGGTTTTCAGACTATTGTCTTCATCTTTATTGTTATTTCCACAATGTTTCGGCCGATATGTCCTCCGGCCTTCTTCAGGTGTTTGTCGAACTCAGGAACCTTCATGGAACTTCGAACTACGTCCTTTATTGAATCCACGGGGGTCGCCTATTCTGATTCTGTTAGCCATAACCGGGTACAAGTGTTAAGTATTCCTGTATTGTTACT
This sequence comes from Sepioteuthis lessoniana, assembly GCA_963585895.1. Taxonomy (NCBI): domain Eukaryota; kingdom Metazoa; phylum Mollusca; class Cephalopoda; order Myopsida; family Loliginidae; genus Sepioteuthis; species Sepioteuthis lessoniana. The sequence continues at coordinate 7,703,804 of OY757945.1, read as the reverse complement.
CGCCTGTAGTGAGGATTGAACCTGTAACCTCCAGATGATTGTCTCCTTACAACCTTAGGGAACCAATGCCTTTAACCGTTATGCCATGTGTCCTGCTGGACACCTGAAGAAGGCCGGAGGACATATCAGCCAAAACATTGTGAAAATAACAATAAAGATGAAAACAATAGTCCGAAAACCCTTAATGATAAAAAGTATAAGACTTCTTCCCCACCAAAAAAAAAAAAAAAAAAAAAAAGAGTGATGTCCTGAGTATGACATGAAAGTCTTATCTGGTCATGACAGAGTTTAAAGAGTTCTATATGTGGATAGAGAAAACTGAGTTGTATTAAAAGTTCTCTTAACTCGGACGAGATTTCTGTGTGCACAATACTTTATGCAAAAAATCTATTTTCTGTATTTCTTTTTTGTCATGATATCAAGTCTACATGAGTTTCCGACTTTGGAAGTAGCTTGCTATTTTTAGATGAAAAAACAAAAACTAGTATAGAGAAATATATAAAAAAAAAAAATGTCCAAAAACTATTTTCTCTTTTGTTCCAATAATGTTAGGATAAATGTAAATACAAAGACAGAGAGTTTTTTGTCTTGTTGCTAGGTTACAGCTAAATGAACGAATGAGAAGGCAGAATTCTTTTTACGCTTAGCTAACTACCTTCATGGGAAGAGATCAGACCTTGCCTCATCTAAAGAAGTAACTGTACATGGCAGGTCATAAGTTAAAATCAAAACTTGTAGATCAGTCTCTTCAATTTCACAAAAATGGCAGAGGCTTCATTGAAGACAACATAGTGCCTGCCATACCTTCCCACATCATCCTTTCCTCTTGAAACCCGATACATCACATCCAGTAAAACCATGAAAGAAAATGCCCTCTTGGTTTTCTCAAGTTCTGGAGAGGATTCCATTGACTGTGCCACATTTTCTCTAGGCCTTTTACTGGGAAGCAAGAAAATAAAAAGGTAGATAGTGACTACTACAATGTCCATCTTACTGGTGTCAATCATCAGAAAGTTTTAGCCCCTTCCTATCCGCATGCCAAACATATAAGTATTTTCAAAGATAGAAAGACCTAATTCCTCTAGGCTACCACTGGAATAATTGGCACTTGTGACAGGGAATTTCCAACCATCCTCTGCCCCCTATTGCTTCTGATCATTTTAAACAAGGGCATCAGCTAGAAAACAGAGTTGTTTTGTTGGCACCTTCTCTGAGGAAGCTCCTCTAGTCTAATAATACTTTGCTTTTAGAATTGGTTTCATGGTACATCAACTCTTGTGGGTTATTTTATGCCAAATCCTGTTTTATATGTGATCTGTAAGCAAATAATTTGCAAGTAACATTAAGAGCTCTTTTGTTTGCACACAGTTAAATGAATTTCAAGTATTCTTATTTAACTTAAATAATTCTATAATCAAGTATCCTTACAAAAAGTCCAGTGAGCTGGAGAATGCACTGACTGCACCTGTGCAGAGGGCTAAGACCCCCCCCCACTAACAAGTACCCTGGATAGGACACTCAACTGCTTCTGATGGTGAGCCTTGGGAAATAGGGAGTATTTTTTCATTGTCATTACTCTCATGTCCACTCTGACCTAGAGTGATAGTACCTGTTAGGGTCACATCTATGTGTTAAATAGAACCATTTAACTGTGTGCAAACAAATGATTGATGTTGAATAGAATTATTGGTGTTAGGAATACTTGAAACCATTTAATTGTCTGCAAATAAATAAGCTCTCACTTGTTTAAAATGTTACCTACAAACTATTCATTTACAAATTTTTTTATTTATTCATATATATACAGGCCCACTGGCAATAACAGTGTTTGCCAATGGTCTGGGAGAATAGGGTTCAATCCCAGGTTGCCATACCAAAGACTCATAAAAAAAAAAAAAGATACTTGATACCGCCTTGCTTAAAATTTGACATTATAAGGTATCAATCAAAGGTAACTGGGGCAATCCAGAGAAAAGGAGTAGCACCCTCTTTTACAACTTGGTGTAGTAGCCATTGAAAAGGAAGCCTTTGGGTCACCCTAGACTTCAGTCGACCAACTATAAACAGGATTTGGCATTAAATAACCTATAAGGGTTGATATGCCAGAAAAACCCAATGAACCAACCAAATTTATTCCTACCTAATGCAAACAATTTGAACACAGCTGGATGGTTTCAAATAACTAACAATAACTAATAATAATAATTCCAAGTGAATGATTGAACAGTTCTATTTGACCCATTAACGGGACTCTAACAGGTACTACCACTCCAGGTCAGAGTGGAACTGGGAGTAATGGTAATGGAAGGGTACTCCAAGACTGGAGCCCCACCATCAGTTGCATTTTAATGTCCTCCTTAGGACACCCACATTTAAGAAGTAGTCACGGTATAACAGTTATCACTATAGGCAATGCATAAATGGTAAACACAGCTTTGGTCTTGATACCTGCTAATTACATCTCATATCTATCTGTCTTGATACTTCCTGAACACGCCACATATATATGTAGCTCGAGGCAGTACCGCCTTGAGCTACCAAAACTGTGTTATCACCCTGGTTGGCGGCTGATCAGGGCAGGATATTACACGTGCTTTCACACATTGTATGATGAAAAAATAAATAATAATAATATTATATATATATCTCGATGTGTCTACCTATTTCTGTCTTCTGATGAAGTTGTTCTCATTTCACATAGCAATAATACTCTTGGGAAAGGTATGGATCTAACTATTCTCTTTCCAACTATGAATAAATAAATAAATAGTAGGGTAGACTGTGCTCTTAAAACTTAACATTGCAACCATTCTAGAAGAAGGAAAATTCTGAATCCAAAACCAAAGAGTCTTTTTGTTAGTCAAACTATTTTGAGAGTTCCTCCTCCTACTCCTCCTCAACTTTTCCCAATATTGCTCAACTCATTCTCCTCCAAATAGATTTTACTCATTTAAATCTTGCTTCCGACTACAGGGTGAACAGATAATAGCCACCAAAAGTAATATCTGCTCGTCAGTAATAAAGTAATGTACTTATTTTTATGTTCGTAGCACCGCATCAGTGTATGTACTAAAGCAGTCAAGGGCAAACTGCTGCCAAGTGTTTTCTAAATGGCTTGCCTAATTTCATGAGGAAAATAATGTTTATTAAAATAATGCTCCTGTAATTTTAAAAACATAGGTTTACTTTTCAATTACCCTGTATATACACAGAGAAACTACTACTTTCATCTCTCCTTCCCTCTCCCCCTCTATATATGTTTTATACCCTACAAGGTTCTTCTGGAGCTTGATTTTTTTTTTCAACTGATATCATTTTAAAAAAAATTTCTTTTTTAAATATCTTATCTTGATTTGAATTTTGAAATCTCCACACTACACCTTTAAACAACCTCCAGAACACATTCTACAGCAAAAAAAAATGTTATCTTGAAATCTGCACACTCCAGAATACTTTCTACAGAGGAAAAAATAAAAATGCTGAGAGTCACAGCAATAAATTTCATCTTCAGAAAGTTGTTTAGTTTGTTGTTTTTTTTTTGTTTTTTTTAGTGAGGTGGGGGTTACACATCTTAAATACATTTTCTTTATATGATTGTTTCACTGAAAATGTGTCAAACATTTGATATTGCTCATTTAAAGCCATTGATTCTTTTGTTTCTCTGCTTGACTGCTCTTGCAAAACACAAAAGTTTGCAGATTGATAAGAAAGAGGAAAAAGCTTAACACAGTAAGAAAGGGGTTATATTTCAAAACAGGTGGTTAGATTTGCATTCCTAGATAAAACACGTTTTCACAGCTTATAGAAGCATGATACAATGCAAATAAAAAAGCCTTTTATTATTAATCCTTGACTTGTATTTTCTTTCATTTATTAATTTTTAGTTACTTCCCTTGACCATTTCTTTTTTTAAATCACAACTTCCTCCAATCACTTTATAGGCCAGTAAAGAACACTGATGATCAGAAATAATAAGGATTAAACCCTCAGTGACTTCATGTTCCCTTTTATCTCAGAGAAACCTTGTTAAACGCACCAATTGCTTAATTAACTGAGTTATTAGTTTTCAGAAGCCCAAATGAAATCTATAAACTCATCCCTTATTCTGTTTTTTCAGCATTCTCTGAAACATAGGTCATAATAAATTAAACACATCACCTGTTTTACAAATTGAGCTACAAAGAGCCACTAGTCTGGAGAAGCTCAAATCAAATCAAGAAATGTATCCCTTATTCAGTCTCTTGATATTTCTGTGCTATATTTTTCACTATTAAACACACCAGCTGCTCTACTAACTCACCTATCAGTTTACAGAAGCCCAAATCAAATCTATAAACTCATCCTTTATTCAGTTTCTTAATTTCTCTCAGGATTCTTTCTTTTTCTCTAACCATATTAATAGCATATTTTATTTACTTCAGTTTTTAGATGATGCATTGCCAATCATTGTTATTATTAGATGGTTGTGTATTAACGTATATCAACCCTTGTGGTTTATTCAATGCCAAATCCTGTTTATAAATACTCATTTGTTTGCACACAGTTAAATGGTTTCAAATATTGTAATTTATTGTTTACACACAGTTAAATGGTTTCAAGTATACTAGATGATTAAATAGTTCTATGGGACCCTACAGGTAAAACCAATCTAGGTCAGAGTGGACCTGGGAGTAATAGCAATAAAGAAGTACTCCACAATCTCCAAAGCTCCTGGACGAGAGCTTCACGATCAGATGCAGTTTAGTGTCATGTCCAGAAAACTTGATGGAGGAGGGGTTAACCCCCCACAGAGGTGCACCCAGCATAATCTACACCCCCAGCAGACTGGACTTTGTTATTATTGTGACTAATATATTGTGAGTATAACAATGAAGATGAAGTCAAGAATCTGAATATTTTAAGAGATAAAAACCATATATTCTTCTTGATTTCAAGTTGCCCCCCCACTTCCTCAAGTCATTATTATTATTTAAAAAAAAATAAAAATAAAAAAGTAACAAAATTGTCCAAAGGGCTTATATCTAAACCCTCACCAGGTGTGGACTCCACCCATGATTTTTTTCCTTTCCCTAAGTCATTAATTGTGATTTTTGAAAAAAAATAAAATAAAATAATGAGATATATGTGTGTGTGTGTATATATATATATATATATATATATATATATATATATATATATATATATGTGTGTGTGTGTGTGTATATATATATATATATATATATATATACACACAGTGCTTGGAGAAGAAACTAAATCAGAACTACAAAAGGAACCTGTGAAATATTTTCAATATATCCTGGAAACAGTAGCAAAATAAAAATGTTTTTTTTTTACAATTAAACCGTACTTACATTTAACCTACGTGCTTATGCTAAACTGAATTGTTTTAAATTGAACTATTTTTGACATTGAAACTGTACTTACACTAAACTGAATTGTTATATATAACTGCTTGAATAGTTTGAAATAGAAATGTTTTTGACAATTAAACTGTGTACTTATGCTAAACTGAATTGTTTTAAATAGAACTGATTATTTACATAAAAATGGATTTGGCGTTAAATAACCTACAAAGGTTGATATGCCATAAAACCCAACAAACCAAACCAGGACACTAAATATTTTCAAGTATTGCTATCTAACACTAATAATTCTAATATTAATCATTTATTTGTACACAGTTAAATGGTTTCAAGTATTGCTATCTGACACTAATAATTCTATTCCACATTATTCATTCATTTGTACATAATTAAATGACTTCAAATATTGCTAACATCTAATACTAATAATGCAATTTAATATTCATTAATTGTTTGCAGATAGTTAAATGGTGTCAATTATTGCTGTTTAACACTACTAATTGTATCTAATATCAATCATTTGCTTGCACATAGTTAAATGCTTTCAAGTATAGTAAATAATTAAGTTGTTCTATTTGACCCATAGATGGGACCCTAACAGGTATTACCACTTCAGGTCAGAGTGGACCTGGGAATAATGGCAACGAAGAGTTACTTCCATTCCTTCAAGTTCTAGAACTGGAGCCTTGTTATCAGATGGTTTAGTGTCATATCCAAGACACTTGTTGGGAAAGCTCAGTCAGAAGAAGCTGTAAAATACACTGACAGCATCTCTGCAGAGGGGTAAGACACCCACCCAAACAAGTGTCCCGGATAAGACATTAAACAATCTGATGGTGAGGTTCCAGTAATGCAGAAGCTTTGAGGAATACAGAGTGCCCCTTCATTGCCATTGCTCCCAGGTCCACTCCAGCCTGAAGTGATAGCACTTGATAGGGTCCTATCTATGGATCAAATTGAACTGTTTGACATTTAAACTGAGTGCAAATAAATGACATGCTAAACAGAACTGTTTGATCATTTAACTGGGTGTAAACAAATGACTGATGTTTAAATGAATTATTAGTGATACATAGCAATACTTTGAACCATTTAACTTTGTTGACTAATGCTAAATTGAATTGTTAGAAATAGAGCTGTTTGATTATTAACTGTGTGTATCTGTAAAATGTGTTTATGAATCATATAATTAATATATATGCAAAAATAGGATTTGGCATTAAATAACCAACAATATGCCACAAAACCAAACCAAAACTTGTTGGGGGAGGGGGTCTTACTCTTTTGCAGAGAGATGCAATTGATTTATTCGACAGAGCAGGCCATTAAACAGGCACTGAATAGTCTTTTACACCAAACGGCAAATCAATTATTTCCTTCTTTCTTTACAATCCTACCCTTTTGTAGACTTTTTGCCTTCTTATTACAAATATTTATCATCAAATCAATTAGAAAAGCTGCCAAAAATTAGAGTAATGCCAGTATAACAACACAAATTATCTTTCAAAGTGAATAATGTCAAAAAAAAAAAAAAGTAGGTAAATATGCATGGTAAAAACTAACGAAATAAATATAAGCCAAACTTGACTAGACAAGTGCCACATGGCTTCTCTTTCTCTTTATTGAAAAAAAAAAAGTCTTGAGCATTAATTTTTCCTGTTTGCCGATTTATCTGACTGGCTTCTCAATATTAAAATATTGTTGGTTCGGAAAAAAGTGCATACAACCTCAAACCGCATTGCTACAATCAATAGACACAATTTCTTCATTATTATGACAATGGGGGAAATATTTTTTTGAAGAGAAATATACATAGATAAAGCTAAGGAAATAAACTGATTTCATTACAAATAAATGGGGGTATCATCCAGTATTTTCTTTTTTTAAAAAACTTAAGCATTTTTGTTTTTACTCCTTAAAAAGATAATGTATCCAAAATCATAAAAATATTGCTTCGGAAACATGTAGCTGTTTTGTTTTTTTGTATGGGTGAGTTAGCAACTCGGAATAAACAGATTAACTATTGAGGCAACTTGCTCTCACTTACACTATTTTTCTCTTTTTCTTTCCTTTCTTTTAAATTATACCCGATTCAAATTTTAAGATTTTGTCATCAACACAAGGAAATTGACAATTTATTAATAGAATATTTCTCATAAATATTCCAAGGAAAAAAAAAATACTAAACACATTAATCAAAAACATGGATAATTCTAGTCTGCATTTTTTGTTAGACTGGTTTTGTCACATATTTTGTTAGACTATTTCCTTTGTCTGTGTGAGTGTGTATATATATATATATATATATATATATATATATATATATTACACACATAGAGAGACTTTCACTCATCTCTTATCTCGTCCTCTCTCTCTCTCTCTCTATATATATATATATATATATATATATATGTACACACAAATCATTATATATATATATATATATATATATATATATATATATATATGCATACAATTTCACCCATTACACATTTTAACAATGTTTTTACCATGTACCTTGTGAGTCTTCAGGGCACTGGATTTTTTTTCAGCTGGTGATATTTAAAAAAAAAAATAGATAAAAAATAAATAATTGTATGTTTATTTGAATTACAAATAACAATGGATACCAGTTTATTAACATCTACAATCAGGTGAAAAAAAAAATTCCAACACCACCAGAAGGCCCAAGGGTACAAGAAGCAAAATGAGGTTAAAAAAAAAATTATTGATATGCCATAAGAACAAAAAAAAAACAAGATCAACAAAAACTACCAATTTGGGATATTCCCCGACACAAAGGATATACCAATATAGTCAATCATTGAGAGCTCTAAAATGGATACCAACATGCAATTTATATGAAAAAAGAAAAAAAAAGCTATTAATATCACTGTTCATTATCTCTTCATGTGAGTAGAATATGGCATAAAATCAAGTTAAACTCAGAGACCATCATGCACACATAAAAATAAAAACAAAAATTGTTCTATCAGCATTTCCTTTTTGAATGCCTCAGGCATCAGGGACTAACCTGACCCTATACTTTTGAATGTAAGGAAGAGATGCTGCTTGGTGAGGTGTGGAGGGAGGGAGCTGGAAGTAAACCTAATACTTTATGTTCCTAAGCAGCACAAGGTCAGATTAATACAGGGACCCCCCAAGAAGCAAACCTCCCAGGTGGACAGTTAGCTAATCAGAGCCTTTAACGAGAAGGGTAAACAAGTCCAATTCTTTATGGTATTAAAAATGTTAACAAGATTTCTTGGTAGGTAGAGAGAGATGAATTCGGCATTCATTTAACCCCTCTGCCACAAGCACAATGTGATACAAGGTCAATTTTCAAGGGGAGCACAGCTGGTTTGAATTCAGAGTTTTTCTTTTCCTACGTTGGTTGCCCTACCAATACGAAAGAATCCAGTCTGTCTTGCTGTTTACTCACAGCTGGAGTGGAAAATAGTTGGATTCATACCTTTCCCAAGAGTATTAGCACAATGTGAAATGCAAACCTCATCCAGGATTTGAACTCGGGTTGCCGGGTATATTTCCTGCAACAATAACTTACACTATGAATGTTAATGAATTTGGTTTGGTTTGGTTTCTTTGTTTAATGATATATTAACTTTCATGGGTTATTTAATGCCAAATCAATTCTTGTAGAAGAACAGCAGTGGTACTATTTAAGGTTTCTTTGTTTAATGGCATATTAACCTTTGTAGGTTATTTAATGACAAATCAATCCTTGTAGAAGGACAGTAGTGGCACAATTTAAGGTTTCTTTGTTTAATGGCATATTAACCTTTGTGGGTTATTTAATGCCAAATCAATCCTTGTAAAAGAAAGGCAGTGATACTAATTAATAATACATTTATCTAATAGATTATATTATAAAAGACAATAGACATGGTGGGATTTACCTACTCGTGAACCCTAGGCCAAACTTACCAATAGGCCCCTTCATTTTACACTAAGGCCTATAACTGTGGCCCACCTGAGAACTACCCATGGACCATTACTTACTATAAAGAGATCCAATACTTCAGGTCCTATACTTATTGGTTTGGTTTCTTTGTTTAATGGCATATCAACATTATGGGTTATTTAATGCCAAAGCCACCCTAGTAGAAGAACAAAAAATGGTACTATTTAATAAGGGAGTTAATGTTTACATAACAGATTATATTATAAAAGACAATAGGCATGGTGGGATTTACCTACTTGTGAACCCTAGGCCAAACTCATCTATGGCCCCTTCATTTTTCTCGAAGGCCTATATCAGTGGCCTACTTGGGAAGTACCCCATAGACCATCACTGTGGACCATTACTTATTGTAAAAGGGTCCAATACTCCAGGCTCTATACTTATTGGTTTGGTTTCTTTGCTTAATGGCATATCAACTTTCATGGGTTATTTAATGCCAAAGCTATCTTTGTAGAACAGTAGTGGTACTATTTACCCAACCCCTCCGCTTGGGCAGGATATGACACAAGGTCAATTTTTAAGCGGAGTTTAACAGGTTTGAATTGAGTTTTCCTTCTCCTAGACTAATTGCCTCACCAAGGCTGAAGAACCTAGTCTGTCCTACTATTTACCCATAGCTGGAGGGAGAATAATTGGATTCATACCTTTCCCAAGGGTATTAGTGCTATGTGAAATACAATCAGTCTCGTCCAGGATTTGAACTCGAGTCGCCGTGTTCATTTCCCTACGACGATAACGACTACACCACAGTAGTGGTACTATTAAAACCATAGCTGTGAGAGTAAGGGGGTTCATATCTTTCCCAATGGGCATTAGTCCAAAAGTGAATGCAAAGGTTCAACTGGTGTCTGAGCTCACTTACTACAATGTCAGAGTCTAGTATGTTAGCCACTACATTACAAGGACTGCACTGTCATATGACATTGGTATTTGTACTAGTAGTACTATTATCCAGCCATGACATACATTCAGCTCACCAGACTAATGATCTACACAAACCATAGAAGACTGGCTGTTGCTTATGTAGCAAATCTCTCGTCTCCTTAAGACCAGTGGTTGGTTGGTTTGATTTTATAGCATATCAACCTTTGTAGGTTATTTAATGCCAAATCCATTTTCATACAAATAATCAATTCTTTTCAAAACAATTCAGTCTAGCATGGGTACACAGTTTAAGTGTCAAAAACATTTCTATTACAAGCTATTCAGTTTAGTCAAACAATTCTAATTCAAACAATTCAGTTTGGCATAAGTATGCAGTTTAAATGTCAAAACAGTTCTATTTCAAACAATTCAGTTTAGCATAAGTATGCAGTTTAGTTCTATTTGACCCATAGATAGGACCCTAGCAGGTGTTACAACTCCGGGCCAGAATGGACGTAGGAGCGATGGTAATGAAAGAGTAGTCCACATTCCTCAAAGCTCCAACATTACTGGAACCTGACCATTAGATTGTTTAGTGTCATATCCAGGACACTTGTTTGGGGGGGAGTCTTACCCCTCTGCAGAGATGCAGTTGGTGTATTCTACAGCTCCAGCTAACTGGGCACTTAAGATGAGTGTTGTCCAAGACAAGGGCAAGTTCCCATACAACTTGGCACCAGTTTCAATGCTGACACTTTCAGAATGAGATTGAAGACATTAGGTCGCATAAGGAAATCCAGCTTCTGGTTTTAATTTCAAAGTTGTCTTTCTCCTAAAATGGTTGCCACAAAAGCTAAAGTGGCACAGTCTGCCCCTACTCTTTTTACTCACAGATGGGAGCAGATAAGAATTCTTGCCTTTCCCAAGAGCTAATGCATATAGACTTTTCAGCTCAACCTTGTGCGTGTGTGTATGTATATATATATTTTTTACATTCATTTCTGTATATATCTCAGTCTATACCAGACTCTCTCTATATATAAAGATGGTGACCCGAAGACTCCCTTTCCATTAGCTACTACACCAAAGTGTAGGGTAGGGCGCTACTCCTTTCCCTGGATTGCTCCACTTTACCCTTGATATGTACCTTATAATGCTGAGTTAAGCAAGGACATATTAAGTACCATTTTTTGAATCTTAAGTATGACTCAACTTGGGATTGAATGCTGGTCTGCCAGACCATTGGTGAACACTCTACCCACTAGACCAATGGGCCTATATATAAATATATATAGATAGACTGAGAAATATATGAAAATATATATATGTCTTGGACAACACTGGAGTCAGCTGGAGCTGTAGAATACACCATATATATATATATATATATATATATATATTTCTCAGTCTATTTATATCTGGCTCTATGTGTATGCATATATCAGTCATATATATATATATATATTCTCATTTTCATATGTTTCTTAATGTATTTATATCTGGCCATGTATGTATATCAATATCTTATATATGTGTGTGTTTGTGTGTAAGAGTGTCTGCCAGTGGTCCAGTAGATCGTAGTTCAATCTCTGGTTGAGTCATACCAAAAACCCTAGAAATCGTACTTGATGCTTCCTTGCTTAACACTCAGCATTATAAGGTAAAGATCAAAGATAAAGTGGAGCAATCTAGGGAATAGAGTAGCATCCTTCCCTACACCTTGGCGTAGTAACTATTGAAAAGGGAGCCTTCAGGTCACCCTCGACTATGGTCACCAACTTTACAATTTATATGTACGGCTCTATCTATTCATAAATACATATAGGAAGTATTTGTGATGTAATGGTTACTGCCTTAAGAAATGGACAAGACAACACAAGTTAAAATCTTGAACGAGGCTGTTTGCATGTCACATAGCACTAATATCCTAGCAAAAGGTATGAATCCAACTATTCTCTTTTCAGTTATGAGTAAATAGTAGGGCAGACTAGAGTATGGCAACCAGTCTAGAAGAAGGAAATCTGATTTCAAACCTGTTAAACTCCACTTAAAAAATTGACATTGTATCAAATCCTGCTCGTATGAAGGGGTAGGTATAAACATACCTACATCTCAGTCAGTTTACTAAAGGAACTAATTTAACATTGACCTATTATTCACATACCAGCACTGGTATGCATACCATGTTTTGAATAGCACTGCTTTAAAAATGTAATGGTTAATTCTAAATGATTCAGATTTGAGTTGATTAGATTTGAAGTTTAGAAAAAATTAAAATAATAATATAGTTTTTTTTTTTATCAAGAAAAAAAAAAAAAAAAAACTCAACTAACAAAGGGTTTGTTTTTTTTTAATTATTACGCTCCAATTTAAATCCACTTCAAAAATCAGCAGAGTGGATATTTGTTTGAAGTGGAATAAGATTTTTTATGATTGAATCTTTTTCTATTATAATCACTCACTCTCTAAAACATCGTGTTAAGAGGGAGGAGTAAAAATAATAGAGCCGTCAAGAACAACAGAAAAAAAAAAAAAAGACATTGTTATATATCCCATGACGTTTTTCTAGCTCTTCAGATCACCATATGAGCAATCTCCTTTCATGATGTCTCAGAGCAATAGGTGGACTAATTGACAATGCTCATTTCCTCTCCAACATCTGACAGGTTGTACTGGGTTATATGGTACCAATAGCAAGGAAGGAGCCCTAATCTGACTTTACACACCAAGGTACCCTGCCATACTGATACAGGGTTAAATTCAATGTCTTCTATCTCCCAGATCTGTTTGCCTTCCAACAAGGTAAGGGAGCCCACTCTAACCTAGTATTTATTTATAACTTAGTTTGGTTTGGTTTTATGGCAGATGCCAAACCCATTATTATATATATATATATATATATATATATATATATATATATATATATATATATATATAAACAATTATATTTCAAACAATTTAGTTTAGTATAAGTATAGTTTTTTGTTTACACTCAGTTAAATGTCAAAACAGTTCTATTTCAAACAATTAAGTTTAGCATACAAAAACAGTTCAATTTCAAACAATTCAGTTAAGCATAAGTATTCAGTTTAAATGTCAAAACAGTTCTATTTCAAACAATTCAGTTTAGCTTAAGTATACAGTTTAGTTCTATTTGACCCATAGATAGGACCCTATCAGGTGCTACCACTCTGAGCCAAAGTGGACCTGGGAACGATGGCAATGAAGGAGTACTCTGCATTCCTGGAACCTCACAATTAGATTGTTTAATGTTATATCCGGGACACTTGTTGTGGAGGAGTCTTACCCCTCTTCAGGGATGCAGTCGGTGTATTCTACAGCGCCAGCTGACTGGGCAATTATCTATAACTGAAAGAATGCTTAGCACCATATGAAATCGAATCAGCAAACCAAGTTCAAACCTGGACAGAGCTGTTCATATTACACTTTGCACTAATGCCCTTAGGAAAATTATGAAAGTGTCTTTTCAACCAGCTATGGGTAGGACAGACTGGGTTCTTAAGCCTTAGTTAAGCAACCATTTTAGGGGATGGAAAGCTCTTAATTCAAACCAGCTCTACTCCACCTAAATATTGATCTTGTGTCACATCCTGCCCATGGCACAGGATTGATTTGGTTTGGTTTTATGGCATATCAACCATTCTAAGTTTTTTCTTAATGCCAAATCCTCTTTATACATATATATCAAATAACTAGGATTTGGTTGGGTTGGGTTTTATGGCATATCAACCATTGTAGGTTATTTAATACCAAATCATCTTTATACATATATATTAAATATATAGGATGTGGTTTGGTTGGGTTTTAAGGCATATCAACCATTGTAGGTTATTTAATGCCAAATCCTCTTTATACATATATATTAAATATATATGATTTGTAAACATTTTGTTGATAACATTTTAAACGAGTCTGCACTCATTTTTATTTTGCACACAGTTAAAGTATTTCTATCTAATATGAATAATTCTATTGGCTATTAAACATTTGTTTGAATGAAGTTAAATGGTTTCAAGTATTGCTATGTAACACTAACAATTTTTTTGCACACATTTAAATAAATATACATATATGATTTGTAAGTGAATAGTTTGTAGGTAATTTCATTTTTAAATGAGTGACAACTAATTTGTTTGCACAGTAGAATTGCTATCATATCTACATGTTTAAATGGTTTCAATTTTTGCTATCTAACACAAATAATTCTATTCAATATTGATAATTTGTTTGCACACAGTCAAATTGTTTCAAGTATTCCTTTGTATCACTAACTATTCAATTAGACATCGGTCATTTATTTACACACAATTAAATGATCAAACAGTTCTATTTCTAACAATTCAATTTAACATAAGTCATTTGTTTGCAGACAGTTTAAATGTCAAAAAATTCTATTTGACCCATAGATAGGACCCTATTAGGTGCTACCATTCTAAGTCAGAGTGGACTTGAGAGCAATGGGAATGAAGGAGTACACCACATTCTCCAAGCTCCAGGACTGGAGCCTCACCATCAGATGTTTTAATGTCATAGCCAGGACAGTCATTGCAGGTCTTAACCATCTGCAGAGATACAGTCAGTGTATTCTACAACCCCAGCTGACTGGGCTGTGCAGCGGAGGAGTTGGGTACATATATACCTATAACAGAAGGACAAGAGATGGGTCCATGCCTTTCCTTACAGGCATTATCGCAAAATGAAAAAGAAACAGCCGCAACCGGAATTTCAAAGACATAAAAAATAATCACTAGTCAAAATTTCAAGTGACTTCCCAACTACTTCAGCTTGATCCTATATAATGACATATAGCTTGTGGTGAATGTGGAGGTGGGTATACAATAGTATCATTTGTATTTTAAGGCTTTTAGATTCTATACATAGTTTTGGATTTTTCTTATCACTGCTTACTGACAGTCCCTACTTGGCCAACCCTCAATTTAGATTCAGTGAATTTTTTGGTGCCATAAAGTTGTCAGATACATAAACACACTGAACTGTGATTTGTCATTTTTTTTTTTTTTCTTTTTACATGAAATCTATTTCTGTTAACAATCTACATGTCATGCATTAAAAATTCAGAAAAAAAGGGGTTCGGGGGGGGGGGGCAGAAATTGAAGCAAGATATCTGATATATATGCAATATATATGCATAATAACCAGGCCATTGGCCTAATGTGTAGAATGTTTGCCAATGATCCAGAAGGGCAGGGTTCAATCCCAGGTCGAATCATACCAAAGACTCTAAAAATGGTACTTGATGCTGCCTTGCTTAACACTCAGCATTATAAAATAAGGATCAAGGGTAAAGTGGAGCAATGCAGGGAATGGAGTAGTACCCTCACCCTACACCTCGGTGTAGTAGCTATTGAAAAAGGAGCCTTCAAGTCACCCTAGACTAAGGTTGCCAACTTTACTTTACTTTTATATGCATAATGAAAATGTACTGCAGATGATTTTACTTTAGAAAAGTTTTAATAATTTTATCATAGAAATGCAATGACAATCAGGAAAAAAGGATTGTCAGGGGTCAGAAATTAAGACAAGTATTACTAAGACTATTAGTGTATATAATGCATTAAAAACATTGGCAAAGAAGGAGTTGTTAGGGTTTAAAAATTGAGGAGAAATATCTGATAAAATAGGATTTATATTTGGAATTCTTAAGGATTTTTACAATAGAAAAGAAATTCAAATAATTTTATCAAAAAATATAGAAAAAGTAATTTTATCACAAAAAAGGGGATTTTCTAGGGTCAAAAATTGAGAAAAGATATGGCAAAATATGATGAATATTTTTATGATGAAAATACATTGATAATGATTTTACTATAGAAAAGAATGAATTATTTAATCATAGAAATGCATTGAAAATTATAAAAAAGGGATTGACAGTGGTTAGGAATTGAGCAAAGATACCTAACAATAGGATTCATTTTTGTGAGTGCTAATGATTTTACTGTAGAAAAAAAAAGAATTATTTTATTATAGAGAAAAGAATTACGAATCAGTTTATCATAGAGATACACTGAAAATCAGAAAAAACAAGTATGTCTGTTCCATAATAATTATTACATCTATCATAATATTAATCTCTAAGTGTTT
The DNA here is from genome assembly GCA_963585895.1 of Sepioteuthis lessoniana. Classification (NCBI taxonomy): domain Eukaryota; kingdom Metazoa; phylum Mollusca; class Cephalopoda; order Myopsida; family Loliginidae; genus Sepioteuthis; species Sepioteuthis lessoniana. The sequence continues at coordinate 7,687,472 of OY757945.1, read as the reverse complement.
GTAATCAATCTTTTGGGAAAACAAGACATTTTAGCATAAAGCTTTCTATATTAAGGTATGCACAGATTTGCCCAATGGTAAAAGTGAATTTTGTTTTTAGTCAATTCAGCAACTGGGAGGAACCTTAAGAATTATCTATCTTGTCTTTCACTTATTCAAAATCCAATCAATACCAAAACAAGTAAGCAGTATATTAATGTTGAATTGCTAAAAAGATGTCAAATCAAATGAGAGAGAGAAAAAAAAAAGAGTAAAATAATGATCTCTTATTGTTTTGGTTTTTTTTGTTTTGTTTTTTTGGCTGGGAAAGATATGAATAAACCAAAACACTATTTTGATATAGATTTTTCTAAGATCAACTTCTCAATAAAAATAAGCAAATAAAACAGTTTAGAAAAACACATTTGTTATTACACAGTTATATGTGATATTCCCTCCACCTGGGCAATGACTGGTATCCCTTCTAGTTTGCATATAAATTTCATGTATTAAATGTAACAATTATTGTGAGATAGAAAAATTAGTATACATCGTCATTAAGTAGTGCTGATGGCACAGAGTCCCTAAAACTCTTATTACCCATCCATATCATTCATCATTTCTGACAGGTCCTCTAGACTGCACCCAGTGTCTGCACAGAGCTAATGTTTGCAAGTCCTTGCTTGTTGGCCACCTCTGGTGTGTCCATGTGTGAGAGTCCATAGGAGAACTTCATAGCATAGCATGTCTTGTTTATTTTACTTGGATAGTTTGTCAGATGGGAAGCAAGTAGCCATTCAGCAGCTGTTGTTTTGTAGGGTGCTGCTTCCAGGATTTGTACTATTATCATTATTATTACTACTATTATAATACTTTTCACTATGTTAATAATATAGCAATATAATTATGTCTGGTAATAAAATTCTATACAAGCAATACACAAGTCATGGATCAAAATATTTGATTTTGTTCCCTTGGGATAGGAGAGTTGATATCAGATAATTAAATAAGCTATTGGTTGCTATTGGAAACCAGAAACACTCAAAGGCCAACATGCTAAAAATAGATTCTCTTATTTTTATAGTTGTGTGACCTAATGAACAGACCGTCGGTTTTGCTTCAAGCTAAAATTAGAGGAAAGAAGAATTTGGGCTCAAGCTAAAATTAGTGCATAAAAGACTTTTGGCTCAAGTTAAAATTAGTTGAGGAAAGACTTTTGGTTCAAGCTAAAATTAGTTGAGGAAAGGCTTCTGGCTCAAGCTAAATTTAGTTGAGGAAAGGCTTCTGGCTCAAGCTAGAATTCATCGAGGAAAGACTTTTGGTTCAAGCTAGAATTCGTCAAGGAAAGGCTTCTAGATCAAGCTAGAATTTATTGAGGAAAGGCTTTTGGCTCAAGCTAGAATTCGTTGAGGAAAGCTACCAGTTGTTTAAAAAGCAACTGAGTTGTCTTTTCTATCACCATATCCTATCTACTTATTATATATTTTAATTACACTGATTACATTGATATAACTTGCAAAAAATAAACATTTTTTAATTGAAATAAATGAAACAAATTTAAATAAAGGAATAAAAAATACAGTAAAATAAATTTAAAAAAACACCCTAAAATGAATTTTCAAAAAACACTAAAATGAATTTTAAAAAATAGTTCTTTTAAAAAAACTTTTAAAAATTTTTTTTAAATAAAACTTTAGAAAAAAAAAAAAAAAAAAAAAAAGAAAAATTAAAAAAACTAAAACCAAATAGAATAGATTTTAAGAAGCAAAATTTTAAAAAATTAAATAAACATCAAAAATCTAAAATAAAATTTAAAAAAAAATAAAAACTAAATTAAAAAACTAAAATAACTGAAGAAAAAAAAAACATGAAATAAAAACAAAATAATTTTTAAAAAATGAAAACAGAAAAATTTTTTCTATCTAAAAACTAAAATAAATAAAAACAAAAACTCAAATAAAAATCTAAGATTTAATTTTTTTTTAAATTTAAAAAAATTTAAAAATTAAAAATAAAAGAATTCAAAATCAAAAATAATACTTAAGTGTTTCTGACCAACAGCCTTACAACAATAAGAAGCTAATTTTTTAACCCTTCTCCTAGACTAGTTGCCTCACCAAGGCTGAAGAACCCAATCTGCCCTACTTTTTACCCATAGCTAATTTTTTATATGTAGACATGTAGCAATCATCATTACAAGAAATTGAATTGCCAACCAGAACTCAAAACCTGGATAAGGCTGTTTGCATTTAACTTTAGGCTAATGCCCTTCAGAATGGCATAAATACATCAATTCTATCCACCCCCACAGCCAGCTATGGATAAATAGTAGGGTAGACTGGGCTTAACCCCATCTTTGTTTAATGACATATCAACCTATATGAATTATTTAATGCCAATGTTATCCTTAGAGAAGAACAGTGGTTGTACTGTTTAACCCATAGCTAAGGAGCATAAGAGGGCTTATACCTTTCCCAAGGGTATTAGTCCGAGAACAAGTATAATACTGCAACTAGAGTTTAAACTTGCTTACTACAATGTCACAGTTCACCATGTTAGCCACGATACCACAGGACCTACCCCACTTCACTGCACACTGGGTTTTTCAGCTTTGGTAAGAAAACCAATTAAGAAGAGCTGAAGTCAAACTAGCACTTCCCTGCTTAAAAATTGACCTCGTGAATCAAAGAAAGTTTTTTGGAAAATTAGAACAAAATAAAAAAAAAAGTCCTAAGTGGGCTATTCTGTACAAGCAACAGACATTTCCTCCTAATCTAAGAATCTTTAATGAACCTTTCATACCCTCTCAACATTTTTATTTTTTTCTTTCCATTTGGTTTGCGGAGAGGGGGGTCATTTAATGCCAAATTTGGATTCCTTTCTCTGTGTTTGATTATTATCTTAATTATATTTTCAGTGTTCCATTGATCTAATACTAATAATCTGCACACATATAGTTTCAAGTATTCCTATCTAATACAAATAATTTGCACACAAATATATAGTTTCAAGTATTCCTATCTAATACAAATAAATTGCACACAATTACATGGTTTCAGATATTTTAAGCAGTTACGTTGAAGTGTAGGAAATGGACCCAGCAACAAGAGTTCAAGTCCCAGATGAAGCCATAAGCATTTCATATAATGCTAATACCCTTGGGAAATATATGTATCCAACCATTCTTTCTCCAGCTATGGGTAAATAGTAGGGTAGACTGACAACTAGTCTAGGAGAAGGAAAACTGAAACCAAAACTGTTAAACTTTGCTAAAAAATTGACCTTGTGTCACATCCTGCTTGTGTAGAAGGCTTGGGTAAATACATACATAGTTTCAAATAACTGATGATTATACTTAGTAAACAATAATAGCTTCCTTCAAGTGATAGTCACAAATAATTTAGTTATATATCAAATATTCCTATCTAATACAAATAATATGCACACAGTTATATAGTTTCAGGTGTGAGATACATAACAATGCTGTGGTATAGATTCCCCGTGATGTACCACAAAAGGTGCTTCGGGGTTCCAGTCTTTTAACATCAGACCCCTTCACTTTGCTGACCTCGTCTGGGTTGATCAGATCCCGACATGCATACCATGGACCTGCTACACCTACTGCCGTTTCGAACTAAAAAAAAAAAAAAATTATATCTTGATATTCCTATATAATAATTTTCAGCATAGTGTCATATCCAGGGCACCCCTTTTTTCAGGGGTCCTACTTCTCTCCAGGGGGTGCAATCAACATATTCTAAGTTCCAGCAAAAAGATAATGTTGTATATTTGTAAAATAAATATATTATGGTATCCTGGATTCATAGAAATCTTGCCAGGTGGGTAAGAAAACAATATTAGCTTGGTTTCAGATGGAACCTCCCTTCAGGTAATATCTGCTTATCATGGCTGAGTTTATTGCTAAGTGCCTGAGGTGCCCAAAAAAAGAGGAACAATGAGGGGATCAAGCATTTTTTGTGATGGTTACACGAGTCTTGATTTGTGTGTGGTTCCCCATTGTAAAATATCTTCATGTCAAATCTGACTTAATGGGAAGTCGGTTAAATGTTATACTTTGAACAAGTTTCAACCGTTTTTGTTCTTCTGGCATATCAACTATTATTGGTTATTTAATGCCAAATCCTGTCTTTACATATATATTAAATGTTATGTCTTGTGTTATATATCAACTAATATTGAACACCTACATATTGTATTCATTACTACAAGGGGACACGCTAGCCCCATACCTCTTTATCATCTGTCTAGACTACGTGCTTAGATCTTTGATCGACAAAATCAGAGAAAATGGCTTCAAGCTGACAAAGAAAAGAAGCAGAAGGTACCCCACAAAAACAATTACCGACGCCAACTATGCCGATGACATAGCGTTACTGGCGAATACACCTAACCAAGCCAAAACAATACTGCATAGTTTGGAATGAGCCACCGCAGGCGTTGGCCTCCATGTCAATGCACACAAAACTGAATATATGTGTTACAACCAAACAGGCGACATCTCCATACTAGACGGAACCTCTCTGAAACTAGTAGACAAATTCACCTACCTAGGAAGCAGCATCTCATCAACCGAAAAAAGACATCGACACATGGCTAACGAAAGCATGGACAGCTATTGATAGGCTCTCGATCATATGGAAATCAGACCTGACCGATAAAATGAAACGCAGTTTCTTCCAGGCAGTGGTCGTATTGATACTACTATATGGATGCACTACTTGGACACTAACTAAACAGCTGAAGAAGAAGCTAGACGGCAATTACACAAGAATGTTGAGAGCAATATTGAATAAGTCATGGCGGTAACACCCCACAAGGCACCAACTATACGGCCACCTGCTTCTCATCACGAAAACTATCAAAGTTAGACGAACCAGACACACAGTACACTGCTGGAGAAGCAAGGACAAACTCATCCGTGATATACTCCTATGGACCCCCCGCATATGGCCAAGCAAAAGCAGGACAACCAGCTTGAACATACATACAGCAGCTATGTGAGGATACGGGATGTAGCCCTGAAGCGATGAATGATAGGGAGAAGTGGCGAGAGGGTCAGGGATATCCGTGCTACTGGCACGACATGATGACGATTTTAACGCCTACACATGCAACTGCTGTTTTTCATCTGAATGACCATCTTATTTCAAAGCTTCACATTCCTCTTTATTCACCATGTCAGATTGTATTGTTAGCATTTCATGTTAAAATATAGAAAGTCATCCAATATTCCTGTCATTTAATCAGACAAGTAAAATGTTTGCTTTGACGACAACTCTTGATGCTATTTTAAATAATTAAGAATAGAATTGAAAATACCAAAGACAAAAAAAAATATCTAGTGCAACTATATTAAGTCAATTTAATTAGACAATTGGTTTAAACATTAGTAAATTCGGTTAGCATTCCAAACAAAATCTTTCTAATTACACAACCATACAATGTCAGTAACACTAGCATTAATTTTTGACCATTGACAATCCCTTTCTTTCTGAATTTCCAATGCTTTCTCTTATAAAACAATAAAATATTTATATGAAGACATAGCCCTATTCTGTCAGTAATGTTTGCATTGCTGAATTAAGGTAAGGAGAATTCAAGTATTAAATTTCTAGACATTTTCTTTGTATATTGTTGAAGAAATTGCATAATTTTTCATTGTTAGCTATTCTGGATAAGTATTTAATCATCAAAATAAATTGGTAATGTTAGTTTGGTTTGGTTTTATGGCATATCAACCATTGTGGGTTATTCAATGCCAAATCCTCTTTATACATAGATATTAAATATATATGATTTGGTTTGATTGGGTTTTATGGCATATCAACACTTGAAGGTTATTTAATGCCAAATCCTCTTTATATATATATATATATATATATATATATATATATATATATATGATCTGCTTTGGTTTGGTTGGGTTTTATGGCATATCAACCATTGTAGGTTATTTAATGCCAAATCCTGTTCATATATATATATATATATATATATATATATATATATGATTTGTAAATACATTTTGTAGATAACATTTTTAAAAGAGCCAGAGCTCCCCTTTTTTTAATCTAATTGTTAGAGATCTTTTGTTGGCACATAGTTAAACAGTTTCAAACATTTCTATTTCATACTAATAATTCAATTTATCAAGTATTCCTATCTAATACAACTATCGTATTTGACAGTGTATAAGACACACTTCAATTTCAATAGCGATTCAAGAAAAAAGGCAACGTACTGATAATAAACATGATGAAATTAATATAATGAATATTATCAATGATAACACTTTTAATCTACATAATAGCCTTTTAAATAATCACAATAGGTATATGAAAGTTACTCTAAAGTCTAAGCTAATAGGACCTACTAGGTAGCTGATTTCAATGTCTACTGCAAATTTTTAAACCTACACATGACATTTAAGATGCAGGTGGATTTTAAAAGATGCTTTTAGTAAAAAGAAAAAAAAAGTGTGCTTTATATGCTGTCAAATACAGTAACTTGCACACAGTTGTATGGTTTCAAATAACTAATAATAATGATCCTTAGTAAATGATTGAACAGTTCTATTTGACCCATGGGTAGGACCATAACAGGTACGACCACTCCGGGTCAGAGTGGACCTGAGAGTAATGTCAATGAAGGAGTACTCCAGAACTAGAGCCTCAACATCAGATGCAGTTTAGTGTCATATCCAGGACATTTGTTAGAGGAAGGAGATATTATCCCTCTGCAGAGCCGTAGTCAGCATATTCTAAAGCCCCAGCCAACACGGTAGGACTTGTAAAAACATCACCTTTATGAATGTGTATATGTCTCCAATTAGATTTTTGAATTTCAGAAATCAACAATTCAGTCACAATACTTTTTGATGACACCTCATATTTTTCTTAAGGTCACCCATATTCGTATCATATCAGAAGTTCAGACAATTACTGGCTCATCCTTTGTATACAGAAAGTCACATTACATTTATTAATAACTTTTTATATCTTGTATTAATGAGTTGTTTTTTTTTTGTTTTTTTCATGAAAAAATAGAGAAAATCTGATGATGAGATAGGCAGAGAAAAACAAGCTTCTTTCGTCACTGTCACTTTCAATAGATCATATTTACCCAACCCCTCTGCTCAGGCAGGATATGACACAAGGTCATTTTTTTTTAAGCGGAGTTTAACAGGTTTGAATTCAGAGTTTTCCTTCTCCTAGACTAGTTGCCTCACCCAGGCTGAAGAACCTAGTCTGTCCTACTATTTACCCATAGCTGGAGGGAGGATAATTGGATTCATACCTTCCCCAAGGGTATTAGTGCTATGTGAAATGCAATCAGTCTCGTCCAGGATTTGAACTCGTGTTGCCGTGTCCATTTCCTACGACGATAACGACTACACCACAGGCACCTGATGATGAGATAGGAAGAGAAAAACAAGCTTCTTTCGTCACTGTCACTTTCAATAGATCATATTTACCAACCCCTCTGCTCAGGCAGGATATGACACAAGGTCATTTTTTTTAAGCGGACTTTAACAGGTTTGAATTCAGAGTTTTCCTTCTCCTAGACTAGTTGCCTCACCCAGGCTGAAGAACCTAGTCTGTCCTACTATTTACCCATAGCTGGAGGGAGGATAATTGGATTCATACCTTCCCCAAGGGTATTAGTGCTATGTGAAATGCAATCAGTCTCGTCCAGGATTTGAACTCGTGTTGCCGTGTCCATTTCCTACGACGATAACGACTACACCACAGGCACCTGATGATGAGATAGGAAGAGAAAAACAAGCTTCTTTCGTCACTGTCACTTTCAATAGATCATATTTACCAACCCCTCTGCTCAGGCAGGATATGACACAAGGTCATTTTTTTTTTAAGCGGACTTTAACAGGTTTGAATTCAGAGTTTTCCTTCTCCTAGACTAGTTGCCTCACCCAGGCTGAAGAACCTAGTCTGTCCTACTATTTACCCATAGCTGGAGGGAGGATAATTGGATTCATACCTTCCCCAAGGGTATTAGTGCTATGTGAAATGCAATCAGTCTCGTCCAGGATTTGAACTCGTGTTGCCGTGTCCATTTCCTACGACGATAACGACTACACCACGGGCACCTGATGATGAGATAGGTAGAGAAAAACAAGCTTCTTTCGTCACTGTCACTTTCAGTAGATGACCAATAACTTAGATTAACTCGCTATGACTCGAGGATATAAGAATTATTCCTACTATGATACTAATAGCCTACATGTGATATATTGATTAGATTTAGAAAGCTTAAGATCAGACACTATCGGAAAATATATCTTTAATCCTTTTTTTTTGTGTCTGTACTATCAGAATAATATATGATCAAGGTATTTGAAACTCATTGTATGACATTACATCTCATCATACTCTTTCAAATATTAAAGTTTAGTATTATTAAATTTATTAATATTTAGTATCAACAATAATATTTTGAGCAAAATGCTGTGCCTAAGTTCAGTGTCTCAACTATTCGTGTTTAAAGTAAGTTGGCGACTGTAGTCGAGGGTGACCTAATGGCTCCCTTTTCAACAGCTACTAACTCGCTATGACTCGAGGATATAAGAATTATTCCTACTATGATACTAATAGCCTGCATGTGATATAAGTTCAGTGTCTCAACTATTCGTGTGACCTAATGGCTCCCTTTTCAACAGCTACTACGCTGAGGTATAGGGGTGGATGCTACTCCTTCCCCTGGATTGCTCCACTTTACCCTTGATATGTACCTTATAATGCTGAGTGTTAAGCAAGGAGGTATCAAGTACCATTTTTTAAGTCTTTGGTATGACTCAATCTGGGATCGAACCCCAGTCTCCCGGACCATTGGCGAACACTCTACCCACTAGGCCATTGAGAGAAAAAAAAAATTTGATTCTAAGTAATTTAGTTTTACAAATTTACCAAACCAGCGCAATCAGGTTTAATATTATGAGATTTATTAATATTTAGTTTTGATATTTTGAACTAAATGATGTGTCAAATGTCAGTGTTTCAATTGCTTTGTGTTTAAAGTAAAAAAAAAAAAATTTCATATTAAATAATTTGCTTTTGACAAATTTACCTAATAAGTACAATAAGGCTCCAGCATATCTGCTTGATAAGTAAAGCAATTTCCTCATTTCACTTTAACTTGCTTAATCTTGTCATTCACTAGTATAGACTGGATCAAATATTATACAATATTTTAAATTAGATGTATTATTCTTCTTATCTGGCTCATTGGCCTAGTGGGTAGAGTGTTCACCAATGGTCCGGAAGACCGGGGTTCAATTCCAGGTCGCGTCATACCAAAGACTTTAAAAATGGTACTTGATGCTCCCTTGCTTAACACTCAGTAATATAAAGTAGGTATAAAGGGTAAAGTTGAGCAATCCAGGAAAAGGAATAGCACCCTCCCTTGCACCTCAGTGTAGTAGCTATTGCAAAGGGAGCCTGATTGCCCTCGACTACGGTCGCCAACTTTACTTTTATTTTATTCTTACTTAATGTAACTTAGTCAAAGGTGACCTGAAGGCTCCGAGGTGTAGGGGAGGGTGCTACTCCATTCCCTCGATTGTTCTACTTTACCCTTGATCTTTACCTTATAATGCTGAGTGTTAAGCAAGGCGGCATCAAGTACCATTTTTTGAGTCTTTGGTATGACTTGACCTAGGATTGAACTCTGGTCTCCTGAACCAAATGTATAGTTCCTCAAATATCTCAGATTTTTGCATCTTTTCATTATGACTAGCTTTGAAAATTTATCCATATATATGAAAAACAAAAACAAAAAAAATTATCTTATAGTGAAAAAATTCTTAGGTTTCTGGTTTGATTTCTTTGTTTTAATAGCATATCAACCTTTCTGGGTTATTTAATGCCAAAGCCATTCTATTAGAACAGTAGTGGTACTATTTAACCCATAACTGGTAGGATAAGGGGGTTCATACCTTTCCCAAGGGTATTTGCCTGAAAGTGAACGTAATAGCACGACTGGAGTACAAACTCATTTACTACGATTCCGCAGTCCATCTCTTTAACCATTACACCACGAGGACACCCTTCCCCCAAAAAAATATTCTTAGTATAAGTTTAAATGAAATATATTTGTGGAGCAATATATTCACAATAACACACACTAAAAACATCTTAAAGAAAATGACATTTACTTTTAGACTAATACCATTAAGAAATGTACATCTAACTATGGGTTAAATAGTATCACTACTGTCTTTCTACAAAGAGGACTATGACATTCATAAACCCACAAAGGTTGATATGCCATTAAACAAAGAAACCGAAATATATTGAAAAAAAAAAAGAAGAGAGAGAGAGAGCTTTTTCAGTAAAGTTAATAAAAGTTTTATATTAGATCTTTCTTGTAAATAAACATCTTTTAGCAATTTATTGTTAAACCTTACAACATGAAAGCCATTATTCATGCCACTACCTCGAAGTATGTACACCTGAACAGTCTGAATTCCAACCAGAAAATCCCCTTTATGATGCGAATATTGTCTCCAAAATGTACAACTGTTAAATAACTGCGACAGTGAACAAGAGTCAAATGGAGATTCCAGCAGAAAGAGGGCAAGACTTTGTTTGGCGTGTAGAGCAGAAAAATAAAACTTGCCTTAAATTTGATGTTGGCCAAAATCGAGAAAATGTAGAATATTAGTGAGCGGAATATATAGAGTCTAGGCCTACATCGTATGCAAATTTTTGTTGTATAAAAGTAGGCTCGGAGACAAAAATGATGACTGACACTAATGCAATTAATTGGAGAGAAGAAGAGAGAAAGAATGGACCGGACAAACGAGAAGCAAAGTTGGGAGTTAAGATACTCAGCCCGTAAAACAGCGAACTAGTATTATCAACCCCTCCTCAGAAACAAACTTTTTTTTTTGAAAGGCAATAACAAATTATGGCATTCAACATTTTCAGCCAAGAGATGAAGGTTGGGACACACAGTCATGGGGAGCTTTAGGTAAAAGTTCAAAAGCCTCCTAAGAATGTGGATGAACCAAACTGTTCCATTATACACAAGAGTAAACATCTACAACTTACACAACTTTCTGGAACCAATATAAGTAAAATTGGAAACCATAATCGAGGGCAACCCGAAGGCTCCTTTTTCAATAGCTGCTACACCAAGGTGTAGGGATGGGTGCTACTCTTTCCCCCAGATTACTCCACTTTACCCTTGATACATACCTTATAATGCTGAGTGTTAAGCAAGTAGGTATCAAGTGCTATTTTTTTTAAGTCTTTGGTATGACGCGACCTGGGACTGAACCCTGGTCTCCCAGGCCATTGGCAAACACTCTACCCACAGGGCCAATGAGCCGGTGGAACCAATATAAAACACCAATTAATTGTATTTGATAGGTTTAATCTATTCTAGTGCAAAGTCATACATGTGAAGCACCGAGTGAATACTGCATTTATTACAAGAGTCATCATAGCGGTGGTGTAACGGTTAGCAAGCTGGACTCGTAAACCTACATGAGTGAGTACGAGTCTCATTGGGCACCCCATTCATTCGGCCTTGTGCCACATCGAAGCAAAGAGCTTTGTAAGGAGGTGCACGTGATGTAATGGTTATCGTCGCAGGATGTGGACACGGCAACACGAGTTCAAATCCTGGACCTGACTGATTGCATTTCACATAGCACTAATACCCTTGGGAAAGGTATGAATCGAAATATTCTCTCTCCAGCTATGGGTAAATAGTAGGACAGACTAGGTTCTTCAGCTTTGGTGAGGCAACTAGTCTAGGAGAAGGAAAACTCTGAATTCAAACCTGCTAAACACCGCTTAAAAATTGACCTTGTGTCATATCCTGCCCGAGTGGAGCGGTTGATAAATATGATCATAGCGTGTCAGCAACATAGATTCTTTTGACTCTCTCTCACCATATGTCTGTATCAGCTATCACTCTTAGTAAGACCTCTGGATGACATCTAGTGTCCACACAGAACTGGTGAATGAAAGTTTCTGCTGATCAGCCAACACTGGTGCGTCCAGAAGTAGGAGTCTATAGGGGATTGTTGCTTATGAATTCATCCTTAGTGCCCAGTAAGTCTTGCTTGTCGTACTTGGATTGTTAGTGAGATGAGAGGTAAGTGGCTATACAATGTTACCAGCATTTATTTTAAACAGTAAATATAGTTCTCATCTAGCTTTTTCTGCATTTTGTTACTGTTTAGTGTAACTATACAGTAGTACCTACATAGCTACAGCTTGAAAGAAATACCATTTTATTTTTTCAGAAAAATTAGATTTTGGTATGATCGATAACCTGTCAATAGTAACCCATACTTTATCTAAGCACATGTTGATATCAATTTCAGTAGATCAGATACTGCTACCAAGGTATATGAACTGGTCAACTAATTTCAGAGGCTTGCCATTTAATGAGATGGCATGAACTCTGTATTTATCAGAGTTCACATAGAGACTGATGTCTCTAGCTGCCTGCTCCAAGCTATGCAGCTGAGACTCGGCTTGAGCAGGTGTATTTGCAAGAAGTTAGACATCATATATATTTCTGTGAGATATCATCTGTTTCTCACCTATTTCAATGTGAAACCATTTTCTTAATGGTCTAGAATCCTAGGCTGTTTATAGTTGCCCCATGTTCAAAGCCAATGGCCAGTTTTAAAGGCCACGCATCACATATTTTGATGTACTTAAAATGACTTATGATTAAATATGAATAACTGACATCGGTTTATCTGTCCTAATGCTGTTGAGGTAAACAACTTAGTAAGACATTGACTATCAAAATAAAAAGTTTATTTTTCAATAATCCCAGACAAAACATATTTAATCCATAATCCTTTAAGCTTGTGTTGGGTTGGATTAATGGGTACATAATAATAATAAAAGTCATAATAATAATGATATACATCCATTAGCATCAATGATGACAATTCTGCAGCTAACTAAATGAACTACAGGGGTAATTTGTTTTGAGTGGTGAAAATTTGTCTCGGACCAGCCACACTTTTTGGTTGGGTGCACACAGCATCATCCAGGATTTGAATTCAGGTTGCAGTTTCCATTTCCAATGATGCTAACCATTACACCACTGGCTTGTGTAGTTTATTGGTTGATGTTTTATCATATTTACCAACCCCTTTGCTCGGGCAGGATATGACACAACGTCACTTTTTAAGCGGGGTTTAACAGGTTTGAATTCAGAGTTTTCCTTCTCCTAGACTAGTTGCCTTACCAAGGCTGAAGAAACCAGTCTGTCCTACTATTTACCCATAGCTGGAGGGAGAATAATTGGATTCATACCTTTCCCAAAGGTATTAGTGCAATGTGAAATGCAATTAACTAATTTGAACTCATGTCGCTGTGTCCATTTCCTGTGACGGTCACCATTACGCCACGGGTTGATGTTTCATGGTTTGGTTTGGTTTGATGTCATATCAACCTTTGTAGATTATTTAATGCCAAATCCATTTTTATACATATAAACAGTTCTATTTCAAACAATTCAGTTTAGGATAAGTACACTGTTTGACCCATAGATAGGACCCTATCAGGTACTGCCACTCCAGGCCAGTGGACCAAGGAGTGATGGCAATAAAGGTGTACTTTGCATTCCCCCAAGCTCCTCCATCAGATTGTTTGATGTCATATCCACGACACTCGTTGGGGGAGTCTTACCCCTCTGCAGAGATGCAGTTGGTGTATCCTACAGCCCCAGATGACTGGACTTGGTCTTTTACGGCATATCAACCTTTGTCAGTTATTCAATACCAAATCCTGTTTACATATATGATTTATAAACAGTTTGTCAGTAACTTTATTTTTAAATAAGACAGAACTCATTTGTTTGCACATAGTTAAATGGTTTCAAATAGTGTTATGTATCACTAACAATTCAATTAAACATCAGTCATTTGTTTGCATACAGTTAAAGTTTCAAGTATTTCTAACAGAAATATTCAATTTAATATCAATCATTTGTTTACATCCAGTTAAAATCGTAAAAGTATTGCTATTCAACACTAATAATTCTATTCAACATTACTCATTTGTACACACACAGTTAAATTGTTTCAAGTGTTGCTATGTATCACTAACAATTCAATTAAAGATCAGTCATTTCTAACAATTTGTTATACAACACCAGCATTTTAACCACTACACCAGAGAGACTACCCTAAAATAAATATATGGCCTATGTATTACAACAAATTAACACCAGCAATGTACAATCGTACTATTTACTAAAATGGCAACAATGTATTTATAATGTACCAAAGAAAGACGGCTATGCATAAATTGTAGAGCAGACTACGCTTTTTGACTTTGATAAGGCAACCCATTTAGAAAAAGAAAAAAATCTGAATTCAAACCATTTAAAATGGTTAAGCAAAGTACAACTGGCTCATGAAGGGGTTTAGTAAAATCATAGAAAAGTAGCATAGTAGTGCTGGTAATGTATGCACAATGTTTTATTTGTAGAGTAATAAATATGTTGAATTAGTAAATGTTTGTACTAAACAGATAGTTGGTGGGTTGGGTTTTAATGCCAGATCTTGTTTATACATATACAGTGTAACCCAGATATAAGAGAGTTGTTGGGACCAGAGATGAAGTCTCTTCTATCCGGGTTTGGTCTATTTTATATACATTAACACAGCCTCTAATTTGGGAACAGAGAAAATCTCTCTTATATCCGGGTTACACTGTATATTAAATATATATGATCTGTAAACATTTTGTAGATAACATTGTAAATGAGTCAGAGATCATTTTTCATTTTGTCCAGTTAAATGGTTTCAAGTATTTCTCCCTAACACAAATAATTCTATTTACAATTAATCATTTGTTTGCACACAGTATTTCAAAGTAACACTAACAATTTGACACAGTCATTTGTTTGCACACATTTATTTAATTATTTATATATATATATATATATATATATATATGATTTGTAAGTGAATAGTTTGTCGATAATTTCATTTTTAAATGAGTTAGAACTAATTTGTTTGCTCACTACTATTGTTCTTGAACACTATTCATTTATTTGCACTCAGCAGATACATTGAACATTTTTTAACCTGAACCAGGTTGAGAACCAACCAACCCAGAAACTTTCTGAAGTTGAGCATTAAAAACGCTAAAGAAGCACTCCTGACATAACTGTTTTCACCATAGGAAATAGACTTTGCTACCCAAGTTCAAATCCCGGACGAGGCTGCCTGCATTTCCCTTTGTACAAATGCCCTTGAAAAAGGTATGTATCCATCTGTTCTTATCCTAGTTATGGATACGAGCAGTATGTTTTCTTTAGGAATGATGGATTTATTTTAACAGTATATCAACTCCTCTGGGGTTATTTTATGCCTTGAGGTAAAGAAATAGCATTAATTGTACGTTGATATTTTCATTTTTTGCTTAGTTTCTGAAAAGTTCTTTACACAATTATATGATATCAAGTATTCCTATCTGTTGGATTGTCTGGGGTATAATCTGTACACAGGTTGGTTGGTTGTTTGGGTTTTATGGCATATCAACCTTTGTAGGTTATTTATGTAAATAATCAGTTCTATTTCAAACAATTCAGTTTAGCATAAGCATGCAGTTTAAATGAAAGTACAGTTTAATTGTGAAAAACATTTCTATTTCTAGCTATTCAGTTTCGTCAAGCAGTTTTAATTCAGCTAATTCAGTTTAGTATAAGTACAAATTTTGTTTACACACAGTTAAATGTCAAAACAGTTCTATATTAAACAAATTAGTTTAGTGTAAGTACAGTTTCAATGTCAAAAAACAGTTCCATTTCAAATGATTCAGTTTAGCGTAAGCACACAGTTTAAATGTAAGTACGGATTAATTGTCAAAAACATTCTATTTCAAGCTATTCAGTTTAGTCAAACAATTCAGTTTAGCATAAGTATGCCATTAGTTCTATTTAACCCATAAATAGGGCCCTATCAGGTGCTAACATGCCGGGTCAGAGTGGACCTGGGAGCAATGGCAATGAAGGGTGCTCCACATTCCCCAAAGCCCCAGTATTACTGGAACCTCACCATTAGTTTGTTTAGTGTCATATCCAGCCCCAGCCGACTGGACAACTGTACGCAGGATCATTGTTCCTATTTATAAACTTTCCCACCAGCAGCAGGCAATTCTGATAAAAAATGGCCAATCAGATGAGGACTGAAAGCATTTAAAATCAGTAGTAACTATTCTCAAATACTCAATTCCTGGTCACAGTTTTTACCCATAGATTGAACCCTAACATACACTACCACTCTGGGTTAAAGTTGATCTGGGAATAATGGCATTGAAGGGGTACTCAATATTCACCAGATCTCCAGCACAGGAGCCTCATCATCAGATGAAGTTTAGTGTCATACCTAGGATACCTCTATTTTGGGGGGAGAAGAGGGAACCAAGCTGCAGAATATACAGTCAGCGTCCCACTGGTCTCGAAGGAAAACAAATTCAAACCAACAATACTCTAATTAAAAAGTTGTCTTTGTGTCAAACCTTGACTGAAGAGTTGGTTAAATAAATAGATTTTAAAATTATCTAATAGTGAACAAGATACAAACAGATATATACACTTATTTATAAATAGACATGCAAGCAACTAATATAAGTGATATATGTCATTCAATACCTGGTCGAGTCATACCAAAGACTCAAAAAAAAAATGGTACTTGATGGCTCCTTGCTTAACACTCAGCATTATAAGGTAAAGATCAAGGGTAAAGTGGAGCAATCCAGAGAATGGAATAGCACCCTCCCCTACACCTCAGTGTAGTAGCAATTGAAAAGGAGCCTTCAAGTCACCCTCGACTAATGTTGCCAACTTTTTACTTATGCTGTTCTTAAATACAATATAAAGTAATCACATCATGGGACCAATATTAAATCGTAGATCATGAGGGAAGTTTTTTTTAACAAAGTTATCTCAATAAGATCAAAGAATGCCAAAAGGTTAAAGGGGTACATTAGCACTTTGGAAGCAGAGTGAGCCTTCACTGGAATACTAAAAGATCCCGAATTTTCAGGAAAATAGAAAAAAAATATCAAGAGAATATTAAACATATAAACTGATAGCATCGTTAAGTTATGTTGACTGAACAGATTCCTTGACTTTCGCTATCCATCCCTATCAGTTATTATTTTTGGCAAGTCCTCTAGACAGTATCAAGTGTCCACACAGAACTAATGAATATGAGTCTTTGCTAGTCAGACAATGGTAGTGAGACCATGTGTGGGAGTTCATAAGAAACTGTCACTTATTAAGTTCATCTTTATTTCTCCAACAGTGCTCAGCATATCTTGCTTGTATCGGTCGGTTGGTTGGGTTTTATGGCATATCAACTTTTGTAGGTTATTTAATGCCAAATCCTCTTTATACGTATATATTAAATATATATGATTTGATTGTAGATTATTTAATGCCAAATCCTCTTTATATGTATATATTAAATATATATGATTTAGTTTGATTGGGTTTTATGGCATATTAACCATTGTAGGTTATTTGATGCCAAATCCTCTTTATACATATATATTAAATATATAGGATTTGGTTTGGTTGAGTTTTATAGCATATCAACCATTGTAGGTTATTTAATGCCAAATCCACTTTAGACAAATAATTAGTTGTATTTAAAACTAGTCAGTTTAGTATGAAAACACAGTTAAATTGTCAAAAACATTCCTATTTCAAGCTATTCAGTTTAGTCAAATAATTCTAACTCAAACAATTCAGTTTGTACAGATTTTGTTTATACATAGTTAAATGTCAAAACAGTAATTTTTTTTAAACAATTCAGTTTGGCATAAGTACAGATTCAATGTCAAAAACAGTTCCATTTCAAACAATTCAGTTTAGCATAAGAGCACAGTTTAGTTCTTTTTGACCCATAGATAGGACCTTATCAGGTGCTACCACTCTGGGCCAAAGTAGACAGGGGAGCGATGGCAATGAAAGCATACTCCACATTCTTCAAAGCTCCAGCATTACTGGAGCCGCACCATCAGATTGTTAGTATCATATCCAGGACACTTATTGGGGGAGTCTTACCCCTTCTGCAAATGTGCAGTTGGCGTATTCTACAGTCCAGCCAACTAGACAACATCTCACTTAGGTGGTTTGTGAGATGGGAGATAAGAGGCTGTACAGCTGGGTTTTTTTTGGGAGCTACTTCCAAGAATTTCTCACCTATCAATTGCAGTCCATGCCTTTTCTCTACATATGTTGACATTGCTTTCAGTAGATGAGATACTGCCACCAAGGTATATGAACTGGTCTACTAATTTTAGAGGCTTGTCATTTAATGAAAAGACGACTCCCTCTTAATTCAAACAGATGAACTTAACCTATCAATAGCACTCCATATGTTGACATTGCTTTCGGTAGAGGAGATATTGTTACCAAGGTATATTAACAGAGGCTTAAGATTTAATTAATTAAAATGCATAAACTCTGTTTTATCCGAGTTCACAAAGAGGCCAATTCTATCCAATGAGTGTGTAGTAATCAGGAGTCGCTTAACAGTCAGAAAGCTTGATCCAGGACACTTTTCACATATCATCGTCCAGTACAAACGTCTCTAGCTTTGAAATGTCTCCTGAATTGTCTCTCCCAATCAGCTGGATATATCTTCTCTCACCAACCGCAACGCTTGTGTTCGTTTCGAACACTGCGGCTGTCTGTCTTTTTTATAGGTTTAGACCTTTGCACACATCTTGTCAGCCTTGTGAGAATCCGAGATCTTGACTTCTTAAAACACGTTAGAGCGGCCATTTTTGCTTTTGCATGATAGGCATACACGAGCACGTTGTTCCAAAGGTAAGTCCATTTCTTTTTTACAGAATGGATATAATGAATACTGATAAATTCAAAATATTGAGCCCAGTTGGCTGAGGCTGTACAATATGCCAATTGCGTCTCTGCAGAGAGGTAAGACTTCCCAACCCCAACAAGTTTTCTGGAAATAACACTAGCCATCTGATGGTGAGGCTTCAGTCCTGGAGATGTAAGGAATGTGAAGTAGTTCTTTCTTACCATTACCCCCAGGTTCACTCTGACCTGAAGTGGTCAGACCTGTTAGAGTCCCATCTGGGAGTCAAATAGAACTATTTGAGCATTTACTATAATTGAAATCATTTAACTGAATGCAAACAAATGAATAATGTTGATCAGAATTATTAGTGTTGGATAGCAATACTTGAAACCATTTAACTGTGTGTATATTTTATAGAAAATAGTAGGACCCAAGTTATGCAATATGAAAATGAAGACTGACCATATATTTGTGCGTGTGTGTATGTGGCTTTTTATGTTTTAACAAACAAATTCACACTGCACTATACCTTTGGGTCTAGTGAATTTATGAACAGCAAGGTCACCAGGTATATGTGCCCAGAGACTTAAAGGTTAGCATAGCATGTTTGATCATTTAACTGTGTGTAAACGAATGACTGGTGTTTAATTGAATCTTTACTGATAGCAATACTTGGAACCATTTAACTTTGTTGACTTATGCTAAATTGAGTTGTTAGAAATAGAACTGTTTGATTGTTTAACTGTGTGTATCAGCAAGATGCGTTTACAAATTATGTATTTTATATATGAAAAACAGGATTTGGCATCAAATAACCAACAATGTTTGATATGCTATAAAACCATACCAAACTCCAATACCCTGTACAAAAAAGAATCTTACCAAGCAAACAGAAGATAATCCTAAATAACTACTTAATGACTTTTGACATATCACCATAAAATTTGTACCTCAACTGTTCATTAGTGTGTGTTTGTGTGTGTGCGGCAAAATACAGGGTGTTTCAGAATAATTGATATAAAAACATAATCTAATAACTTGATCAACTCCAGTTCAAATGATCTCAAATTTTAACATGTGGAGAAGAAACAAGTTAAAATTCTAGGTTTAATGTTTTATATTTCTTTCTTTTCTAGTATAGAATTGCTGCTTACTTATAAAGAAAAGGCATTTTGTACATTAGTTTACACTTGAACAAAACTGTGCTGTGCACTTGTGAGAAAAGTCATTAAAAGTGCACCAAGTGCAATGCAGATTTGGACGTGGCACAAAAAGTTCAAAGAGGAAGGCTGTCTGAGCAGAAAAAAAAGGGATCTGGACAAGCATCACAATCGGAAGAGATGGTCAGAAACTTGTGAAATTGTTCCTGAAATCTACATACTGTTGAATCTCATTCAAATTTTGATGAATAAATGTTTTTTTGCCCAACATTAAACCTGTCTAGTTGCATTTGCTTAGAATATGTAATAAAATATTGACATCTCAAATGATATGAATTTTTTTTAAAACATACTTGACATTGATTAACTGTTGTATACTAATGGATTATTCATTTTTTTAAAATGAAATAAGATTTTTAAAATTGTTATTAAATACAGATCATACCCAAAGCCAGCCAGCCGGCCTCCCTCTTCAGATCATTCCCAAAGCTAGCCTCCCTCAAATCATTCCCAAAGCCAGTCTCCCTCAGATCATTCCCAAAGCCAGTCTCCCTCAAATCATTCCCAAAGCCAGCCTCCCTCAAATCATTCCTAAAGCTAGCCTCCCTTAAATCATTCCCAAA
The DNA here is from genome assembly GCA_963585895.1 of Sepioteuthis lessoniana. NCBI lineage: Eukaryota > Metazoa > Mollusca > Cephalopoda > Myopsida > Loliginidae > Sepioteuthis > Sepioteuthis lessoniana. Next base: position 7,666,851 of record OY757945.1, on the reverse strand, counting down.
GCCAGTCTCCCTCAGATCATTCCCAAAGCCAGTCTCCCTCAAATCATTTCCAAAGCCAGTCTCCCTCAAATCATTCCTAAAGCCAGCCTCCCTCAAATCATTCCCAAAGCCAGTCTCCCTCAAATCATTCCCAAAGCCAGTCTCCCTCAGATCATTCCCAAAGCTAGCCTCCCTAGTTCATTTCAGCTAGTCTTCTAATCCTTATTATTTTATATAGAGGAACTCCATGTGATACTTGTTAATTAAGTCAAACTTATACACCGGACATTGGCCTAGGGGTTAGAGTGTTCGCCAATGGCCCGGGAGACCTGGGTTCAATCCCAGGTCGAGTCATACCAAAGACTCCCTTAAATCATTCCCAAAGCCAGTCTCCCTCAGATCATTCCCAAAGCTAGCCTCCCTAGTTCATTTCAGCTAGTCTTCTAATCCTTATTATTTTATATAGAGGAACTCCATGTGATACTTGTTAATTAAGTCAAACTTATACACCGGACATTGGCCTAGGGGTTAGAGTGTTCGCCAATGGCCCGGGAGACCTGGGTTCAATCCCAGGTCGAGTCATACCAAAGACTCAAAAAATGGTACTTGATGCTTCCTTGCTTAGCACTCAGCATTATAAGGTACGGATCAAGGGTAAAGTAGAGCAATCCAGGAAAGAAGTAGCGCCCTCCCCTACACATTGGTGTAGTAGCTATCGAAAAGGGAGCCTTCGGGTTACCCTCGACTATGGTCGCCAACTTTACTTTTACTTATAAACTTAGTTTGATTTATTCTTTCCTATAATAATAATAATAATAAAACAAAGGCTTATACTGTAACCTGGTTTAGTCATTAAAATACTACTCATATAGCATGGCTTGTACACGTATAGCCCGATGAAGCCCATCCCTCTCCAGGTCTGGTTATGAATTCAATTTTTTCCTTTTCCTAGATCAGTCGCCATACCAAGGTTAAAGAGTCCAGTCTGAACTTGTTATTTATCCATACTCAGAGGAAGAATCATTAGAGTCATACCCCTTTACCAAGGATATTAGTACTATGTAGAATACTGACAGCCTTGTTTAGGATTTGAACTCTGGTACTCATGTCTACTTCCCATGTTGATAACCATTAAACTACAAGTGCTTCTAATAATAATAATATATACAATCTTTAAAAACTTACCATTTCAAATTAAGTTATTGAGTGCATTACCTTAAATAGAAATTAATTATATTGGTCTAATGAGTAGAGTGTTCGACACTGGTCCAGGAGATTAGGGTTCAATCCCAGGTCAAGTCATACCAAAGACTAAAAAAAAAAAAAATGGTACTTGATGCCTCTTTTCTTAGCACTCAGCACTATAAGGTAAGGATCAAGAGTAAAGCAGAGCAATCCAGGGAATGGAATAGCGCCCTCCTCTACACCTCTGTGTAGTAGCTATTGAAAAGGGAGCCTTCAGGTCACCAATTTTACTTACTTATTACTATTATTATGATGTTTGAATGTAAATTCAGATTAGAAAAATAGAGTATGTTGTTCTGAAAATACTCTTTGATAAAACTCTCATGACACTCTTGACCTTGAGAGTAGACAAGCATTTATGTTGCCAAGGATTTTAATCAAAGGATGGATCAATAAATCAGTAGCCTGACACACAACTTTTTGCTAAAATTTGACCTGAAATTTTCACTGGATAATGCTCAGTCTTTGTCAATAATTCATGATTGAAAATATAAGTGCTCTGTTGCAATGTAAGTACATCTGGTAAGTAAGTAAAACAGGCAACCAGAAGGCTCCCTTTTCAATAGCTACTACACTGAGGTGTAGGGGAGGGTGCTATTCCTTTCCCTGGATTGCTCCACTTTACCCTTGATACGTACCTTATATTGCTGAACGTTAAGCAAGGTGGCATCAAGTACCATTTTTAAAATCTTTGGTATGATGTGACCTGGGATTGACCCAGGTCTCCCGGATCATTGGCAAACACTCTACCCACTGAGCCAATGAGCCAGTTTGTTAGTAAGTGTCAAATTAGTGTCTTCTTTATAATAAATCTGGTTTACAAAAATTTTATATACACTAAAAGATACATAGGTTTGGTTTCTTCTTTTTTTAATGGTATGTCAATCTTCATGGGTTGTTTAATGCCAAAGCCATCCTTATAGAACATTAGTAGTACTATTTAACCAATAATTCGGTGAGGAAAGAATTCATACCTTTCTGAAGGGTCTTAGTTCAAAAGAAAACATAATAGTGCCAACTGGAGTTTGAACTCACTTACTTCAAAGCCACAGTCCAGCACATTAGCCACTACAAAACAGGGACTCCCCACAAAAATATATAGGTAAATATAAACATTATTTACATTAGTAAATTTAATAACAAATGTATTTTCATTCAAATTTTTTAAACTGAATTGATGTATACCTACAAGAAAAGAAAATTGCATAAACAAAAAGAGTACTTAAAATATTAAATAAAAACCACGACAAACATTTTTTTAAAACAGTTTCAATGCTGTAGAGATTGCTAATAAATAATACCTAATAATGTCCATTTTTATTGTGTAATGTTGCACTAGAAATAATAAAATCCTAGTAAATTTTAGTTTAGAAGAAAGTTAACTTGTTAAATTGTTCAAGGTGAACTTATTCATCAGAAATATATCAACTTGGATAAATAAGGCATGTATTTATTTTTGGACTGCTATATATATGAATTTTTTTTAATTGCAGAGTTTGGTAATAAATACTACCTAATAATATCCATTTTGTATAAAGTTCAGTCTATACCATTAATAGATCAGTAAGCTAATTCATGTACTGCTTTATGTATTCCTCTCATAAGATAAAAAAAATACCAACAAAAGACTCTTTTCAGAAACTAGAAAGGTACAAATACTTCATACCTACATCTCTGCACTGTCCTTGATACCCGAGATACACAGCAGCATCTCCAGACACTTCACAAAGTAACTAGACACCTCAGCACAGTATGTCTAGACATTGCAAACACCCATGACCAAAACGAAGATAGAATTACAATTTTAAAGTAAGTAATATTTTAGCATTAAGACCTAGCTGAATCTTAGGAAAGGCTCGAAAATAAAATTTTTTTAAAGATTTTTAAAGATCTAAATAAAAACAAAATTTTTTTTTTTTTAAATATAACCACGTCAACTAGAGGCAAAATACAACTTACAAAAATCATACTACATCTGTCCCATAATAATTGCTATAATTAGTTAACAAAATTTTCATGATAATGTAACAACAGTTATAGGACAAAGATAGTAATATAAAGTGTACTACACCTCAGTCTCATAATAGTTGCTACATTTAGTGTATAAAATACATATACAAATGTAACTATTATGGGACAGAATAATATACCATCTGTTTCATAATAGTTATCATTTACTAAGCTAGTTTGGCACAAGGCCAACAATATAGAATCAAACTCAAACTATGATCTACAAGACTAGTTTGATAACCATTATGCCATGAAGTTGTCCCTCTGTCCCATAATAGTTGCTACATATAGTGTATAAAATACATATACAAATGTAACAACTATTATGGGACAGAATAATATACCATCTGTTTCATAATAGTTATCATTTACTAAGCTAGTTTGGCACAAGGCCAACAATATAGAATCAAACTGAAACTATGATCTACAAGACTAGTTTGATAACCATTATGCCATGAAGTTGTCCCTCTGTCCCATAATAGTTGCTACATATAGTGTATAAAATACATATACAAATGTAACAACTATTATGGGACAGAATAATATACCATCTGTTTCATAATAGTTATCATTTACTAAGCTAGTTTGGCACAAGGCCAACAATATAGAATCAAACTCAAACTATGATGTACAAGACTAGTTTGATAACCATTATGCCATGAAGTTGTCCCTCTGTCCCATAATAGTTGCTACATATAGTGTATAAAATACATATACAAATGTAACAACTATTATGGGACAGAATAATATACCATCTGTTTCATAATAGTTATCATTTACTAAGCTAGTTTGGCACAAGGCCAACAATATAGAATCAAACTCAAACTATGATGTACAAGACTAGTTTGATAACCATTATGCCATGAAGTTGTCCCTCTGTCCCATAATAGTTGCTACATTTAGTGTATAAAATACATATACAAATGTAACAACTATTATGGGAGACATAGACAATGTTTTATAACCTATGTCCCATGATAATTGATAAATTTAGCATATGAAGTTTATACACAAATGTAGCAAGTATTATGGGACAGACTTAACTACCTATGTCCCATAATAGTTCTAACATTTAGAGAATAAAATTTATACACAAATTTGGAACAGAGGTAGTGATTATTATTATAAACATCAATTTGTGCTGATAGCATGAATTCCCTTAATACTCTCTTACTATCCATCCCTATCAGCCATTGGCAGATTCTCTAGAAGGCACCCAGTGTCTACAAAGAGTTGATGAATGTAAGTCTTTACTGTTCAATCAATATTAACCAGAGTACTTCCTTCATTAGTGCCTTGCATGTCTTGCTCATCTTATTTGCAGGGTTAATGAGATAGGAAGCAAGTGGACATCCAGCTACAGTTTAGGGGGGTTCTGCTTCCAGGACTTGTTCAAAATAGCATACAGCATCCATATGAAGTTTCCATCTAACTTTTTCTCCCAGCACTTTGTTAAAGTAGTGCAGCCATACAATAGTACTGACACAGCTACAGCTTGGTTTGGTTTCTTTGTTTAATGTCAAATCATATTTACCAACCCCTCCACTCGGGCAGGATATGACACAAGGTCAATTTTTAAACGGAGTTTTACAGGTTTGAATTCGGAGTTTTCCTTCTCCTAGACTAGTTGCCTTACCAAGGCTGAAGAACCTAGTCTGTCATACTGTTTACCCATAGCTGAATGTCAAATCAACCTTTTTGGGTTATTTACAGCCAAACCCATCCTTATAGAACAATAATAGAAGGCTGCAACTTGGAAGAATTCCCTTTACAGTATGAACAAAAATCAGGTTAACAGGTTTCACGATAGAAATAACATTAAAGAGATATATTATTTAATACACACACTGCTAAAAAAATAAAAAACAAACAACACACACATACACACACACTCTTTACCACAAACAAAGACTTCATCAGATAATGACTCTGGAGTCAGATGTGGATTTGATGCTGAAATGTGACCCCAAACCTGTCCAGAAGTACTCTATCATACCACTGAACTTCATTTTGACAATGTCAAAATAATGTAGTCTCACCATACATTATTCCAATCATAACTTTCCATTGAATATCTCCAAGCCCAGACAGTAATTCAATGGCATGAGACAGAGAGGTTTTTATTTTTTATATATTTGGACATTGGCATGATGGTTAGAGTGTTTGCCAATGACCCAAAAGACCTGGGTTCAATCCCAGGTTGAGTCATACCAAAGACTCAAAAAATGGTACTTGATACCTCCTTGCTTAACACTCAACATTATAAAGGTATGGATCAAGGGTAAAGTGAAGCAATCCAGAGAAAGGAGTAGCGCCCTCCCCTACATCTTGGTGTAGTAGCTATTGAAAAGGGAGCCTTCTGGTCGCCCTAGACTACAGTCACCAACTTTACTTTTATATATTTTACCAGCTTCCCATCAAGCTGAAATAGACCCATGGTCATTTTACCAGCTTCCAACCAAGCTGAAATATACTCATGGTCATTTTAATGTAAGATGCAATGCAGTAAGCAAACCTCCTGTAGCATCAGGTTAAAGAACTGCTAAGATTCCATCAGAATTCCTCTCAAGGAGTGCCTAAAGCACTAGGCAATAAACCCAGCCTTTATCTCTTTTATGGAAAGAAGCAGATGTAACCTGGAGAGAAGACCTTCCCCTTGAATCCAGCCATTAGCTATTTCTCACTAACCAGTACAGGAGAAGAACTGTGTCAGGTAAGTATACAAAACAGAGAGGTTTACCTGCCTAGAGGGATGGCACCAACTAGATTGGGTAGGCTCTCGCTTATAATAGATGAGCTTGACTTCAAAGGGCTCATCTCTTCAAACATGAGGTGTCAGGTTTATCTGATCCATGAGGTGCCTCTAAAGAAAGGGAATGCCAAGCTATTCTTTTGCCACTGCCCTTTGCCGTGCATATCAGAGGCCCTCTTCCCCTTAAAATTGACCTTGTCTCATACCCTGCACATCGCAAGCAAGTTGGGTAAATTCACACGAGATTTAATTCATCAAAATGATGACAAATCAAAACTACATTCTACTTCATCCAATCCAAAGTTAATATTCTCCATTTTTTTTGGGGGGGAGGAGACACAGGTAGCTTATACTGACAGACAAAAGAATATTTTGATGTGGGGTATATATCAGATTAAACATTTTTATCTTGTGGTAGTGGGTAGAGTGTTCGCTAATGGTCCGGGAGACCTGGGTTCAATCCCAGGTTGCATTATACCTAAGACTTTAAAAATGGTACTTGATACCTCCTTGCATAACACTTGGCAATATAAGGTATGTATCAAGGTTAAAGTTGAGTAATCCAGGGAAAGGAGCAGTGTCCTCCCCTACATTTCGGTGTAGTAGCTATTGAAAAGGGGGCCTTCTGGTCGCCCTCGACTAAGGTCACCAACTTTACTTACTTCGATTCAGTTTGGTTGTGTTTTATGGCATATCAACCAGTGTAGGTTATTTGATCCCAAATCCTCTTTATATATATATATTAAATATGATTTGATTTGGTGGGGTTTTATGACATATCAACCACTGTAGGTTATTTAATGCCAAATCCTCTTTATACATATTTATTAAATATATAGGATTTAATTGGGTTTGGTTTTATGGCATATCAACCATTGTAGGTTATTTAATGTCAAATCCTCCTTATACATATATATTAAATATATATGATTTGGTTGGCTTTTATGGCATATCAATCATTGTAGGTTATTTAATACCAAATCCTCTTTATACATATATATTAAATATATATGATTTGGTTTGGTTGGGTATTATGGCATATCAACCATTGTAGGTTATTTAATGCCAAATCCTCTTTATACATATATGATTTGTAAATGCATAGTTTGTAGATAAAATTTTTAAATGAGTCAGAGCTCATTTGTTTGCATACAGTTAAATGGTTACACATATGATTTTTAAGTCAATAGTTTGTAGGTAATTTTATTCTAAAATCAGTTAGAGCTAATTTGTTTGCACACAAGTATTACTATTGTTTGCACAAAGTAAAATGGTTCCAAATATTCCAACACAAATAGTTCTATTTAGTATTAATCATCTGTTTCCACTCACTGAACTGGTTTCAAGGATGTCTACGTAACACTAACAATTCAATTTAGGCACACAGTTAAAGAGTTTCAAGTATTGTTAATCAATACTAATAATTCCATTAAACATTACTCATTCATTTGTACACAGTTAAATTGTTGCAAGCATTGCTATGCATCCCTAACATTTCAATTATACATCAGTCATTTGTTAACACATAGTTAAATGGTCAAACAGTTCCATTTGACCCATAGACAGGAACCCTTTCAGGAGCTACTACTCCAGGCCAAAGTGGACTTTGGAACAATGGCAATGAAGGGGTACTACACATTCCCTAAAGCTCCAGAGCTGGAGCATTGCCATCAGATTCAATTTAATATCATATCCACAATACTCATTGGGGATGGGGGGTCTTACCCTTCTGCAAAGATGCAGTCAGTGTATTCTACAGCCCCAGCCAACGAGGCTGTGTCTAACTAGTCTCATCTTGATGAAGCTTTAGACAAAGAGGATAAGCGGTTTGATCTCAGGGGTAAAGAAAACGTTTATTGATCACGACTTGTTAGTAAGAACAGAGCTAGTGATGCTCAAGAACAGGTTCTTTTACTTTGTCGGGTTGGTTGGTTTTTATGGCATATCAACCTTTGTAGTTTATAGAATGCCAAATCCATTTTTATACAAATAGTTCTATTGCAAACAATTCAGTTTAGGATAAGTACGCAGTTTGAATGTAAAAATAAAGTTGGTGACCGTAGTCAAGGGCAACCAGAAGGCTCCCTTTTCAATAGCTACTACACCAAGGTGTCGGGGAGGGTGCTACTTCTTTCCCAGGATTGCTCTATTTTACCCATGATACCTTATATTGCTGAATGTTAAGCAAAGAGGTATCAAGTACCATTTTTAAAGTCTTTGGTATGACGCAACATGGGATTGAACCGCAGTCTACCGGACCATTAGCGAACACTCTACTCTTTAGGCCAATGAGCTTGTTAAAATGTAAGTACAGTTTAATTGTGAAAAACATTTCCATTTCTAGCTATTCAGTTTAGTCAAGCAGAGCTAATTCAGTTTAGTATAAGTACAGATTTTGTTTACACAGTTAAATGTCAAAACAGTTCTATATTAAACAAATCAGTTTAGTGTAAGTACAGTTTCAATGTCAAAAAACAGTTCCATTTCAAATAATTCAGTTTAGCATAAGCACACAGTTTAAATATCAGTATGGTTTAATTGTCAAAAACATTTCTATTTCAAGCTATTCAGTTTAGTCAAACAATTCAGTTTAACATAAGTATGCCATTAGTTCTATTTAACCCATAGATAGGACCCTTATCAGGTGCTACCACTCCGGGCCAGAGTGGACCTGGGAGTGATGGCAATGAAGGGGTACTCCACATTCCCCAAAGCTCCATTATTACTCGAAACTCACCATCAGATTGTTTAGTGTCATATCCAGGACACTCGTTTGGGGGAGGGGGTCTTAACCCTCTGCAGAGGTGCAGTTGGTGTATTCTACAACCCCAGCCAACTGAGCAAAATTTGTCAGGATATACCAGAAATTGTAAAATAAATATGAAATAAGATCATTTTGGGGGAGAGGCAAATAGAACAAAAAAAAAATATCACCCTAACTCATGCAGAAATTTATATTTTATCAAGAGTTTCCTCAGTAATTCTGACCCTACACCTCTTGGTGCTATATGGGGAGGTGCTGCCTCATATGACTCCCCCAAACCTCAATGAATTTGGTTCCTGGCCACAAATGGCCAGAAATGAAAATGTAAGCAATAACTTTTACAAATATACAAATAATTGATTATTTTAACAGCATGTCAACCAGCCTAGGGTTATTTTATAACAAGAGGTTAGGGAATTACCTTCATTATACATACATATTTCTTAGTTATTTTGCACATGATCCTATTAAATACAAATCCTAAACAGATCTATTTAACCCTTAGATGAAACCCCAACAAGTACTACCATTCTAGGTCAAAGTGGACCTAGGATTAATGGCAATGAAGGAGTACTCCACACTCCCGAGAGCGTTGTTTTTTGTTTTTGTTTTTTGGGGGTTTTTTTTGTTATTGGCCTACTGAGTAAAGTGTTCACCAATTGGTCGGTGAGACCGGGGTTAAATCCCGGGTAGGGTCATACCAAAGACTCAAAAAAAAATGGTACTTGATGCCGCCTTGCTTAACACTCAGGTACGGATCGAGGGTAAAGTGGAGCAATCCAGGGAAAGGAGTAGCGCCCTCCCCTACACCTCGGTGTAGTAGCGCCCTCCCCTACACCTCGGTGTAGTAGCTATTGAAAAGAGAGCCTTCGGGTCACTTTCGATTATGGTCGCCAACTTTATTTATTGTTGTAGAAATCAACAAAACTAAATAAAATTCTTACGTAAACAAATCTAAAAATAATTGCAAAAATGCTAAAATATCTAATTTATTTTTTTAATGTCCCAGGTAGATAATAGCCAAGTGATTAAATCTCTTATGGACGTATTTCTTCAATTCAAATTAAACTTTTTCTCTTGTTTGATTAGACTTTTGCTGATTTGAGAACCAATGTACGACACAATTTTCAAAATTATATCAGACGACCTAAAATTCGAAGTATTAATTAAATGTTGAACGAATAAAATAATCTTGTGGCGATGACAATGCGAGTAAAGCAAATTTCAGATTTATTTACACATTTTTTTCTATTTTTAGTGAAGAGCTTGTCACAATAGTTTAAAGTTTACTAAACAAAAACATGAAAATTTCTTCAGTCACCAACCCCCAAACGAGTAAACAAGCAAAAAAAAAAAAAAATTTAACCCAAAATTTTATGAAAATATCTTCAAGACAAATTCAAAGAACATTAATTAAGCTTTAGTGTTTCACACATTATCTAAATAACTCACTGACCCCCTAAAGAACACCAATTGGATTGTCTTGTGCCAAATTAAACAAAGGTTTATAGAGGACGACCTCATCATAGAATAATGACTGATTAAATCTTTTTTTTTAGTCAAGCTGTTACTTTGAGTAATGAGTTGGATTCTCACTGGGTACCCTATTGTGGCCTTCAGTCATTCTCAATCGACCTACACTTGGAAGATGAAAACTATTAATCATTATTTTATATACGTATATATCAAATATAAAACTGGATAAAAACTCATTGAGTATTATTGTCAATTGTAAACGTCTTTATTTATTTATTTTTTTTATATATTAATGGAGCAATAATGCTCTAAAGCAATTTCCAGTAGAATTTACAATGCTTTTCAGATAGCGCAGTTCCTTCAAGAATGTAGGATGTTACTGTTCTTTATATATATATATATATATATATATATATATATATATATATATATATATATATATATATATATATATATATATATTAGTTTTTAAATATATCTAAGAGTCAAAATGTTAATCTGCGACCACTGGTTTCATGCCATCTTTTTACGACAATCCTCAGGTAGAAATATATAACACAAAAATCATCTATTCTCAAATTACATTGTTTTAGTTGTTTCGAGTTTTGGGGTCTTTTGTGAAGGGGGATATTCTCTGGCGAAATGTCACCGCACATCCCAAAAGGGGCCATGCTATGTGAAAAGTACCCAATTTACAAGAGAATGATAATTAAGTTTCTGAGATCAGCGTTCGTGCTGAACGTTATTTTAATCACCCAAATTCTCTCAATGGAAGATAATTATGAAATGTTAAAAGAATAAAATAAAAATACTTAACTCCTTAAATAAATAGAAACATTATGGACCTTAGAGCTAAGGGGTTCACGCCACAGGTTGTCTACTTTGTTTAATGTTTACAGATTATTTATATGCAAATAAATCACAATAATAGAACAATTAAATTGAATAATTGCCCAAGAAAAAAAAATTCAAAGGAAAGTAAAAACTAACATTTGTTTTGGGAATTGGGAGGGAAAGCACTTATAATTAAGCTCTTTTATATATATATATATATATATATATATATATATATATATATATATATATACACTTTTTAAGAGAAAGTCGTACACAAAAATAATTTAAAGAAAGATTAGGGGAAAAATATTCCCGTTTGTTGTGTTTCTTAAAAAAAATAAAAACCAATGTCAGAAACATGTTTCAAATCGGTTGGTTGGTTGGTTGGCCTTGTCTGTGTCACAACGGCACACTCCAAATATTTACAGATAAAGTAGGGTGAAGAAAATAAAAGCAAAAATGTTATAAAATAAAGAAACAATTTAATTCATATTTTTTTACAATGATATTTCAGTATTACAGACCAAAAGTTAATATCTTATTTATTTTCCTAAAAAAAATAAATAAATAAATGAATATCTACGTAAAAATGGGGTAAGAATATGAGCAATTATTGTTTCGGATAAATCAATATAATCGAGGAATGGGCTGAGATATAGACGATCCGCGAACCCATTGAGTTCTCGTTGTAACAGCGGTTCATGGGGGATCGATGACTTTTTTTTTTTTAAGGAAGTGAAGGATTCTAATTAATCAACTTTATTGCCGTTATATTGAGAATTTAGATCATCAAAGTATGACGTTCGAGTGCTAATGTTGAATTCCACAAACTTATTCAATAGTAAATTGAACTGGAAGCTGTTTTAGACTCCAAGACAGGCCACAAGTGTATTGCTCAAGAAATAAAAATCGTTATGTTGTGTGGTTTTTGCTGGGTTATATATATATATATATATATATATATAAAATCACGCACATCTACTGATACATACATATACACAATCTCTCTCTTCCTATATATATATATATATATATATATATATTCACACACACTTAAACGGTATATAAGCACCTCACGTGGAGTAATAGATACCAAGCTAAATTTACAGACCTATGTTAGCGAGTTCGATTCTCACTGGGTGCCATATACTCCGGGCCTTGTGCCACAATTAAAGTAAGCTTAAAGTACTCGATATCCTAGGAGAGAAGTAAGGCAGTAGTTATTTACTAGGCTTAACTTAGGTGTGGCTCTAGGTCAGATGCATATTGCACTCAGTGAGAATCGAATTCACTAATATAGGCCTGCTATACTAGCTTGCATCATGTGCAGAAATTAAGCTGATTCTAATTTCTGAGTATTATATTGGTTAAAATTTATAGTATTTAAGAAAAAAGATCTGGACTAAGGTATCCCTTTTCTCTCTCTCTCTCTCTTTTAAAAGACATTTTGTGATATCACATAAATAAGAATATAATATCTTAATTGTGATATCGTTAATAAAATGTCATTTTTAAGCATCACTATGTACAACGGAAAGTAAGATTTTCACTTTTTTTTTTATTAGTTTGAATAAAACCGTTCCCTCTACCACGTTGAGGGAACGAAAAAGTTTTATATATATATATATATTATATATATATATATATGTTTTTTTAAATCACTGAAAAAAATTTAAAACCAAACAAACAACATAATTAATACACAAAGTACATTTAATAATTACTTAAAGAAAAGAAAAATAAGATTTTTAAAAAAAAAGATTTATTGTAAAATTGCCCGTGCATTGTGGGGATATATACAAAAAAATGTTTCATCTTAATTCTTTTCTTTTTTTAAATAGATTTGTCATTTAATTATAAATTTCGACTAGTATCTTTTCTTGTCTTTTTGTAAGACGTTTCTCGTGGTCGTACAAAAAACGATCCTAGTGTGTTATAATTAAAAGTAATTAATGGACATATCAGTCAAAAAAATTAAATCAAATTAATAGGGATTTATTTAAAGAAAAAAAATGTCAAGTTTGAATGTAAATCGTTGGATAATTTTATTTATTTTCCACTAAAAGAAATAATAACGATAAATAAAAATCGGTTAATTGTATCATGATTACGTTAAAAAGTTTGATTAAAATTTTTTTTTTAAATCTCAAGTCCTTAAAGTTGAAATGAACAAAATGATAAAAATAATAATAATAATGATGATGACAACCTTCAATTTGATTAACTTGGAAAATAGAGAAAACTTTTACCAAAAAAGTTATCTTAGCGATTTATGCTATTAATGACACAAAAAAAAGGACAAAAAAAGTTTAAAAAGTAAGTACAAGTTATAAAAAGTTTGTACTTTTTTATTTTTAAAAGAAAAATGGGATTACTTACCTAAATCTTCCATGACTTTTTGCCTAAAATTTAGCATGTAGCAACCCCAAATAGAATAAGAAGTCGAGCTTAGGGACAAGAGACGGACGACCCAAGAACTCGTTCCAAACTTGCTCCAATCCAATGGTAAATAAGCAAGTGACTAAAGTAGACCTGCTCTGTGCGAGTAGCTTCTTTTTTTCTTTCTCTTTCTACTTTTTTTTTTTTTTACTGTTATTAATTACTAACACGTTCTTTTTCTTTCATTTGATATGTACTCTTCCTTTTTTCTTTTACTTTTTGTCTTTCGTTATATACTTTTTTTGTGTTTCTTTCTACAAAAGTAACTTTTTTTTTTCTTCCTTCTTTTTTCCCCCACTTAAGAGAGACAAAATATATATATATATATATATATAAGACAGTAGGGGGGTGTATTTATTGAAGTAAAAGACAAAATAAAAGAACTAGTCAGCAGCAGTCGTGGTGGTAAATAAGAGGTGTGTCAACACACCTTGGAGAGGTAAGAAAGAAATAATCTAACTATAATAATAATATAATAATAATAATAATAATAAAAATAAATGATGAACAATATTTAACATTAAAAAAAAAAAAAAAAAAAAAAAAAAAAACCGGTAAAAAAGTTGTTTCTTTAAAAAAAAAAAATGATAAAAAGAGTATATACCCGAATAAATGTGGGGTATCTATGGTAACTTTCTTTTCTTACTTCTTTCAGGTATTAAATTATAATTTTTAACAACACTTTTCTTTAAAAACAACTTTTTTTATTATTTGTACCGTAAAATGATATGATCGAAAAAAGAAGAAAAAAAAAAGCCTTTTTTCCTCTCTCTCTCTTTACTAATAATGTCAACATTAAAATTTTTTTTTTTTCTATCACAGAGATAAATACACGTGTAAAAAAAGAAAAAAAACGAACCAAGATTGACAATTTTATTTATCACATGAAAATAAGGCATAAAATGGTTAAATTTCTTATCACTTATACTGTTTAATCAAACGAATATTCGTTTAACAAAATTCGCTAATTGAATGGTGAAATTTGTAGATAAATAAATGACATAACTAAAAACGACTCGACAATAAATGTTTTCTCTTTAATTTGGTGAATAAAATAAAATAAAAACTTCGTTTAATTCGGTGAATAAAACTAAAATTAAGAACTTTTAAATAATAAAAATATCAGTTATTTTTTTTAACACCTGCAAATATATCTATAATTATTTTAGAAAAAAAATGTCCAATATACAAAATTTTATGTTTAAAAGTAATTTGGTACAAGGTTCATTAGATGTAAAAAAAAAAAAAAAAAAAAATTTTTTTTTTAAAATATAAACATATGTCACTAATATTAACGATTTCTTGTGTAACTAGAAATATTTTGAAAAGAAAATTTCTTTTGTTTAATGAATGAACTCAATTGGAAACAGACTGGAGTAGGAACAGTTCAAGGTTCTTACTTGATACTTTAAATTATTTTTTTGTCCCAATATACAATCAAAAGAAATTTTTTTTTTTATTAGAATTTATATATTTTTTTAAATTCCGTCATTTAACATTAACTATACACGTGTTGTTTTCTTTAAAAAGGAAAAAAGTTGTACGTATTATCGAGTTATAATTTCTTGATATAATCGTTTACACCTTCAATTAAGAATAAAAATATAGAAATATAATTGTTATGAAGTTATTAATAAAATAAAAATGAATATAATCTGTTTTATTTCAAGTGATCACTTGAGTGTATTATTTTTTAATGATATATTAACAAATTTGCTCTTTTATACGAAAAAAGAATTTCTTTTGGCAATAACATTTAACAGAAAATTTTGAATTCGACAAAGAAAAAAAAAAATGTAATTTTCTTTTTTTTAACTTATATTTTCATAAAGAGACAGAGAGAGAAAGAGAAAGTATATTGATATTTCAAGTTGGGATAGAACTAGTAATTAAAAAAATAAAATAAACAAGGAATACAGTTTTCTTTAAACCTTGAAAAACAACCCCCATCAAAATTAACAATGTTTTATAAATATATATATATATACACACACACACACACACAGAGTATATATATATATATATATAAATATATACACTATCTTTACAGTGATTCTAACTTGAGTGCCTATTGATTGTGAAATATTGCAAGAGTTATAAATATCATAGATGTAAAATATTAAACTTGTTTTTGTAATTTTTTTCCCCTTTTTTAAGGTGGTGATGGCGACAGTAATGAAAAGAAACCCCCAAAACAAGCCCCACTATAACAAAATAAAGGTTATAAAATATTTTAAAACGACCACAACACTGAATGAGAAATATTTCAGTATAAACAACAGGCCTTAGATTTTCTCTCTATGGCATTAAATTGCCAGTGGGGAGCTGCTGGATGCCTTTAAAAACCAATCTACAATCCGTGGGTAACAATAAAATGACCATTTAAATAGAGCGGCTCTGTAGTAGTAGTTTTTCCAATTGTTAAAAATAATAAGAAGAATGAAGTGTTGTTGTAGAAAACAATTAATTGTAATCCTGCAAATAACAATAAAAAAAATATGAGGCTTGATTTTGTGATTAGCAAACGTTTCTATCCCTTCAGCTTCGTCTGGGACAAATTTTCGCCGGTCTTGCAGAGCAATTAGTGACTTTATGCAGTGTGTTTATCTGTTTGCCTGTGGGTGCCCGGGAGTCGGTAGAAGCCATCATAGGAGGGTGAATGGAGCACGTGACCAAACCGTTCGAGTAATTCGCGGCTGGACAAAGGGACACAACTCTTGGAGTTTCATGGATTTTTTTTTTTTAAACACACACACACACACACACACACATATATATATATATATATATATATATATATATATATATATATATATATATATTTAAACATTTTAAAAACATTGAGAAAAAGAACCATTTAAAACCTTGCAAAAATATCTGTATTTTAAAATTTGTTTTCTAAAACGTTTTATTTTTTATTTAAAACATTTAAAGAGCATTATACATTCAAAAATATTTTTGCTTTATAAAACATTTTTTTAAAAAAATATTGAAAAAAATCTAACATTTGAAAATTTATTTGTTTTTTTTCTCTTTCTCTTTGTTTTTTTTATTTTGGAGGTAGGTGGAGGTAATAAACTTCATTTATTTTTACTTCCATATATATATATTTTTTTTTTTCATCATACAACGTGTGAAAGCATGTGCGATACCCTGTCCTCATCAGCCGCCAACCAGGGTGATAACACAGCTTCAGTGTTATTTTTACTTCCATATATTAGTATTATACCAAGATCACATATAATAAATATCGACTTTAGATTTAATATAAATATTCTCACTTACAGTTACTGAAAAAAGTGAAATAACAAGAGATATAACCACACAATTCACAGTATCTGCGCACCTCAGATCATGTAATGGTAACTGAACTGACAATCATTAGTGAGCTGGATTCTCTCAGGGAGCCCCATAATTTTGGCTTTATACCACAACTAAGTTAAATTTAGTCAATAAGTAATTTCCAATGACTTATACTGCAGTACTATAAAAAAAAAAAAAAAAGCAAAATAGGCTAACATTAAAAAGTATCAAAAATAGAAACTACCTAGTCAGCAGGGCTTACAATACACTGACTGTATCCCCTGCAGAAGTGAAAGATCATCCCCCAAAAATGGGATATCCTGGGTGAGGCACTAAACAGCATCTGATGACGTGGCTCCATTTCTAGAGTGTGGAGTACACCTTCATTGCCATTACTCCCAAGTCAACTCTGACCCAGAGTGGTAGTACTGGTAATGGTTTCATCTATCTGAAGGAAGTCATTATGATCTAAGGGCAAAAATGCCTGACTACAACATTGTAATAAGCAAGTTCAAACTCTAGTTTCATTATTACATTTATTTTTGGACTGATACCTTTGGGAAAGGCATGAACCCCTTTATTCTCCCAGTTATCGGTTAAATAGTACCACAACTGTTCTTCTACAAGGATGGATTTGGCAGTGAATACCCCACAAAGGTTGATATGCCATTAAACAAAGAAACCAAACCAAACCAAACCCATCTATGGATAAATAATATCTGTTTACAAAGTTATTTGTATTTGTTTGGTTTTATGGCATATCAACCATTGGGGGTTATTCAATGCCAAATGTGGTTTATACATATTTATTAGATATATCTGATTTGTAAACATAAGTCAACAAAGTTAAATAGTTCCAAGTATTGCTATGTATCATTGACAATTCAATTAAACATCAGTCATTTATTTACACACAGTTAAATGATCAAACAGTTCTATTTCAAACAATTCTATTTAGCAGAAGTCAACAAAGTTAAATAGTTCCAAGTATTGCTATGTATCATTGACAATTCAATTAAACATCAGTCATTTATTTACACACAGTTAAATGATCAAACAGTTCTATTTCAAATAATTCTATTTAGCAGAAGTTAACAAAGTTAAATAGTTCCAAGTATTGCTATGTATCATTGACAATTCAATTAAACATCAGTCATTTATTTACACACAGTTAAATGATCAAACAGTTCTATTTCAAACAATTCTGTTTAGCAGAAGTCAACAAAGTTAAATAATTCTAAGTATTGCTACGTTTGTATTTGATAAGAATACTTGATATTTAACTATATAAAAAATTTAAATATAAATGTACAGTGAATACAATTTCCTAACCTCTAGGCATAAAATAACCCCAGACCAATTGAATGCTATTAAAAACAATCAATCAATTGATCAGAATAAAAAAAACAGAAAATTCTTTATTCAACCTCAAACGACATTATTATAAAATTTACTCAGGGGAAAAAAATAACCCAGTCAGCTGAGGCTGTAGAATACACCAACTGCATCTCTGGAGAGGAGTAAAACCTCCTCCCCACCTCAACAAGTATTGCAGAAATGATATTAAACAATCTGATGCTGAGGCTTACACCCTGGAATTTTGGGGAATGTGGAGTACCCCCTTCATTGCCATTACTCCTAGGTCCACTTTGACCCAGAGTGATAGTATCTGATATGGTCCTATCTATAAGGTCAGATAAAGCTGTTTGACATTTAAACTGAGTGCAAATAAATGACTAATGCCAAATTGAATAGTTAGAAATAGAACTGTTTGACCATTAATGACTGCGCTAACAAATGAATAATGTTGAATAGAATTATTAGTGTTGATTAGCAATTCCTGACACAATTTAAACTGTGTGCCTAAATTGAATTGTTAGAAATAGAACTGTTTGACCATTAATGACTGTGCGCTAACAAATGAATAATGTAGAATAGAATTATTAGTGTTGATTAACAATACTTGAAACTCTTTAACTGCGTACCTAAATTGAATTGTTAGAAATAGAACTGTTTGACCATTAATGACTGTGCGCTAACAAATGAATAATGTAGAATAGAATTATTAGTGTTGATTAACAATACTTGAAACTCTTTAACTGCGTACCTAAATTGAATTGTTAGAAATAGAACTGTTTGACCATTAATGACTGTGCGCTAACAAATGAATAATGTAGAATAGAATTATTAGTGTTGATTAACAATACTTGAAACTCTTTAACTGCGTACCTAAATTGAATTGTTAGAAATAGAACTGTTTGACCATTAATGACTGTGCGCTAACAAATGAATAATGTAGAATAGAATTATTAGTGTTGATTAACAATACTTGAAACTCTTTAACTGCGTACCTAAATTGAATTGTTAGAAATAGAACTGTTTGACCATTAATGACTGTGCGCTAACAAATGAATAATGTAGAATAGAATTATTAGTGTTGATTAACAATACTTGAAACTCTTTAACTGCGTACCTAAATTGAATTGTTAGAAATAGAACTGTTTGACCATTAATGACTGTACGCTAACAAATGAATAATGTAGAATAGAATTATTAGTGTTGATTAACAATACTTGAAACTCTTTAACTGTGTACCTAAATTGAATTGTTAGAAATAGAACTGTTTGACCATTAATGACTGTGCGCTAACAAATGAATAATGTAGAATAGAATTATTAGTGTTGATTAACAATACTTGAAACTCTTTAACTGCGTACCTAAATTGAATTGTTAGTGTTATATAGACATGCTTGAAATCATGTAATTTTGCGCAAATAAAACTATTTATGTTCGATCGTAATATTTGAAATCATTTCAGTGAGTGGAAACAAATGATTAATACTAAATAGAACTATTTGTGTTGGAATATTTGGAACCATTTAACTGTGTGCAAACAATAGTAATACTTGTATGCAAAAAAATTAGCTCTGACTGATTTTAAAATAAGATTACCAACAAACAATTTACTTACAAATTATATGTGTAACCTTTTAACTGTATGCAAACAAATGAGCTCTGACTCATTTAAAAGGGTTGTCTACAAACTATGCATTAACAAATCATATGCAATATATATAAAGAGGATTTGGCATTAAATAACCAACAATGGTTGATATGTCATAAAACCCAACCAAACCAAATCCTATATATTTAATATATATGTATAAAGAGGATTTGGCATTAAATAACCAACAATGGTTGATATACCAGAAAACCCAACCAAACCAAATCATGTATATTTAATATATATGTATAAAGAGGATTTGGCATTAAATAACACACAATGGTTGATATGCCATAAAACCCTGACCAAGCCAAATCAGTCAGGAAAAAAAATCCCTACTGTGTCTAATAAATACAGATTAGTCATTAATCTGATTTGCACAGAATTATTTTTCAAAAAGACTTGAAGAAATGGCAGTTGTGGTTGCTATGGGAAACAGGTTCTGATAAAAAAAAAAAGAACCCACAGAAAACCTTCTCTTCCCAGCATGTATGATGTGAAAACAACACTTGTATTTTAGTTGGTGACTTAGACAACCTTAGGGGTGAGGGTTGTTGTATAAACTTGTTACATAAACTATTTATCAAAGGAAATTCTCTTTAACAGTTTCACCATATAACTAAAGGACGTCTTCTTCACTTCTATCCACCAGTGAGGCTTAGAATATGTTGATTGTATCCCCTGTTGAAGGATAAACCCTCCTCCAAAAAAAAAGAGGTGTCCTGGGTATGGCACTAAACTGTATCTCATGGTAAGACTCCAGTTCTCAAGATCTAAGGAGTATAGAGTACTCTTTCATTGTTATTACTCCCAGGTTCACTATGACTCAGAGTAGTGGTACTTAATAGGGTCTCATCTCTCATCTATGTATCAAATAGATCCGTTTGAAAATTTTTTGTATTTGATAAGAAAACTCCATGCCATGTAACAGTAAATTATTTGTGTTAAGAATCATTACCTGAAGCTAATTGTTTACTAAGGGTTATAAATGGTTACTGAAAATGATATAACTGTGTGCAAAAAATGACTACGATTAATGTTAAAGTTGGCATTCCACTGAGGAAAAAAGATAAGCAATTGATAGACTCAAACACAGGAAAACAAGACATGTATAACATTGAAAGGTGAAAACTTTATTGAGAGCTTATGGGATAGAAAAAGGGTAAACAAAGGAGAGATAATAATAGGAGTTATCGAACTTGTATGGTACTCTCCCAACAATTAATAAAAATAATTACTTGAAATCATATAATTATTAGTATTTCATTGGAATACTTGATATCATAAAACTGTGTGCCAAAAAAAACTCTTAAGAAACAACTATCCAAAAAAAGTAAATAGGAACATACTATTTGGAATTCCCCAACTTCTTTGCATAAAATAACCCTACACAGGTTGACATGCCATTAAAATCAATCAGTCTTTGCTTCTGTGATAAAGTCCAAAGTAGGCATTATGAACACTTTTATATTCTAAAAAATTTTTTCATCTTTACAGACATGTCATAAGTATTTTTCTCGGTACTTAGCTTTGTTGTATTTTCATTTATACAGATTATCTATATATGTCTTTATTCATGTGTTGTATATATATATATATATATATATATATATATATATATATATATATATATATAGTGTACTAATGTTAATGAATAAAAAGACAATATTAACAATAGTGCTACAAAAATAAAGAAATTTATTTCATTTTATTGTATTTTCATTTATACAGATTGCCTATATATGTCTTTATTCATGTGTTGTATATATATATATATATAGTGTACTAATGTTAGTGAATATAAAGACAATATTAACAATAGTGCTACAAAAATAAAGAAATTTATTTCTTTGTCAGGAGCTAAAATATAGTAGGGTATACAGCGATTCGTATATCAGGTCACGACCACAGAAACCTGTTCTGAGTCCAGCGTGGATAAAGATCTTTATCCAACTTGAAGTTGTAACATGACACCGTTGTTTGAAGATCCAACGAGCACACCGCCACTGAGAAACAGTTAGTATGTATCACTCCCGGTTGGCATGAGTAATTGATCAGAATTGTCTGGAATATTGTGTTTTTATAACATTAAGGGGGATCTCGTGCGCACACGTTGACTTTCGAAGATTCTTTGGGCACATATTTTAGAGACCTCCTATTGGTCCTAAAAACCATCTTTAATTGTTTATTTTTTAAATATCTGTGTGGGTGTTAGTTGGATATCTTTGTGCCAATTTTGATCCGTTTTTTTCCAGAAAATTCTTTTGACAAGGAAATTGCATCATTCCCTATATATATATCAGTGGCAACTCTGAGAGTAGGGCTTTGAAAATACCAAAGGTGAAGTTTTTACTATGAATGGTGAGAGATATTGTTACATGAATGAGACATTTCTTAGACTTGCACTGAACATTATTGATAATGATTATAATAGGAAGGGGTTTTCACAGTCTCATTGGTTGTTTAGTTGGTTGGTTGTTTTGTTATATGGAATATCAACACTTTTTGGGTCATTTAACACTAAATTAAGTCATTTTGATAAAAGTTTCAAACATTTCAGTTTAGCATAAGTACAGTGTTGTTTACACACAGTTAAATGTTAAAACAGTTCTATTTCAAATAATTCAGTTTAGCATAAGTAAAAAAAGTAAAGTTGGCGACCTTAATCGAGGGTAACCCGAAGGCTCCGTTTTCAATAGCTAATACACCGAGGTCTAGGGGAGGGCACTACTCCTTCCCCTGGATTGCTCCACTTTACCCTTGATTCTTACCTTATAATGTTGAGTGTTAAGCAAGGCGCATCAAGTACCATTTTTTGAGTCTTTGGTATGACTCGACCAGGGATTGAACCCCGATCTCCCGGACTATTGGCGAACACTACTCATTTTGAGTAAAGGTATATTTTAAACAATTCAGTTTAACCTCAGTATACACAATTAAATGGAAAACAGTTATATTTCAAACAATTCAGTTAAGCATAAATACAGAGTTTAAATGTTAAAAACAGTTCTAGTTCAAACAATTCAGTTTAGCATCAGAACAGTTTTTTGTTTACTCACAGTAAAATGGAAAAACAGTTAATTTCAAAGAATTCAGTTTAGCATAATTACGCAGTTTAGTTCTATTTGACCCATGGATAGGACCCTATCAGATGCTATCACTCCGGGTCAGAGTGAACCGGGGAGTGATGGCAATAAAGGAGTACTCTGTATTTGCTAAATTTCCTGCATTACTGAATCCTCACCATCAAATAGTTTAGTGTCATATCCAGGACATTCATTGGGGGAGTCTTACCCCTCTGCAGAGATGCAGTCAGTGTATTCTACAGCCCCAGCTGACTGGGCAAACTATCTCATTGTTTTGAAACCAATCGTATAGACAGGTTATGTCAAATTCTAGGAAATTGTATCAGCTTGCATAACAGTGCCATTAATTGGCTATACAGCAAAAAATTCATTTCACATTGGGAAGGAAACCTGTTTTCTATTGGCCCAAGTAAGAATGTTCTAACAAAAATTCATGCAAACTGAATGTAAATGAGGGAGCTATCCCCAATGTTTGATACGGGCACCTTAGAGTTTGGTACACATTACCATTTTACACCGACCAATCACACACATGACACCGTTTGAAGGGTTGGCCCTTTTTTACCATTACTCTGAGCAGGGCACACATGTTGACTGACAGAGCTGCGACTTGGGACTTTGCGAAGGGGGCATTCTTTGAGGCGAGCAGAGGTAAGAATCAAGCACTATATCTGTATTTACCTGAGTTATTAATCTGTGTAAAAGGGATTACAGAAATTATTTTCTATTTTGTTTTTAGTTTCACAGTCAAAGAAGGATTTAAGTAAGAATGAAGACCTATTGCAAATAAAGAACTTCTTTACCAGTTGAGCATTTTACCTCATTTTTTGCCTCATGGTACAACTGTTACACTGAAGATTAGAAAATCTATCATCATCTGGAATAAAGAAGCGAGAAATACAACACTTGAATAGTGGAGCAACCAGGCTCACCCGTCTTTATATGGCAACTCATGGAGAAGGAAAATTTTGAAATTAAACCAGTTGTACTAAGTTTAAAAATTGACCTTGTGTCACATTCCACACATGTTAGAGGAGTTTGGTAAATGCATACAAAATACCAGACCTTATCAATCATTCTATGAACTGAAGGTTTGAGAATGTTAAGTTCCTTACAGGAATTCAAAGTTATATTTATGTGTATCCAAAAAGAGATCAAAGGAAAGATGGATGTGATTGGTTTGGTTTGGTTTTGATGGCATATCAACCATTATAAGTTATTTAATGCCAAATTCAGTTTATACATTTATATTAGATATATATCATTTGTAAACATAAGTCAACAAAGTTAAATGGTTCCAAGTATTGCTATGTATCATTGGCAATTCAATTAAACATCAGCCATTTGTTGACACACAGTTAAATGATCAAACAGTTCTATTTCATACAATGCAATTTAGCATAAGTCAACAAAGTTAAATGATTCCAAGTATTGCTATGTATCCCTAACTATTCAATTAAACATCAGTCATTTGTTTATACACAGTTAAATGATCAAACAGTTCTATTTTAAACAATTCTATTTATCATAAGTCAACTAATTTAAATGGTTCCAAGTATTATGTATAACAAACAACTCAATTAAAAATCACACATTTATTTACACACAGTTAAATTATTAAACAGTTTTATTTCATCATTAAGGGTTTTGGGACTATAGTCTTCATCTTTATTGTTATTTCCAAAACATTTCGGCCGATATGTCCTCCGGCCTTCTTCAGGTGATTGTCGAACTCGGGAACCTTAAGTCCCAAAAATTCACTCTGAATTGTCCAGCAGGACACATGGCATAATGGTTATAGGTGTTGGTTCCCTAAGCTTCTAAGGAGACAATCATCTGGAGGTTGCAGGTTCAATCCTTACTACAAGGAGTAACAATACAGGAATACTTAACACTTGTACCCGATTATGGCTAACGGAATCAGAACAGGCGACCCACGTGGATTCAATAAAGGACATAGTTTGAAGTTCTGTGAAGGTTCCCAAGTTTGACAAACACCTGGAGAAGGCCGGAGGACATATCAGCCAAAACATTGTGGAAATAACAAAAAAGATAAAGACAATAGTCTGAAAACCCTTCATGATAAAAATCACCAAGCTTTTTCTCAGAAATTTAGACAACTAGTTTTATTTCGAGCAATTCAATTTAGCATGTCATTTGTTTGCACTCCGTTTAAATGTCAAATAGTTCTATTTGACCCATAGATAGGACCCTATCAGGTGCTACCACTCTGGGCAAGAGTGGACCTGGGACTCCACATTCCCCAAAGCTCCAGCATTACTGGATCTTCACCATCTGATTATTTAGTGTCATATCCAGGACACTTATTGGGGGCGGAGTGGGGGTCTTACCCTTCTGCAGAGATGCAGTCTGTGTATTCTACAGCCACAGCCAGCCAGGCTGGTACAAGAATGAGATGTACATGTCAAAGCAAAATATATCAAAGTTCATAACGCCCACATGGTGAAACCCTGGTCTATATTAGAAATTATGAGCCACAAGAATTAAAAAGCAAGCAGCCTATCTTTAGACCATATCGAAAGAATAGCTTCCGAGATGTTTTGATGAATGGAAAACTCAGCGGTTAATGTGTGTTGAATGCAAAAGGCATTATTTTGAAAACATTTCACTTTTTGTTCCTTTCCGTCTCAGTAAGTACATTTTCCGTTTTGATTCTTTTTAACACTCC
This sequence comes from Sepioteuthis lessoniana, assembly GCA_963585895.1. Lineage (NCBI taxonomy): Eukaryota > Metazoa > Mollusca > Cephalopoda > Myopsida > Loliginidae > Sepioteuthis > Sepioteuthis lessoniana. Next base: position 7,641,267 of record OY757945.1, on the reverse strand, counting down.
TCATATTTAAAAAAAAATTACTAATGTTAAGTAGTTGCATCTTAAATCATTTAATTGTGTGCAAACAAATAATTAACATTAAATTAAATTGGAATACTTGATGAATAGAAATACTAATGTTAAATAGCAATACTTGAAACCATTTAACTGTGTGCCAACAAAGGATTAATATTAAATAGAATTATTAGTGTTAGATAGTAATATTTGAAACTATGTGCAAATAAATGATTAATATTAAATAGAATTATTAGTGTTAGATAGTAATATTTGAAATTATTTGCAAATAAATGATTAATATTAAACCGAATTGTTAGTATTAGATAACAATACTTAAAACCTTTTAACTGTGTGCAAACAAATGAGCTCTGGCTTGTTTAAAAATAATGTTAGAAACAAACAATCTACTTACATACACACACACATACACACACACACACACACACACATATATATATATATATATATATAATTGTATAGGATCTGGTGTTAAATAACCCATAATGGTTGATATGGCAGGGAGCACCACCAAATCATATCATATTCAAAAGAAAATGTCTATATCAGCAAACTATATATGGCTGATGTATTGGAGCTGAACATCAGTCCAAAAGAATTTATGCAACATCAAGAACAATGTGAGGGGAATCCTTGCAGTATAATACCTTAAGTGTTGGACTGAGACCTTACAGTAAGCAACTTCAAACTCCAGTTCATTTTTGAATTAATATCTTTGGGAAGGTATAGGAACCACATATCCACCACCCACCTTGCTATGGGTTAAAAAATATCACTGTTATTCTTCTACTGGGATGGGTTTAGCAATAAAAAAAACCCATGCAGGTTGATATGCCATTAAAACTGTTGTATAGTGGCTCGTACCATGTGACTTCCGGTATCTTGGAGGTATAAATGACGTCATGTTTTATAAAAACGCATGGGTAATGAAAGATCTTGGTCAGTAGTAAGACCAACTTTGGACATAACACCCACAGGGCGAGACTTATAATATTTGTATGGACTGTACCACTTCAGTTAATAAATAATTAACTTTTTATTTCACTGTGTATCTCTTCCTTACAAGGATGCAACAAAAACATACAAAAGAAAACATACCAATGTTTCTTTTTGTGGTTTTTTTTTTTTGAGAGCCCAATCTCAGGAACAACATTTTAAGTCATGTTGATTTTTATAAATGAATCAATAAATGTAAGCATTTCAGATTTTCATTAACGTTAAAAATACATTAATAAGATAAGATATGTTTTACGAGGATCATTAGATAAGTTTCCAGATTTTTTTCGTATGGGCACTTTTATTGATAGTACACACATGAAACTCTAGTCCCCTTTGAAGTAATCTCCTCCAGCTGCAATGCACTTGTTGTACCATTCCAACAACTTCTGCAAGGTCCCATGGAAGTCCTCTTGTGTGAGCATGTCAATGACCTTCATCACAGCCTCTTTCATCTCCTCGATTGTCTCATAATGACAGCCTCTCAGCTTAGGGAATAAGCAAAAGTCACAGAGAGCAAGGTCTGGACTATAGGGAGGGTGAGAAACTGTCTTGATGCCCATCTTGGTCAAATAGTCTGTGACAAGGATGGAGTTGTGGACGGGTGCATTGTCCTGGTGGAAATGCCACTGACCTGATCTGAAGAGTGCTGGCCTTTTCCGATGGAATCTCTTCCTGAACTCCCTTAAAACCTCAACATAGTAACCCTAACCCTAAACCTTTGGCCAATCAACTCTGGTGTTCTGACTTCCTTACTCCTCCCACACCTCCCATCATCCCTTACGGACTCCCTGCCTTCCTTGAATCTCTTATGCCACTCAAAAACTGATGCTTGATTTATGCAAGATGCTCTAAAAGCAGTCTGAAGTATTCCATAGGTTTCTGTGGCATTTTTTCTAAGTTTAAAACAGAGTTTTATTGCATATCATTCTTCTAAAGTGTCCTCACGTCCAGATTGCATTTTTGAAATTCACCAGCTGTGACAATCAGACTTTAGTAGGGTGTATTCCAATTGCTGCTGTAGCTGTTTATTTAAACCTGAAACCATAAGAATTGGTCAGTCATCTCATAAGATGTATAGCAATAACATACTGAATTTTCAAGAGTCTACGACATTGAAAAGGGAGCCTTCAGTTCACCCTCGAGTATGGTTACCAACTTTACTTTATCATGGTCAGCCTATGAACTTTTCAGCTGACCCTCATAAAGTAATTTACTTTTCAATAGCTACTACACCAAGGTGAAGGGGAGGGCGCAACTCCTTTCCCTGGATTGCTTCACTTTACCCTTGATCTGTACCTTATAATGCTGAGTGTTAAGCAAGGAGGCATCAAGTACTATTTTTTGAGTCTTTGGTATGACTCAACCTGGGATTAAACCCAGGTGTCCTGGGCCATTGGCAAACACTCTAACCATCATGCCAATGTCTGGTGCTATGGAATCAACACACTTAGATGAAGTTCACATTATTTTTTTAAAATTATTAGTAAATAAACTAATAACAAATAAGCTGCAAAACATTTTTCTTTAATAGACAAAAATTCTGGCTTCATAAGATATTCCTTAACTTGGTCAAATGAGTTGAATGTTCATCAATGGTCCGGGAGACCTTGGTTCAATCCCAGGTTGAGTCATACCAAAGACTCAAAAAATGTTACTTGATGCCACCTTGCTTAACAGCATTATAAGGTCAGGATCAAGGGTAAAATCAAGCAATCCAGAAAATGGAGTAGCATCCTGTCCTACACCTCGGTGTAGTAGCTATTGAAAAGGCAGCCTTCAGGTCACTGTCGATTACAGTCGCCAACTTTTCTTTTATTAAGATTAACTGTATAATAATTTCCTAAGCTATGCAGGGGAAAATATAATGGAATTACCCAAAATTGAGGAATTAGATAAAATTATCTTATCATTATAATAATTATTATTAATATTATTATTATTATTTATAATAATAAAAATAATATTAATAATAATAATAATAATAATAATAATAATAATAATAATTCATCTAAAAATAAACTGATGATAAAACAATCATGTTGCTATCATTTACTAAATGGTCACCCATCTAAATTGTGTGCAGTGTCCTCGTTGCTTAACTTCTTCTTTTCCTATCTAATTATTTACTAAGCTTTATTTATTCTGGCATACAGGTTTGAGATTGTTAATAGCACCTACTGTTACTAAATGGTCACCCATCTAAATAGTGTGCAGTCTCTTTGCTGCTTAACTTCTTCCTTTCCTTTCTAATTATTTACTAAGCTATCCTTAGTCTAGTAAACAAGCCTCAGAGTTGCTTTCAGTACCTCCTATTACTAAATGGTCACCCATCTAAATTGTGAGCAAGGTCTTCACTGCTTAACTTTTTTCTTTTTCTTGTTATTTTCTAAGTTTCCTTTAGCTTAGCAGACAGACATCAGGTTGATTGCAGCACCTGTTGTTATGAAATGGTCACTCATTTCAGAACTGACCAGACTCTTTACTGCCTAACTTTCATCATGACTTGATTACAAGTCACTGTCAGGTATTGTTGCACTGGAATGACATTCAAGTGATGTTTTTCACCAATTGTATATCAGATTTTAATTCTCAATCAAAGAATATATACAAGCCATAGATAGTACCTGCACTTTGCAGTGACATATTTTCCTTTTTATTAATGTTTTAATTTTCAAAATAAAAATTTAAAAAAAGATGAAAAAATGACTGTTGTTGGTTTCTATTTCAGACTTTTGTATATAAATGCCCCACCCTCCCAGAACCTAAAAAAAAACAACAAATAAACATATAAATATGTGTACCAGCACATAAAACTGTTAAAATAGGCATTGGAAATGGTGTTTTTTTGCTTGAGAATATACCCTCCCAATATATCTAAGTGCAACAATATCCCCTCCCAATATATCTAAGTGCAACAATATACCCTTCCAATTTATCTAAGTGCAACAATATCCCCTCCCAATATATCTAAGTGCAACAACTGAAATTTTTGAGATAATCTTTGTATGTTAAACAACGTTAAAAGTCCATTTACACTATGATGTCCCATTTAAAGAGATGCTAAACGGTTTGATTTTGTTTGGTTTGATTTCTTTGTTTTAATGGCTTATAAACTTTCATGGGTTATTTAATACCAAAGCCATCCTTGTAGGAAAACAGTTGTGGTACTATTTAACCCATAGCTTCATATCTTTCCTAAAGATATTAGTCTGGAAGTAAACATAATCATGTGATTGGAGTCCAAATTTACTTACTAGGATGTCACAGTCCAGCACTTTACTCATTATGCCATAGGGACCCCCTGATGCTACATGAAAATGTAGACAGTTACAATGTATTTTTGTAGATGTGTAATATAATTGCCTAGGGATTTCATTTTATATATCTTGTCTTTCAGTTTAGTTAGGCTGAGAACCTTTTGCTTAGCACATGGGTTAATTAGGTACAACATTAACGCAGGTGTTCACGCGTGCATGGAGAGGATATGTCATTCAGAGATGTCAAAATAAAAATCTCAGATAGGAATAGGGACCAGGGTATTTGGGTGATGTCACGCACCGGAAGCGTGGGCAGAAATTTGAGAAAAAGCAGTGAGTTGAGTTCTTGCCTCGGAAAAAGAAGGTTGACTTTCGGGGCTCATCGAGGCAGACCAGTAGTTTGCGGTGGGGGCCGCACATGGTGGGGAGCAGATGGAAAAGTCAGCATAGAAATATTGTGTCTCTCTCTCCTCATGTCGAAAAAACTTTAAACTCAAAAAGGTGAATAAAGTTTCGTACCTGAACCAATTTCGTGAATTTCGATTCCCTATGTCTATTTCACACATCCTTATATCTGGCTATGTAACAGATGTTTATGTTTTCATTATAATTACCACAAAACAGTTCTAATTTCTAATTTTAAAAGTTTCTTGTTTTTTAAATGAGTTTTTCATAAAAGTTATACCCTGAATTATCGCTTTATATATATATATATATATATATATATGGAGATAAAACAATTAAATTACAGATGAATAACACAAGACAGTTGTTTATTTAAACCTACTTTTTAAAATCATTGAAAAAATTTGATATCCCATGACTGGTGTTTGTTAGTATATATAATACACATTTGTTAGTATATATAATACACATGATTTAATATGATGTAGGCTGTTTTGATGTTAGTGTGGGTTGCAGAAATATGTACAGCATTCTTTCATATAGAAGATTTGTTTTATTTATACTCCTTTCAAATTCTTATATTGGAATGCTTGGTAGGAGGGAAGATATTTTGTTGAGTTTTCACTTTCCAAGGACCAATATTAGTATGAATATATCCGTGATATTGGGGGATTATAATGTCAGGTGACTAAAATCTGAGAAGTAAGAAGTTAGATTTCAGTTGAAACAAGTCTGAAGCTCAGTGTCTCAGTGTTGTATGAATTGGTTATTTAATTAAAGAGACATCTAAATGAATAAAGTTACATGTGCCCACAAAAAAAGGAGACTTCATATTTGTTGTTCATCCCAGTGAAGAGAATATAGCAATCAGTAAAGAAGATTGAACCACTAGGAGAAGAAGAGAACCAACCCAAGCCAAAGAAGAACACGATGGCTATCCAACGCATGGTTGTACAACAAATATAACTATGTGGCTTTACCATTCCCTGGCAAATTCAGAGACGATGTCTCTACAAGAACAGAGGCAAAAAGAGATTGAGGTGTTTTCTGTGCTATTGTGTGACATCCTACAGAACCCCTAACATATATGACAATTCTTTAAGGGAGATAATTATATATTGTATCCCTACACTTACATTATTTTGCACTGATCCTGTATTTAGAAAATCATTGAAAATGTTTTTGTTTTTTTCAAACCTTTAGCAACTTTATTACTCCAGTAGAAAACCACCTTGAACAGAAGATTTCAAGAAATTACCTGGTTCTAACTCAGTATCCAGTCCTTACTCAATATCTGGTTCTTTATACCTGGTTTCTGTTCAAAATATGGTTCTTATTCAATAACTGGTTCCTACTTCATATGTGATTTCTACTCAACTTGATTCTTGGTTCATATTCAATATCTTATTTCTAGTCAATATCTGGTTCATGCACAATCCAATTCCTGGTTCTGACTCAATATTTGGTTCCTGTGTAGTATCTGTTTCCTGCTCAATATTTGATGCTTGCTTAATATCTGGTTCTTCTACAACACCTGATTTCTCTGCAACATCTGGTTCCTACACATTGCATGGTTCCAACTCAATACCAGGTTCCTACTCCACGATATTTGGTTCCTACCCGATACCTGGTCCCTACACAATACTGGGTTCTTGCTCACTACCTGGTGTAGAGAAAGGAAAAATTTCGTATTTTGGTTTGGCGCGCAATTTAATTCGACACTTAATTTCACCCAATCAGGATGACTTATCTTATTCAGCCCAGACCTTCATTTCCGGCCACCAAATTGGGTAAGCTGCCAAACACACCCTCTTTGGCTGGAGAACACCGACCAGTGCAGACGTCGCACTGGCCATTCTTCAATAGCAATGCTTTTCAGCTGGACAATGCCACTCAGTGTGGACGCCTCACTGCGGCTCTAGAATAGCAGCAGCAGCAGCATGGACAAACGAGGGAACCCATCTAATTTATGGATTCCTTACAAGGAATCCCAGTTGAATATAAATTAGATGCATTCAACACGCCTCGCACAGGCACAACTTTATGTCACCCCAAAATTGGCTATGTCGATCTGACGCGTAATCCCGCTCTCAACACGCTAGCTCTCAATTCACCTCTGGGCCACCGTAATGGAGATAGCGCAAACTCTCCGCACCAAATACCAGACACGAAACTACACGGTGACTCTAAAGCACAATCCCTCACACGTCCGACGACACACGCTGCCATCTCAACTTTCTCAACATCTCATAACTCAATTTCGTCTCAATAAGCATAACCTTTCCACGAGTCTTGCAGCACCAAAAGCAAACCCAATATTCCATGCTGCAAATAAAAACCTTATCCTTAAACACATTTCGATTATCGCCATCTTACTTCATCTTCATCCTCCTCCTTTTATTTCTTAAAAACTTAGCGAGGGGACTAACAACTATTAGCGAGGAAACAACTCAACGTAAACACACATACGTTACACCATCTTCCTCGCTAAACAACAAACTTTCCCTCGCTACTAACAAACCAACTTCTCCAGCTAAAATCATCCTACAAAAACTCTGGCTATACTGGCTTCAACTCATTATCTGGTTTCTCTACAGCGGAGATTAGAAATCTCCAAAAATTTGCGTCCTAAGTATAACACTAAACTACATTTAATGGTGAGGCTCCAGTTCTGAAGATCTGAGAAGTGGAGAGTACCCTTTATAGCCATTACTCCCAGATCCACTTTGATCTGAAGTAATTGTACTTGTTATCTATGGGTCAAATAGATCTGTTTGAAAATTATCAATATTGGATAAGAAAACTTAGAGCTTTATCATCATTAGTATCGGATAGAAATTCTTAAAACCATACAACTGTATGCAAATTATTTATATTTAATGGGAATACTTGATATCTGTAAATTATTTGTATTAAGAATAGTTACTTGAAGGTATAATTGTTTACTAAGGATTATTATCATTATTAGTTACTTGAAAGTATATAACTGTGTGCCAATTATTTGTATTAAGAATAGTTATTTGAAGGTATAATTGTTTACTAAGGATTATTATTATTAGTTACTTGAAAGCATATAACTGTGTGCCAATTATTTGTATTAAGAATAGTTATTTGAAGCTATAATTGTTTACTAAGGATTATTATTATTAGTTTCTTGAAAGCATATAACTGTGTGCCAATTATTTGTATTAAGAATAGTTACTTGAAGCTCGAATTGTTTATTAAGGATTATTATTATTAGTTACTTGAAAGCATATAACTGTGTGCCAATTATTTGTATTAAGAATAGTTATTTGAAGGTATAATTGTTTACTAAGGATTATTATTATTAGTTACTTGAAAGCATATAACTGTGTGCCAATTATTTGTATTAAGAATAGTTATTTGAAGGTATAATTGTTTACTAAGGATTATTATTATTAGTTACTTGAAAGCATATAACTGTGTGCCAATTATTTGTATTAAGAATAGTTATTTGAAGGTATAATTGTTTACTAAGGATTATTATTATTAGTTACTTGAAAGCATATAACTGTGTGCCAATTATTTGTATTAAGAATAGTTATTTGAAGGTATAATTGTTTACTAAGGATTATTATTATTAGTTACTTGAAAGCATATAACTGTGTGCCAATTATTTGTATTAAGAATAGTTACTTGAAGCTCGAATTGTTTATTAAGGATTATTATTAATTTCTTGAAACCATCTAATTGTATGCAAACAAATGATTATTATTAAATAGAAATACTTGAACCCATATAAGTAAAGTTGGCAACCATAGTCGAGGGCGACCAGAAGGCTCCCTTTTCAATAGCTACTACACCAAGGTGTTGGGGAGGGTGCTACTTCATTCCCTGGATTGCTCCATTTTTCCCTTGATACATACTTAATATTGCTGAGTGTTAAGCAAGGAGGTATCAAGTACCATTTTTAAAGTCTTTGGTATGACTTGACCTGGGATTGAACCCCGGTCTCCCGGACCATTGGGGAACACTCTACCCACTAGGCCAATGAGCTGGTTTGAACCCATATAACTGTATGTAAATTATTTGTATCAGATAGGAATACTTGACCTCTTATAATTGTGTGCAAAAAAAATCTTAAGAAACAATTTCACAAAAAATATAAATATAGATGCATGATAAATGCAATTCCCTAACCTATTGGTATATCAATCCTAGTGTAATATTTTGACCTTCGACCCGACCCAAAAATGCTATTCCAAGGTGATGCACCGGAAGGAAGTGACACATTCCAATGGCCAGTAATCGAAAGAGATCGTGTGGGCGGATTAAGGCTGATAATATGGGACAAGGTGAAGGTCCCACTGTGCCACTACAGAGTGATGCACCGGAAGAGAGTGACCTCTGAACTGATGACGATTAAACATTCGATTTCAAAGATCGAGTGGGTGTCGAACGATTATATAACTCAGTTGAGTTCGACGGCCAGTTGAGGGAGTTGCAGACAGTTGGAGTGAGATGTGGTAGGGAAAGCCACATCAGGCCGAAGGGGCCATTTGGGCCCTGATGAGTTGGGGTCCAGAGAAGATGCTGATGAGATGCAATAAAGAAAGCCATCACCTAGCAGAGTGGGCCCTGGAGAACAAGAAAGACACAATAGCTACTACACCCAAGTGTAAGGAAGGACGCTACTCTTTCCCTGGATAGCTCCACTTTACCCTTGATCCGTACCTTATAATGCTGAGTGTTAAGCAAGGAGGAATCAAGTGCCATTTTTTGAGTCTTTGGTATGACTCAACCTGGGATTGAACCTCGGTCTCCTGGACCATTGGCAAACACTCTACTCACGGTTTATTTGTCAAAAACATTTCTATTTCAAGCTATTCAGTTTAGTCAAACAATTCAGTTTAGCATAAGTATGCCGTTAGTTCTATTTAAACCATAGACAAGGTCCTATCAGTTGCTACCATGCTGGGCCAGTGTTGGCCTGGGAGCAATGGCAATGAAGGGGCACTCCACATTCCCTAAAGCATTACTGGAACCTCACCATCAGATTGTTTAGAGTCATATCCAGGACACCCATTGTTTTGGGGGGTGGTCTTACCCCTCTGCAGAGGTGCAGTCAGTGTATACTACAGCCCCAGCCAATTGGGCAAGAATAAAAATATAGATTTTTAAAAATAATGAAAAAATAAAATAAAGATACAATGCTTGAAATTTTAATATTTATACATGGTAACAGATTTTTAATGAATGAAATAAAATTATCATTTATAAAAAATCCTGTTCTAATGGAAGAGATCCAGATCTTCACTATCACTAATTATGTTAGTTTCAGTATTGTCAGATACAGAGTGTCTCAATATATCATCATCATCATCATCATGTCATGTCATCAGCACGGATATCCCTGACCCTTTCCCGCCACCCTTCTCTATCATCCATTGCTCCCGGCAGGTCTTCAGGGCTACATCCTGTATCGACACAGAGCTGCTGTATGTAGGTTCTAGCTAGTTGTCCTGCCTTTGCTCGTCCTTGTGAAGGGGTCCACAAGAGTACATTACTTATGAGTTCGTCCTTACTTCTCCAGCAGTGTCCCACATGTCTGGTTCGTCTAACTTTGATAGTTTTTGTGATGAGTGGTAAGTGGCCGTACAGCTGCTGCTTTGTGGGGTGCTGCCTCAAAGACTTGGCTTATGGGACCCATGTGACTGCTAATAACTCTAATAATAATGTTGTATTCTTTTTTGTTTTAAATTTGAAAATAGTATACTATAACAACTATTAATCTTTGATCACAATGCCTTGGACAAGAAAAGAAAATAATTTGTGTCACTTATTTGGAGACAAAATAATTGGAAAATGTCTCAAAATAGATGCAACCCATTTATATGATAATGATTTATTACTGAAACAAGAAACTCAAAAAAAGATTACATTTCCTCAAAGCTTATATAATAACAATTAAAAACACATTGATTTGATGTTCTTAGCTCAAAAGATACATTTTTTATAGGACATGTTCCAAATGATCACTATTGTGCTTGTCTCAGTAATTTTAATCTTGAAAACAAAAACATTTTAAAAATTACTCCCTCACACCAGTGAGACTAAGAAAAAATTTCAGCAATATTCAATTAATTTATTTGAGGGTGAATGGAAATGAAATTTGGTTAAAAGGGAAGTGGGGCATCTAATTAAAAGTTTAGAAAGCCCTGCTCTAAACTAACACTTTTGTTTTCAAGGGCGTTTTACTGAAAACAATTCATAAACCATTTCTAAGAGCTATATAAACTTAATAACATTTTTTCTGCCTCCTCAACCAGAGCATTTATAACCTTTTGTTATTATTTTCTCATTTTGTTTTTATAGACAAGGAATATGAAAAGGATTAATGAAATTCAGTCTTGAATGAATTGGAACACTTGCACTCTTTATAACAAAGATAATGAAGAACTAAAGAATTATTCAAGGTCCAGCTAAATGATCTCCTGGATTTAAAATTATCATAACACAAGAGATAAGAGAGGTAAGCAGATAAGAGTTAAGCCTTTGAGCAGTACCAAGCATATGTTAAATATATATCATTTGGTTTGGTTGGGTTTTCTGACATATCAACCATTGTAGATTATTTTTATGCCAAATCCTCTTTATACATATATATTAAATATATATGATTTGGTTTGGTTTGGTTTTATGGCATATCAACCATTGTAGGTTATTCAATGCCAAATCTTCTTTATACATATATATTAAATATATGATTTGGTTTTATGGCATATCAACCATTGTAGGTTATTTAATGCCAAATCCTCTTTATACATATATATTAAATATATAGGATTTGGTTGGGTTTTATGGCATATCAACCATTGTAGGTTATCTAATGCCAAATCCTATTTATACATATATATCAAATATATATGATTTTGTTTGGTTGGGTTTTATGGCATATCAATCATTGAAGGTTATTTAATGCCAAATCCTCTTTATACATATATATTAGATATATATGATTTGGTTGTAGATTATTTAATGCCAAATCCTCTTTATACATATATATTAAACATATATATGATTTGGTTGGGTTGGGTTGGGTTTTCAGACATGTCAACCATTGTAGGTTATTTAATGCCAAATCCTCTTTAGACATATATATTAAACATATATATGATTTGGTTGGGTTGGGTTGGGTTTTCAGACATATCAACCATTGTAGATTATTTTATGCCAAATCCTCTTTAGACATATATATTAGATATATATGATTTGGTTTGGTTGGGTTTTCTGACATATCAACCATTGTAGGTTATTTAATGCGAAATCCTCTTTAGACATATATATTAGATATATATGATTTGGTTGGGTTGGGTCTTATGGCATATCAACCATTGTGGGTTATTTAATGCCAAATCCTCTTTAGACATATATATCAGATATATATGATTTGGTTTGGTTGGGTTTTATGGCATATCAACCATTGTAGATTTTTTAAGCCAAATCCTCTTTATACATATATTTTAAATATATATAATTTGGTTTGGCTGGGTTTTATGGAATATCAACTATTGTAAGTCATTTAATGCCAAATCCTGTTTATTCATATATATTATATATGTATGATTTGTAAATGTGAGTCAACAAAGTTAAATAGTTCCAAGTATTGCTATGTATTGCTAACAATTCAATTAAACATCAGTCATTTGTTTATATACTGTTAAATGATCAAACAGTTCTATTTCAAGCAATTCAATTTGGCATGTAATTTGTTTGTACTCAGTTTAAATGTCAACAGTTCTATTTGACCCATAGATAGGACCTTATCAGATGCTACCACTCTGGGCCAGAGTGGACCTGGAAGTAATGGCAATGAATGGGTACTCTGAATTTCCCAAAGCTTACTGGAGCATCACTATCAGATTGCTTAGTGTCATAATCAGGACACTCGCTGTGGTGGTGGTGGTGGTGGGGTCTTAGCCCTGTGCAGAGATGCAATCAGTGTATTCTACAGGCCCAGCTGACTGGGCTATCATACCATGAAGTAGTGGACATTGTGCGTTTGTGATTGAAACTTATTTTGAAGATAGTAACTCTTTTATTGGATAAAATGTCCCCTATGAATAGTTTCCTTTGAATAAATTCAAGATGCCAAGATTATTCAGACAAAACAGATATAGTTAAGTGTCATGACCAAACTCTACAGTCTGGAATCACTCTAAACAAAAACAGAATATAAAGTGTTTCCTTATTTTTGAATTAGTTCATATTTTTATGTTCAGTTACTGAGTTTCAATGTTGTGAAATACAATGATAAATAATATATAATAATATCCATATATATGTATACATACACGGATTTTTTTTTTGTTCTGGTGGCCACTTTTATAATAAAATGTCATTTGGGCCAACCCTCTTTACTAAGAATTATTCTGAAGATCTAAAAAGTGAAACCTTTATAGGTAGTTTCTGGTTATTTTAGGTATTCTTATATATATATATATATATATATGTATATATATTTACCAACAAGCAGGATGCACACAAGGTCAATTTTTAAGCAGAGTTTAACAGGTTTGAATTAAGAGTTTTCCCATTTAGCATAACAAGGCTAAAGAACCTAGTCTGCCCTACTATTTTCCCAATAGCTGGAAGGAGAATAGTTGGATTCATACCATTCCCAAGAGTATTAGCACTATGTGAAATGCAAACAGCCACTTCTAGGATTTGAACTAGGGTTGCCAGAGCTGTTTTCTACAATGAAATCCATCACACCACAAACAACTCCTTGTATATATATATATATATATATATATAGTTGAATTAGCAAATTGTTTAAAAACGTTTTTTTATAAATCCAAAGAGTACTCAATATCAGCAAAGAGAACAGGATTTAAATAAATAAGTATCTAGACACTCTTCTGAGGCAGTTTATTTAAAATAAAAATACAATCCTGAGGTGAGATTTGCGAAAAGAAAGGCGAGTACATACTCATCAATAAATAATGGTATTTCCAGTCCCAAAGACAATTATAGACGTCAGATCATGGTTTGGATTCATCAAGCAGGTAGCCTGGGCATACTCATTGGGTCTAGTCATGCTGTCCTTTCGGGATCTTGTCAAACAGAACTCCAAATTCACTTGGAACCAAAGTCTTGAGGACACATTTAAAGACTCCAAATTATAATTGACCTAGTCTAGAAAGGTGTGGTGACATTTGATAAGGATCAAGTAACTTGCTTCGCTCCAGATTAAAGCAAAGAAGGGACGGGCTTCTTACTTCTGCAAAAGCATTGCCAATGCACTATTGAAAGAGCTCCGATTTGCAGTCCTGAAGGCTGGTGCCTGATATTTACACAGATGCTGAGTGTAGATATGCACCAATAGAAGGTGAGGCAGCAGCAATAGCATGGGCATTAAAGAAATAGCGTGTGTTCATCATGAGTTCCCCAAATGTCACAGTTGTCACAAACCATAAACCACGTAAGGGGTTATTTGGTGATCAAGATTTGAGCAAGATCCGAAATTCCCGGCTGTTTCGACTGAAGGAAAAGACCCTGAGATATCGATTTACCATCCAGTACTGCCCTGGGAAGTGGCACAGAGTCTCTAACGCGGTTTCCTGCCACCCAGTGGCTATGGTGCAGACCCTCTTCAATGTGTTTCCAGTAAAGCCATCTCAGTCAGATATACAGGAGTCCAACAATGTAAGTGATATAATAGAGTCATCAGCCTTGATGGCAACATTTGCAGGCAGCAATAATATAGCCATGATATCACTGGATCTAATCTGTGCAGCAGGTCATGGTGATCCACAATATGAGAAACTAATAAGTGTGATAGAGCAAGGCTTCCCAAGGACATGTAATCTTACTGCACCTGAGGTCCGTGAGTATTGGGACGTGAGGCACCACCTCAGCACTAACAATGGCCTGGTGTTGTTGGATTAAAGGATTGTCATCCCCAAAACGCAATGGAGAAAAGTCCTGCACTGCCTACAGTCTGCACACCAAGGAGTAATCAGCATGAAAGCACATACCTATTAATCGGTGTACTGGCCTGGGATGAATGCTTTAATCCACAGTATTAGAGTAAGTTGCATGGTAGGCTCAAAAATCACCCCTAGTCAACCACGAGAACCTATCATATTGACACAATCTCCTGATTGGCCATTCCAGCAGATTGCCATGGATCACTTTTATATTGGGGATCATACATACCTTGCCTACACAGATAACCTAACTGGCAGGCTCATCGTATACCACCTAGAACCAAGTCACGTCACTACATCCATATTGATGTCCATCTGTCAACAACTGTTCCAGACATATGGTGCCCCAGAGGAACTCAATACCAATGGTGGCCCACCTTTCACCTCCAGCATATTCCAAGAATTCCTAAGTTCATGGTGTTTTAAGCACAGACTATCTTCTGTTGCATATCCCCAATCCAATGGCCGAGCTGAGCTTGCAGTGAAAATCAAAAAGAGGATAATGAATGAAAACACAGGACCCCAGGATTCTTTGGACAATGACAATATTGCTCAGGCCATCTTGCAGAACCGAAACAACCCAATCCAAAGTATTGGCCTATCACTGGCACAACTCCTACTCCACCACCGACTCCGTGATTCCATTCCTTCACAGCCAACCCTCTACAAGCCATGCCCCGAATGGCACCACGCCACGAGGAAATCCTCTACCACCACGATGCAAAAATAGTAGAAAGGTGTAACAAATATACCCACAACTTTCTCCAATTACGAGCTGGTGACCCTGTAACTATCCAAAGCCCACTCAATCTCAGATGGAACACAATGGGAAAAATAATCACTGCCCTACCAGATCGACAATACCTAATAAGGGTTGATGGATCAGGAAGGATCACACTTAGGAACCGCCATTTCCTCAGAAAATGTGAACTCAAGCCTGCACCGACCTCAATACTAAGTGCAACTGTTACATAGCCATACATGAATATGTGAAATAGACATATTCATACCGGTACGCAAAACATTCATAATGTCCGTAACGCACATAGATATAACATCATCATCATCATGTCGCGCCGCTAACATGGATATCCCTGACCCTCTCTCTCCACTTCTCCCTATCATTCATCGCCTCCGGCAGGTCTTGAGAGTTACATCCTATGTCCTCACATAGTTGCTGTATGTAAGTTCGTGCTGGTTGTCCTGCTTTCGCACATCCATATGTGGGCGTCCACAGGAGTACATCGCTTATGAGCTCGTCCTTGCTTCTCCAGCAGTGTCCCGCGTGTCTGGTTTGTCTAACTTGCATAGTTTTCGTGATGGGGGGGCAAGTGTCCATATAGTTGGTGTCTCGTGGGGTGTTGTCGCCAGGATTTGTTCAATACTGCTCTCAACATTCTTGTGTAGTTTCCGTCTAGTTTCCTCTCCAGCCGCTTAGTTAGCGTCCATGTGGTGCATCCATATAGCAGTATCGACACAACCGCTGCCTGGAAGAAACTGCGTTTCATTTTATCGGTTAGGTCCGACTTCCATATGATCGAGAGCCTATCGATAGCTGTCCATGCCTTCGTCAGTCATGTGTCGATGTCTTTCTCGGTTGATGAGACGCTACTTCCTAGGTAGGTGAATTTGTCTACTAGTTTCAGAGAGGCTCCGTCTAGTGTGGCAATGTTGCCCGTTTGGTTGTAACACATATATTCAGTTTTGTTTGCATTGACATGGAGGCCAATGCCAGTTGCGGCTCGTTCCAGACTATGCAGTAGTGTCTCTGCTTGATTAGGCATATTCGCCAGTAACGCCAAGTCATCAGCGTAGTCGGCGTCCGTGATTGTTTTTGCGGGGTACCTTTTGCTTCTTCTCTTAGTCAGCTCAAAGCCATTTTCTCTGATTTTGTCGGTCAAAGTCCTAAGCACATAGTCTAGACAGATGATAAAGAGGTACGGGGCTAGTGTGTCTCCTTGTAGTACTCCTGCAACAATGTCGAAGTATTCCGTGTCTCCATCTGGTGAACGTACTTTCACTTTGGTGTTTCTGTAGAGAATCATTATCGCTGCTATGGTTTCTTTTGGTAGGCCGTACGCTAGTAGGATTTGCTCCATCTTCCCTCTGTGTATGGAATCGAAGGCCTTGGTAAAGTCAACAAATAGTAATGTCGCCTGAAGGTTTTTTGCCCGAATGCCTTCAAGGATTCTACGGATGGTCAGTATTTGTGAGGTTGTGGATCTATTTCTCCGGAAGCCATTTTGGTTTTTCCTAAGGATGTTGTCTATTTTGGGTTCTATGCGGTTTCGTAGTAGGGCATTGTAGATTTTGGCTGCTATGGATGTAAGTGTTATCCCTCGGTAGTTCTTGGCTAGTCCGAGGTCGCCTTTTTTAGGGAAAGGAAGAATGCATCCCTTCGTCCATCTTTCTATCCTATTTTGACTATAGACTGCGTTGCATTGCTGGAGCAGTATATCGTCGAATTGTCTAGTGTTCCACACTTCTGGGGGGATCTCGTCTAGCCATGCAGCTTTCCTATTTTTAATTCTTCTGAGAACTGAGTCGAGTTCTTCTTTGGTGAAAGGACCTAGTTTAACGTCTAATTGCTTACTGATAATTCTGGTGATCGGTTCATCCGTTATTTTTGGTGGGTTTCCTAGTAGATTTTTGAAATGCTGTTCCCACAGTTTTACTCTTTCTTGTTGGCTTGCAGCTTTCAATTTTGCTTTGGCTGTGCTCTTCCTTCTACTTACTTCGTTTATTGTTTGCCAGGCTAGGAATCCCGAAACATGAAAAACTTTACAACTTCTTAGTTCAGGTACGAAACTTTTTATTACCTTTGAGTTAAAAGGTTTTTCGACATAAGGAGAGAGATACCATCTTTCTATAGTGACTTTTCCATCTGCCCCAAACCACGTGCAACACCTGCCGCAAGGCCATTGTGAGCAATTGAAAGTCAACCTTCTTCTTCTGACGGCAAAACTCAACTAAGTGACTTTTCTCAAATCTCAGCCCACGCTTCCGGTGCGTGACGTCACTCACATCCCTGGTCACATCCTCTATCTGGGATTTTTATTGTGACATCTCTGAATGACACATCTGCTCCATGCGCGTGTGAACACCTGTGCTCATGTTTGCACCTAACTAACCCATGCACTGAGCCGAAAGGGTCTCAGCCTAACTAAACCCAAAAGCAAGATACATAAAACAAAATCCCTTGGCCATTATATTACACAACACCAGAACCAATAACTCCCTCAAGCAATGCTCCCCTCTACCCCAATCCTCCAACATCTTTTGGTAATGGCACATGCACAGTAACTGAACCCCCCAAACAAGCCACATATACTTCACCATGCCTTCGATCGTCGAGAATTCTTCAAGCTCTGTCCAGGTTATTACCACATAACAGTTCAGGCCTAAAAGAAGGGTACAGCCCTCATACAACCCAACCAACTTGTAGGGGGACGAGAGGGAAGATATAGAAGTCACTGCTCTAACATGCAGAATAAACAACAAGAATAACAACACTTACTGGCTCAGCGGCTCTAGCTAGCGTCCAGCTGGCAGACAAAAAATAAAACGAGCAGTAACTCAATACCGAGCCTGTAAGAGCAAGAAGCGTTGACCTTTAGGTTCACGCAAATAAAATAAAGTTCCTGTGTGTTAAACAAAATGGAGTCATCTTTACTTTATCTTATCTACTGAAGGTGATGTCAATAAACTATACAGAAGTCACGGACTGCTTTTGACAGGTTATTGATCGTATGGAAATCTGATCTCCCTAATAAAATAAAACAGGATTTTTTCCAAATTGTGGCTGTATTGGTACAGCTGTAGGGTTGCACCACTAGGACTAATGAAATACTTATACAAAAAGCTAGATGGGAACTACACAAGAATGTTATGTATTCTTTTGAGCAAATACTGGAAGTAGCACTCCACAAAATAGCAGCTGTACAACCACTTGCCTCCCATCTTACAAACCATCCAAATAAAATAAAAAGATATGCTGGGCACAGCTGGATAAGTAAGGATGAACTCATAAGCAATGTTCTCCTCTGGACTCCTACACATGGACATACCAGTGCTATTTGACAAGCAAGGATTTATGGACATCAGATGCAGTCAAGAGGAGTAATGATTGATAGGCTATATTTGTCTCTGCCTCCCATCAGACAGGATGCAACACCAGGTCAATGACCCGAAGGTTGATTATAGTGGGGATTTATGGGAGGGAAAGGTAGGGATCGGCCCACTTAGTGCAATGTGGCCCTGATGAGCCTAGGTGGACTTGGACCCAAATCTGGGTCCAGGGACGTATGCCTGATTATAGCTTAAACTGAACAGCAAGGTCCAGTGCTATCATATTTACCAACCCCTCCGCTCAGGCAGGATATGACACAAGGTCAATTTTTAAGCGGAGTTTAACAGGTTTGAATTCAGAGTTTTCCTTCTCCTAGACTAGTTGCCTCACCAAGGCTGAAGAACCTAGTCTGCCCTACTATTTACCCATAGCTGGAGAGAGAATAATTGGATTCATACCTTTCCCAAGGGTATTAGTGTTATACAAGGGAGACAAGAGTGTCAATGTTGCAGCTCGCCCTCCTGAAGGTGGCCCAGCCAAAGCCAGGGGCCATATGGCCTCAAGTCTGCCTTTGTTGGACAGTGCTCACTAGGGTCAAAGCCAACAGCAAATTAATGCCGTCGGCTTCATCCCCGGAGTAATGATTGATAGGGATGGGTTAAGAGAGTAAAGGAACTCTGAGCAATCAGAATGACTTGATGATGATGATGATGAAATAGATAGATAGATAGATAGATAGATAATTTGTTTGTCTACTTGTTCACTGAGAACTACAAGACTAATTGACCAATCTTGATAAAAATTGGCTTGTGAACCCCTTTGATCTCCAGGAGTGTTTTTAAGGTATCAGTTGGGATGCTTTCCTTCCGAAAGGTGTCAGGAATGTTTTAACCAACAATTGATCGGAAAGGTGTAATTCATCTAGGAAGCAAATGAAATTGTCACCTGCAGAAGTACTTGTGGAGGATGAGGTCATTTTAGAATAAAATTCGCACGAAAAGCAAATAGAATGAATCTCTGCTTAACAAAATGTTCTTTAGTATGTTATTTTTATCCCTGGTGATGCTAGGTTCCCCTGCTGGTACACACTCAGAAAGACAAAGGCATAACAAATAGCAACAAGTGAAAAAATATTTGAACTGAAGCCCGCTGATAAAACTGTGACTTTTGGAATATATCCAGGTGAGGTTGAAGAGTAACACTGGGTAAATATTGTAGTTCCCACCTACACAAAGACACATGCAATAGAAGACAGAATAAGAGATGTGGGTGGGGAACCTGTTCAACAAATCACCAAGGAAACTGACATGAATAGGCAGAATATATAGTATTTATTATGCAGAATTCCCCACACAGCAGAGTCAAGTAGGAAGCTTTTGTCGTCAATTTTTTAAAGTACTCAGGTGTAAATTTAGGCAAGCATAAAGACCACAGGGAAATGACTACAACGTTTATTATTAACATGGAGCTTAGAATACCAAACTTTTTAGACTTTTGACCCAATCTAAGAAACTTTAGGATATTCTAATTGGTTGGAGGTTTAAGCCTTCTAGAGATAAACCACCTCTGTGTTAATATACATGTAAGAAAGAAGTTAATAAGAAAAGAAAAGTACAAACAATAATGAAAGCTTTACATAGCTATAATTATGCAATATTTATAAAAGGTTTATTTATATATGATTTGCTTAGGTTTGGTTTGATGGCATATCAACCATTCTAGTTTATTTAATGCCAATTCCTCTTTATACATATGTATTAAATATATATGATTTGGTTTGGTTTTATGGCATATCAACCATTCTAGTTTATTTAATGCCAATTCCTCTTTATACATATATATTAAATATATGATTTGGTTTGGTTTGATGGCATATCAACCATTCTAGTTTATTTAATGCCAATTCCTCTTTATACATATATATTAAATATATATGATTTGGTTTGGTTTTATGGCATATCAACCATTCTAGCTTATTTAATGCCAATTCCTCTTTATACATATATATAAAATATATATGATTTGGTTTGGTTTGGTTTTATGGCATATCAAGCATTGTAGGTTATTTAATGCCAAATCCTCTTTATACATATATATTAAATATATATGATTTGCTTAGGTTTGGTTTTATGGCATATCAACCATTCTAGCTTATTTAATGCCAAATCCTCTTTATACATATATATTAAATATATGATTTGGTTTGGTTTGATGGCATATCAACCATTCTCGCTTATTTAATGCCAATTCCTCTTTATATATATATATTAAATATATATGATTTGGTTTGGTTTTATGGCATATCAACCATTCTAGTTTATTTAATGCCAATTCCTCTTTATACATATATATTGAATATATATGATTTGTTTAGGTTTGGTTTTATGGCATATCAACCATTCTAGTTTATTTAATGCCAATTCCTCTTTATACATATATATTAAATATATATGATTTGGTTTGGTTTTATGGCATATAAAGCATTGTAGGTTATTTAATGCCAAATCCTCTTTATACATATATATTAAATATATATGATTTGCTTAGGTTTGGTTTGATGGCATATCAACCATTCTAGCTTATTTAATGCCAAATCCTCTTTATACATATATATTAAATATATGATTTGGTTTGGTTTGATGGCATATCAACCATTCTAGCTTATTTAATGCCAATTCCTCTTTATACATATATATTAAATATATATGATTTGGTTTGGTTTGATGGCATATCAACCATTCTAGCTTATTTAATGCCAATTCCTCTTTATACATATATATTAAATATATATGATTTGGTTTGGTTTGATGGCATATCAACCATTCTAGCTTATTTAATGCCAATTCCTCTTTATACATATATATTAAATATATAGGATTTGGTTTGGTTGGGTTTTATGGCATATCAACCATTCTAGCTTATTTAATGACAAATCTCTTTTATTCATATATATTAAATATAAAGAATTTGATTTGGTTGAGTTTTATGGCATATCAACCATTGTTGGTTATTTAATGCCAAATCCTCTTTATACATAGGTATTAAATATATATGATTTGATTGGTTGGGTTTTAGGGCATATCAACCATTGTAGGTAATTTAATGCCAAATCTCCTTTATACATATATATTGCATATATATAATGTGATTTGGTCAGGTTTTATGGATCAAAACCCGCATAAGCTTTTGAAGTTACATTTTTATATTTTTCGACTAATCAGCTAAAAACATAGAATAAGAACATTCTAGAAAATCCAGATCAGAAACTAATTAACAGAAAATTTTTAGACTCTAAAACAAATAAGTAAAAATAGGAATCTGATTGGTCAGGAAATGTCTACGTGCTTAAATTTTAGGACCCACAATAAAACTATTTTTTGATCCACTATTAAAGAATAAATAATGAAAAATTTAATCAACCAGGTCAGTTTCGGTTATTCAATTCATTTCTTCCACTACCAAAAAGTCATCCTTCTACAACCAAAAAGACTTTTCAGTACGGGCAGCAGGAAAAGGCTTGCAATTTTCTTTTATCAATGCAACACGTTGCCAAAATCTTAAGAAAACACACATGTGGATTTAATGAAAGCAAAGACCCATATTACGGTCCATCATTCATATACACACACAAATACCCACATATGTAAGTAAAGACAATTATTTTTACCCTACTTACTTTGGCCAACCTTGGAACCATTTATTTGATAGACTTTATTAACATGTAAACACACACACATGTGAACAACCCTATTTTCATTTAACTGGCCATAACTGTATTTCTACCAAGGCCGCTCACACATTATGTTTCTCATTTATTTTTATTCCTGTTTTGTTATGAATATTAAATTGTTTGTTTCTTAATGTTCGTTGTTGTCATATTCCATTAGTTCTACGTGCTTGTAAAAATTTGTGTTGTATTTGTAGTGGAACTAAACGTGAAAGTAATACCCATAAAATATGGATGAGAACTCACTCTCACTCACTACAAATTGGAGAGTAGCATATCCACTAAACAATAACATGCACCCACTACAATGACATATCAGTCATTTGTTTGTACTCAGTTTAAATGTCAAACAGTTCTATCTGGCCCATTGATAGAACCCTGTCAGTTGCTATTACTCAGAGTCAGAATGGACCCCCTGAGAGCAATAGCAATGAAGGAGTACTCCAGCCCTAGAGCCTCACTATCAGATGGTTTAATGTCATATCCAGGACACTCACTGGGAGAGTCTTACTCCTCTGTAGAGATGCAGTTGGTGTATTCAACAGCCTCGGCCAACTGAGCTGGGTTTATGAAGAGAAAGGTAAGCAATGTTTTTGTGTAAAGTCTCTTAAAAAGCAAGTCACTGGAAGTATTTTTTGTCGGTGTGTTTGTTATAAAATAGCTGAGAACAGTTAGGATAATTCTGTAGATATGTGTATATGTGTAAGTGTGACACTGTTGATGCTGATGTGGCAGTATTGATGTGTAGACACATGAGTTGGTGTGAGTACAAGTATATGTGTACGTACGTGGTGCATTCAGTAAGTTTCCAGACTGTTTTTGTACAGTATGTTATTGCTATACATCTTATTAGATGACTGACCAATTTTTATGATTTCAGGTTCAAATGAATAGCTACAGCAGGAATTGGAATACACCCTACTAAAGCCTGATTGTCACAGCTGGTGAATTTCAAAAATGCAATCTGGATGTGAGGACACTTTAGAAGAATGATATGCAATAAAATTCTGTTTTAAACTTGGAAAAAATGCCACAGAAACAATGTATGGAATGCTTCAGACTGCTTTTCGGCCATCTTGCATGAATCGAGCATCAGTTTTTGAGTGGCATAAGAGATTCAAAGAAGGCAGGGAGTCTGTGAGGGATGATGAGAGGTGTGTCAGGAGTAAGGAGTCAATACACCACAGTTGATTGGCCAAAGGCTTAGGGTTAGGGTTACTATGTTGATGTTTTAAGGGAGTTCAGCAAGAGATTCTGTCGGAAGAGGCTAGCACTCTTTGAATCAGATCAGTGGCATTTCCACCAGGACAATGCACTCGTCCACAACTCCATCCTTGTCACAGACTATTTGACCAAGATGGGCATCAAGACAGTTTCTCACCCTCCCTATCGTCCAGACCTTGCTCCTTGTGACTTTTGCTTGTTCCCTAAGCTGAGAGGCTGTCGTTATGAGACAATTGAGGAGATGAAAGAGGCTGTGATGAAGGTCATTGACACGCTCACACAAGTGGACTTCCGTGGGACCTTGCAGAAGTTGTTGAAACGGTACAACAAGTTCATTGCAGCCGGAGGAGATTACTTCAAAGGGGACTAGAGTTTCATGTGTGTACTATCAATAAAAGTGCCCATACAAAAAAAATCTGGAAACTTATTTAATGATCCTCTTATATATGTGCAGATGTATACATGTGTATGGTTGTGATTTGACCATCAATATGTATATACATATGTGTATATATGTGAGTGTGTCTAAGACATATTTGCGTATGTATGTTGAGTGTGTGGGGGACCATATGTATTTTGTGCAGGGACCACTAATCTAACTAAGTATGAGTGGAGATAGCTAGATTAAGGTGGAATTGCAACTAAAAGAACCTCAATTTTATTAGCACACCTTTTGGGGTCTCCATGAGACATACAGTTGGGCAATATTTTTATGTCCAGTCTATGGGTGGCTAAAAATGTTTGAAATGTTCCCATCTGTATAAATACCAGTAAAGTCAGTCTGCTGGACAGAATGGAGATACAGATATCAGCTGAGAAGAAAGAAGACAGATAGATAAAGATGGGATCAGAGAATAGAGATAGAGACAGATAGAAACAGAAAAGAAGAGAGATAGACAGCCTGTGAGATATACAGATAGACTGAGAAGATAGAAGACAAATAGAGATAGAAGATAGGACCAAAGAGATATACAGAGAGATAGAGATTGATCACAAATCCAGAGAAGACAAGAGATACAGAAAAGAGAGATAGGCCGAAAAGATAGACAAAGAGGGGGAAAGAGAGAGTCTAAGAGGATCTGCTGAAGGGGAAAGTGACATCAAGCTTGAAAACCAAGCAGTCAGCTTTAGTTTTTAGATAAGGGAATTTGAAATTCCATGAAAGAATTTCAAAAGAAAAAGAAAGTATTATAAAGGAGTATTTAAGAATTGGATATTGGAGTGGTTTAGTGTAAGTAGTTGGTTGCATCTATTATATTGACTAACTCATCCTTTGATCTTGATTCCTCAGGATTGAATTGAAAAAGGTATCTCTTTCATTGTCACCACCAAAACAGTAGATTAACCAAAAAGGTATCTTTTTTATAGTCACCACCAAAACAGTGGATCAACCAAAAAGCTATCTCTTTTATAGTCACCACCAAAACAGTGGATCAGCCAAAAAGCTCTCTTTTATAGTCACCACCAAAACAGTGGATCAGCCAAAAACATATCTTTTGTATTGCCACCACCGAAACCAAGCGGATTAGCCAAAAAGGTATCTCAATTTGTAGTCACCACCAAAATAGTGGATCAGGCAAAAAGCTATCTTTTTTAGAGTCACCAATGAAACAAAGTGGATCAACTAAAAATGTATCTCTTTTATAGTCACCACTGAAACACTATGGATCAGCCGAAAAGGTATATCTTTCATAATCACCGCTGAAACAATATGGATCTGCCAAAATAGTATCTCTTTCATATTCACCACCAAAACAGTGAATCAGCCAAAAGGCTATCCCTTTTATAGTCACCACTGAAACAAAATGGATCAGCCAAAACTACTATTTCTTCTATAATCACCAATGAAACAAAGTGAATCCACCAAAAAGGCATCTCTTTTGAAGTCACCACCAAAACAGTGGATCAGCCAAAAAGCTATCTCTTTTATAGTCACCACTGAAACTAAGTGGATCAGTCAAAAATCTTTGTCTTTTATAGTCACTACCAAAGAAAGAGTGGATCAGACAAAAAGCTTTTTCGTTTATAGTCACCACTGAAACAGGGATCAGCCAAAAAGGTATCTCTTTTATAGTCACCACCAAAACAGTATGGATCAGCCAAAAAGACTTGAGTATTTAGGCATGAACATTTTTGATTGAATTTAAAAAAAAAAATTTTGTATTAATTTATTTATCTGCATTGAACCTCCTTGCATATGGTCTATTCTATGATTCAATTTCCTTAAAAGTTGCCAGGTGAATATTCAATTCTCTGTATTATGTATTTAGTATTGTTACAAATCCTTGAGCTCTTATTGACCTCCACTTCGAGGCATTTACACTATATGAATGGAGTAGGTAATTTAAATAAGTTATTAACTGTTAAACAGATGGAAAAATATTTTGAGACAACTCAATTTAATTGACAGATGATAACTTTGAGATTGAATAATCTCAGTCAGGTGACTGAAGGGTTCTAGAAGTTTAGAAAATAGTTTGTACTGGTAATCAGTTGCTATTCTAAGGAGACAGTTAATTTCCACCTTGCTTGTCATTCCCCATTAAGCTTGCAACTTGTAAAATAGATGCGCAGTAAGAAATAAAATATGCGCATATAGAAATGGTGTTTGCATTATTGTTATCCCAGCAAAGAAGAGCTGAAACAATTGAGCGGGGGGAGGGGGGGGTGTAACAGAAATGGACAAGACAACAAAAGAAGACACAGAAATGCAATACAAAATGAATACAGGAACAAAGATGGTGGCCATAAGAAGACAGAGCTGATTGAAAAAACAGATGAGAAAATGGTAACGAAGATGTATGCTTAAGTCTGAGTTAGAGTAAAAGGCTATGTAATCGCCTCACACTGTGAATATCAATCTTGAAATATAGAGACATAAAAGTAAAAGTAAAGTTGGCGACCATAGTCGAGGGTGACCCGAAGGCTCCCTTTTCGATAGCTACTACACCAAGGTATAGGGAAAGGCGCAACTCCTTTCCCAGGATTGCTCCACTTTACCCTTGATCCGTACCTAATAATGCTGAGTGTTAAGCAAGGAGGCATCAAGTACCATTTTTTGAGTCTTTGGTACTATTTACCAACCCCTCCGCTCGGGCAGGATATGACACAAGGTCAATTTTTAAGCGGAGTTTAACAGGTTTGAATTCAGAGTTTTCCTTCTCCTAGACTAGTTGCCTAACCAAGGCTGAAGAACCTAGTCTGTCCTACTATTTACCCATAGCTGGAGGGAGAATAATTAGATTCATACCTTTCCCAAGGGTATTAGTGCTATGTGAAAATGCAATCAGTCTCATCCAGGATTTGAACTCGTATCGCCGTGTTCATTTCTTACGGCGATAACGACTACACCACTTTGGTGAACACTCTAACCACTAGGCCAATGTCCGGTTTAGACATAAAAAGGAAATACTATTTCTGAAAATCAAAGGAAATGTATGAAATATTGAAAACATTTGATAGATGAAAGAGTCACCCTTTCATTTATAAGCCATTTTTTACAATTTGACATGTACTACATGAAAAAAGGTATAATTAAATATTGATTAGCCAACTTAACTGCACCAGATATTTTTCTTTGAGGGGATATTTTAAGGAAAAGTTTAACATTGATAAACCACAGACGGTGGATAATTTATAACAGGGAAAACTGATGCCAAAAAAAGAACAGAAAGTCTCTAAGGTCGTCCAGTATTGTCTTCATATTTATTCTTCATATCAGATCTAACGAGGTTGGATAAATCTCTTTCCCAGAGGCAAGTGAGACACAAGTTTGAACCTCTCAAAATATTTGGTTGGATCCAATCTGTGCGATTTCCTCAGCCATATCTTGAGGGCCTGAGTGATGGTTTGTTTCTTTGTTTAATTGAATACCAACCTTTGTGGGTTATTTAATGCCAAAGCCATCCTTGTAGAAGAACAGTAGTGATAATATTCAGTATAGATAATAAGTATATATTTTTGGGAAATACATTTTATAGAAATGGATTGCTGCAATAGAAACTTCTATAAAAATAACATAGTATCAACCTTTGTGGGTTATTTAATGCCAAAGCCATCCTTGTAGAAGAACAGTAGTGATAATATTCAGTATAGATAATAAGTATATATTTTTGGGAAATACATTTTATAGAAATGGATTGCTGCAATAGTAACTTCTATAAAAATGACATTGTATTTGTCTATAAATTCTACACATCCTCCTATATACTTTATTGTTTTGGTTTGGTTCCTTTGTTTAAAGACATATCAACCCTCATGGGTTATTTAATGCCAAAGCCATCCTTGTAGAAGAACAGAGTCGTATTCATTATAGATATTAAGTAATTATATTCCTTGGAAATACATTTTATAGAAATGGATTGCTGTAATTGTAACTTCTATAAAAATCTTGCCCAGTTGGCTGGGGCAGTGGAATACACCGACTGCACCTCTGCAGAGGGGTACGATCCCCCCCACAACGAGTGTCCTGGATATGACACTAAACAATCTGATGGTGAGGTTCCAGTGATTCTGGGGCTTTGAGGAATGCAGAGCACCCCTTCATTGCCATCACTCCCAGGTATACTCTGGCTCAGAATGGTAGCACCTGATAGGGCCTTATCTATGGGTTAAATAGAAATAAACTACATGTTTATGCTAAACTGAATTGTTTGAATTAAAACTATTTGACTAAACTGAAATGCTTGACATAGAAATGTTTTTGACAAAGTGTGTACTTACATTTAAACTGTGTACTGATGCTAAACTGAATTATTTGATATGAAACAGTTTTTGACATGGAAACTGTACTTACGCTAAACTAAACTGTTTGAAATAGAACTGTTTTGGCATTTAACTGCGTGTAAACAAAATCTATACTTATAGTAAACTGAATTGGCTGAATTAAAACTGTTTGACTAAACTGAATAGCTTGGAATAGAATTGCTTTTGACAATTAACCTGTATTCATGATAAACTGAATTGTTTGAAATAGAACTGATTATTTGTATAAAAATTGATTTGGCATTAAATAACCTAAAAAGATTAATATGCCATAAAACCCAAACAACCAACCGAAATCTATAAAAATCACATGGTATTTGGTTTCTTTGTTGAATGGACTATCAACTTTTGTGGGTTTTTCAATGCCAAAGAGATTCTTGTAGAAGAACAGTAGTGGTACAATTTAACCCATAGCTGGAAGGATAAGGGAATTCATGCCTTTCCCAAGGGTATTAGTCTGAAAGTGAATGTAATAGCATGACTGGAGTTTGAAGTCACTTACTTCGAGGTTGCAGTCTAATATAGAGGGATCAGGGGTTCATGCCTTTCCCAAGGGTATTAGTCTGAAAGTGAATGTAATAGCATGACTGGAGTTTGAACTCACTTACTTTGAGACTGCAGTCCATCATTTTACCTATTATGCCACAGGGACTCCCTGTGAGCCTGTGTGAGTTTATTCATGTACAATTTTTCCTTTAAAGAAAAAGGTTTGATGCAATTATGTTAGGGGATTAATATTTAATAACACTTTTTTCAGTCTAGAACATGACACATTGTCAGTTTAATGAGTGGGTACACTTGGTTGAGAGTAGAATGATCAAAAATTACCCAGTCCACACTACCACTTTAAAACAAAAACTTTTAAAAAAGAAAACATTTTTTTTTAGATTCTAAACAAATGATTTCAAATCATGTGAGATATCAAATCACACCAAAAAATACTTTAGAAATAAAAAAAAGATTAAAAGAATGGTTTTGACATTAAATAACTCTGAAGGGTTAACATGCCACTAAGCAACGATAACCCAACAGCCCCAACCAGTGTCATACAGGTGTCAATCTACTCTGACTCTCACCTTAGGTGAAACGGGAAGTGCTGCATCCGGCCCAAAGACTAAAACTCAGCAGAAGGTTATGAACAGATACTACACTCCAATCCCAGCCCAAACAGCAGAGAGTTTGATTGTCTAATTAATGTCACCACGATGTGAGATAATACTCATGCTATGAACCAATATATAAACATTGCTTTTTACTGTGCTGTTTCCATTACTGGTTTCACAAAGACAATTTTGTGTTTCTTTTTCCACCTCCATTACGAAAGAGTTCATCAAAGAAAAACAGCAGAAAAATATCGATACTTCCCCACCTGCAACAAAATTGTAAAACCGAAGAAATTCTTCCAATTGCTCCAATAAATAAGTATTGCTACTTATTACATGATCAGTGAGTTGCTGGAGGCACATAGTGTAACAAGTTATGAGCTAAAGAATTGGATATGGCAACCCCAGTTCAAATCCAGCATGAAGCTGTTTGTATTTCACGTTGGCACTAATGTTATGAATCCATCAATTCTTCCTTCAGCTATGAGTAAATAGTAGGGCAGATTGGGTTCTTTAGCCTTGGTTAGGCAACCAGTCTGGAGGAAGAAAAACTCTGAATTCAAACCAGCTGTACTCTGCTGAAAAATGGGCCTTGTGTTGGATCTTGTCTGTGGTGGAGGGGTTGGGTAAATACATATGTCACCAATGAGTTGAAGAAAATTTTTAGTTTCTTTTTTCACTGCCATTACAAAAGAGTTCAGCAAAGAAAAAAAGCTGAAAAATAATGATACAAAAATTGTAAAACTGGAGAAGTTCGTCCAAATGCACCAATGAACAAGTATTGCTTCTTACCACATGATCAATGAGTTGAAGATAATTTTGTGTTTCTTTTTCCACCTCCATAACCAAAGAGTTTAGCAGAGAAGACAGCAAAGCAGAAGCCAAATTTTTTCATACGAAACATCACTGTAACTCTGCTTGTACATAGATGACACCTGCTACTAATTATCCAAAGTTTTTGGTTGACTATTAATTTCATTAACAGTAAAAAAAATAATCTTATTTAATCAGTTTTGGTTTTAAAACACTCAGGTCAAGTAGTCACCTCTTAAGTTAGAAGCCAATAAGAAAATTTCTGAAAACACTTAAGAATTTAATACCCCAACTAATACAAACATATGTGGTTGGTTGGCTTCCATGGCATATCAACCCTTGTTGGTTATTTAATGCCAAATCCTGTTTATTTGTATATATATTTAATAGGATTTGTAAAGGAATAGTTTGTAGATCCTATTTACCAACCCCTCCGCTCGGGCAGGATATGACACAAGGTCATTTTTTAAGTGGAGTTTAACAGGTTTGGATTCAGAGTTTTCCTTCTCCTAGACTAGTTGCCTCACCAAGGCTGAAGAACCTAGTCTGCCCTACTATTTTACCCATAGCTGGAGGGAGAATAATTGGATTCATACCTTTCCCAAGGGTATTAGTGCTATGTGAAAGGCAACCAGCCTCATCCAGAATTTGAACTTGTGTTGCCGTGTCCATTTCCCATGACGATAACCATTACACCATGGGCAATAGTTTGTAGATAACATTTTTAATTGAGCCAGAGCTCATTTGTTTGCATATAGTAAAATGGTTTTAAGTATTCCGATCAAAGTCTATTTACTATTAATCATTTGTTTGCACACAGTTAAATTGTTTCAAGTATTGTTATGTAACACTAACAGTTTAGTTTGACATCAGTCATTTATTTGGACAGAATTAAATGGTTATACATGTATGGTTTGTAAATGAATAGTTTGTAGATAATTTTATTTTTAAAAAGTTAATTCATTTGCATATAATAAAGTATTACTATT
Organism: Sepioteuthis lessoniana; assembly: GCA_963585895.1. Classification (NCBI taxonomy): domain Eukaryota; kingdom Metazoa; phylum Mollusca; class Cephalopoda; order Myopsida; family Loliginidae; genus Sepioteuthis; species Sepioteuthis lessoniana. Next base: position 7,609,949 of record OY757945.1, on the reverse strand, counting down.
GTTTGTACACAGTTACATAGACTGGCATATGTGTATACAATATATATATATATATATATATATATTGTCTAGCCATACTGATGAGTTGTGATACAACAAAACAGTCAGTCAATGACAATATATATATATATATATATATATATATAGCATATATAAACATATATATATATATATAGATATAGATATATATATATTGTCTTGCCACACTGATGAGTTGTAATACAATGAAACAGTTTGTAAATGATAATATATATATATATATATATATATATTGCAAAAGGTAAATGGTTATCATCATAGATTATTAATTCTGTGTGTATGTTTTGTTTCTGGTTTCGTTTTCTGTGCAACAAACTAGAGTCAGTTGGGCACTGTTTGTGAAGAAAGCAGCACCATGACGTAATTTCCTCCTCCAGAAATTTGAAAATGGCATGCTGCACTGCTTGGCATTCATGTCAAAAGTTTCAATATAAAGACTTCAGAGTGTTTGAGTGTCTATTTGAGGACAGTGCAGAGCGTTCAAAAAGAGTTGGATGAATCCAATGGTTATTATGAAGGTGTAGCAGAAAGAACTTTGTATTTTTGTTTGGCACATAAATTAATTTGACTGTTATGGTCAACGCATATTTTCACCCAATGAGGATGACTTATTCTATTCAGCTCGGACCATTTTTCCGGACAACATAAAAATGGTGAAAGCCCGCCAAACACTCTTCCTCAGAACCTTTTGAACAGGACAGACGCTCTTTCTGTCTGCTCCCTGCATAGCAGCAGAAGGTCAACACCATGAGGAAAGCCATCTAATTTATGGACCTCTTGTGTCTACTCTATTAGACCTAGGGTTCCCAGTTGAATATGAATTAGATGCATGGAATCAGCCACACACAGGAACACCTTTATGTCTCTTCTAACTTTTGCTATGTTGACAGTGACATGCAATTTCACTAAGACATCCAGCTACCTCATTCCTGGGCAACATTATCTGGAGACTTTCATGCCACTCTTCTATAACAACCAGGACCACACATTTATGGGTGACTACATCATTCCTGTCCTTAAACAGCAAACACAACATTTTGCTACACCTATTTGTTGTTTTAAATTACATCATTTGACTTATCAGAAATATTATGTAAAATTTATATATATATATATATATATATATATAAATATAAAAAGAAAAATAGATAAAGTAATCCAAGTTGAAGGAGAGATTTATTGAGGAGAAAAGTTGACACTATAGCATTTCAGTTCTAATGAACCATCATCAGGACTATGAGGGATGATATTAACAATGTTAAATCAACAATGGATGTTTAAAAATGCAAAATTCAAAAACCTAGGGAAAATTTGTATAACAAGAAAAAGTTGTCCGTTTAATTAGTGCATCAGCATTCGTTGTTTTAAATTACATCATTTGACTTACCAGAAATATTATGTAGAATTTATATATATATGAGAGAAAGAGAGGGTAAAGGAAATTGAGTTATAGATTTTATTTAAAAAAATCTTTTTTTTATTATTACAAAAGGTAATTTCTCCCTCATTCAAAAAGTAAAATTATTTAAATCAAATAATGTTTTAATTAAATTTAACATCACAGAATATGCTAAATTAAAACCAAATGCAACTCTTGGAGAGTGGCTTGCAACTATTTCTTTGATGATAACTTTCTAACATTGTCTCAATATTTTCATCAATTTATAATGACTGAAAAATGAGAAATATTATCCACTCAGAAAGTTCATTTGGATACTAAATGTTTATAACATTACAACTTTGTTTCGAGTATAATGCCAGAAAACAAATCTAGTATTTCTACTTGTCATTAGCTTTTCTTGCCAATAAACAAATAAACTATGATAGCATGAAATATGTAAAACCTTTAAAACAGAATTTTATTGCATATAGTTCTTCTTAAGTGTCCTCACGTCCAGATGCATTTTTAAAATTCACCAGCTGTGACAATCAGACTCTAGTAGGGTGTATTCCAATTGCTGCTGTAGCTGTTGATTTGAACTTGAAATCAAAAAAATTGGTCAGTCATCTTATAAGATATATAGCAATAACATAATGAATTTTCAAGAGTCTACAACAATTTTAAATGCTTGTACAAAAAAAGTCTGGAAACTTATTGAATGTACCATGTATATGTATAAAGAAGATTTGGCATTAAATTACCTACAATGGTTGATATGCCATAAAACCCAACCAAACCAAATCATATATATTTAATATATATGTATAAAGAGGATTTGGCATTAAATACCCTACAATGGTTGATATGCCATAAAACCCAACCAAACCAAATCATATATATTTAATATATATGTATAAAGAGGATTTAGCCTTAAATAACCCACAATGGTTGATATGCCATCAAACCAAACCAAACCAAATCATATACATTTAATATATATGTATAAAGAGGATTTGGCATTAAATAACCTACAAGGGTTGATATGCCATCAAACCCTACCAAACCAAATCATATATATTTAATATATATGTATAAAGAGGATTTAGCCTTAAATAACCTACAATGGTTGATATGCCATAAAACCCAACCAAACCAAATCATATATATCTAATATATATGTATAAAGAGGATTTGGCATTAAATCACCTACAATGGTTGATATGCCATAAAACCAAACCAAACCAAATCATATATTTAATATATATGTATAAAGAGGATTTGGCATTAAATAACCTACAATGGTTGATATGCCATAAAACCCAACCAAACCAAATCATATATATTTAATATATATGTATAAAGAGGATTTGGCATTAAATAACCTACAATGGTTGATATGCCATAAAACCCAACCAAACTAAATCATATATATCTAATATATATGTATAATCAGTATTTAATCTTAATTAGTATCTTATATAATCATGATTTCTGTGAAAGTTGAGCTAAGTTATATTTACCTATGTTGTAAATGTGATGAAAATCTGCCATGTGTGTGATATATCCCTAAGAAATAAAGGTTTACATAATGTATAGCTTGAATAATTTGCATATTGGTTTTAACAAAACCAGGTTTAATGAATAATTACTTGGTGTTATTGTATTATTCTTAAATGTATTATCATATATTATGTATAATTAAATGTTTGCCATTTGTCTGGGAGACCGGGGTTCAATCCCAGGTCGAGTCATACCAAAGACTTAAAAATATGGTACTTGATGCCGCCTTGCTTAACACTGCATTATAAGGCAAGGATCAAGGGTAAAGTGGAGCAATCCCTAAAAAGGAGTAGCACTCTCCCCTAGACCTCAATGTGGTGGCTATTGAAAAAGGAGCCTTCGGGTCACCCTCAACTAAGGTCGCCAACAACTATTGACTTCTAATATTATTGTCTTATTTTTAAATGTATTAAAACCAATTCTATGTATCATTTTATATTGAAATCAATTAAAAGAAACTAAAAATAAGTGCAATCTTTTCATATGTTTCTTATTTAGTTTCAGTAGTCTTTCAAATTTATCATATTTTCTTACACTAAAATTTAAATACTTATGCCCAGTTGAGGGATTATATGTTTGCTAATACCAGTAATAAATGTAAAATTTGTATATGTAATGCAACTGTGAATTCATATAAATGAGAAGAATAACTTGAAAAACAGAAAATGTGTATTTTAATCACCTCATCTCTACACTGAACTATATTTTCAATGTCAAACCCTTCAGATTCACTGTCAGTACAAATTGAAGAAATTACTTTTCACCATCTTGCTTTATTGAAATTGAAGTCTTATTTATAAATAATTTATTAAGTATAGAATACAACAGCTTCTAATCAGAAAAAAAAGAAAGGTTTTCATGTTTAATCCCTTTATCAATGCAAGAGTCTCACAATCTTTTTTTTTTTTTTTTGTAGACCAGCCCTGACATTCTTTAACCCTCTCATCTCTGCAATGATTAAATCTTTGTGCACTAACATGGTTCCTCTTTTTCAAGTATACATACACATAACTGACTATGGACAGGTTTTTTTTTTTGGTGGGGAAGGTCTATTGTTACAAACATATACAGAAAAATCTTTTATAATTGTTTTTGCCATATTTTTCTAATATTGACTATTTTAACTTTATTCTATAAAGGTTGGCCTATCTATCTTCTCACATTATACATATTCAGCCACTCTTCAATTTCATATTCTCTTCTACTGGACTAGAAACTTTTGAGGTTTTCCAAGCTTTATTTATAAATAAGAATATGACAGCTTCTAATCTGAAAAAAAGATAAGTTTTCATGTTTAATCCCTCTATCAATGCAAGAGTCTCGCAATCTTTTTTTTTTTTTCGTAGACCAGCCTTGACATTCTTTAACCCTCTCATCTCTGCAATGATTAAATCTTAGTGCACTAACAAGCAGATTGTTAAAATTGACAGAAATTGACATTTACAAGTTACATAGACAAATAAGTAAAACATGTTTTTTGATTCATATTCACTATTTATCATATTCAAATAAACCTTGGTTCACATATGATCAAACATTTTCATGTTGTTGCACAAATAGTCACTAAACTGAACAACATGATAGAATGATGTTTTCAGGGTCAAACCCTTTAAATTCAACATCAGTGCAAATTGAAGAAATTATCTTTCACTGTCTAGCTTTGTTGTTGTGATTGAAGTTTTACTTTTGTTCTAAATTTAGAAATACGTTCGACAAGCTGGTGATATTATATGCTAAACAAATGCAAATCAGTCCTAATAACCTCTTTCTCTAAGCCAATTAGAATAAAATGTGCATTCTATGTCGCATGGAATGAGAAGGATTCTGTAAAGCACCCAACCATCAAAAATGATTTAACACGGTTCCTCTGTTTCAAGTGTACATACACGTAACTGACTATGATTGGTTCCTGTGCAGTAAAGATTTATCACAACCAGAATATATGAATATATACCAACTATAACGTCAATTAGAAATGGCTAAAAAGACTCAAAAGATTTATGAAATAAATGAATTGAAAGTTTGTAAAGTAAGTAAAGTTGGCGACCATAGCCAAGGGCGACCAGAAGGCTCCCTTTTCAATAGCTACTACACCAAAGTACCATTTTTAAAGTCTTTGGGATGACGTGACCTGGGATTGAACTCCAGGGATTGGACCATTGGCGAACACTCAACCCGCTAGGCCAATGAGCTGAGTGAAAGTTTGTACTGACTCTATAATGAATTTGAATCTGGGTTTTTTATTCCGATGAATTAGAAAAAAAAGTTAGATTAAAAATTGAAAATAACTGCTATAAATTGCGGCGTTCAAGTTAACTTTTTAAGCCTGAAAAAAATCTGAACAAAACTTGGGGCTGACTTATACGACAGGACTAAAATCCAAACCTTAACCTAGAGTGGTCAATTAGTTGAACCGTAATCCTAAAAATCAATATACACCCCTTGACTATAATTCCAGCAGACTGCCATGAACATTTACAACTCATGTTTGAACATATTCCACAAATTAACACAGACATTAATATGAAATAATAAAACTGTAATACATATTAAGTATTTTATTAATGATATATCACATGGTGTTTCCAAAAGCGGATGTGCTGACTATAAACACTAACCAGAATATCACAGTAACCTACAATGTGTTTGGGGGTTGACCTATTCAGAAAGTGAAGGTCTAACCAAGAATTTTGAGTTAAAAATCTTGACGTCAACTTGAACTCTATAAATTACATTAAATGAAAAAAAATTTAAATGCTGGAAATTTTTGCATCAACATAAAACCTGAAAATGGGAGCAAGCTCATAGGGAAGCAAGAAAAGTACTTTGAGGATTGAATGATGATGATATTATGAATTTATTTTAAGAAAAGACTTTGGTTTGGTTTCTTTGTATAATGGCATATCAGCCTTTGTGGGTTATTTAATATCAAAGCCATCCTTGTAGAAGGACAGTAATGGTACTATTTAATACATAGCTGGGAGGGATAAGGAGGCTCAAACCAAAAAAAGATTCTGTTTAAAGCTATGGGAAGACAAAGAAAATACTTCAATGCCTGAATAATGACACTATGATTTAGTAAACATAAAAGATTTTGTTTTGAAATGATTCAGGAGACTTTGCATCAATCTAAAACCTTAAAATTGGCATGAGGTCAAAGAACTCCAAGGCAAAAACATTTGTGACTGAATAATTTATCTCTCAATGCAAATGATTCTAACATATTCGAGACAAAATATTTTATTTCTATAAATACATTGCATCATAATTTAGTCATTAAACTGTTTTCTAAATATGGTATGACACTCCAGTGTAAAAAAGTAATCAAGATATTTTGTTTTGAGAGAGATGCTTGAAAGAAAAGAAATTACAGAGATCTCTTTGGTACCAACTAACACACAAATTGCCCTCTCCTTGACAAAGAAAGGAGTGCCTTCATTTAAGATCCTCGGGTTCATATATGAGCCGAAAGAGTCCTCTGTTTAATGTTGTTACACTCTCCTATTTTCTTTTGCAGAACTTATGCCCTACAGAAATGAAAAGAAAAAGGGGGAAGAACTGTTAAATCATGCAAGTTACCTCCCCTGATACTCTCGAGAAAAGGGCTGGTTTTTCTAGGACCGGAAGTAAACAGACAGCCACACTTGTTTATGTGATAGGGGAATGAGGACAAGTGGGAAAAAGGCGCCTCTCCGTATACTGAGTGTTGTAGTCTCAATTCTTTATATTTAACAATTTGTGACTGAATAATTTATCTCTCAATGCAAATGATTCTAACATATTCTAGACAAAATATTTTATTTCTATAAATTCATTGCATCATAATTCAGTCATCAAACTGTTTTCTATGCCTTTCTATAGTTCTTATACCAATTCTAAGATTTCATTGCATTCACCTAAAATTTAAAAATTAAAATAAGATCATAGAAAGGCAAAGAAAATACACTGAACATTAATTAATGATGGTACCAATTTTTAGGTATAAAAGAGTTTGTCAAAAAAAAAAAATTCCAAATAAACAAACAAACCAAAAAAAAAAAAAAACAGCAAATATTTACATTAATATAATAAACCAGAAACAATAAATGGACACAGGCAGTTCTTTTATTTTTTATTTCTCTGGTTCATCATCCCTAAATACGGCATGACACTCCAGTAGAAAAAAGTAATCAAGATATAAAATAATATTTTTATTTCATTTTCTGGATTCAAAATTGCAGGCTGGTTTTGATGAAATCTGTACGTGAGATGATGCAATATATGCAACATTGCAAAAAAAAAAATCCCATATCATTTCTTAAATATCATGACGGATTCAATTTAAACCCCCAAGGAATAGAAAAATAAACTGTAACCCTAAACTACAAAGAGCTCAGCTCTGTGTACACCTTAGACTTTCTCTGGGGTGCTTGATATAATACACTGAAATCATTTCCCAGGGAGAGGAGACTGTTCAAGAGGAGATGACAGCTCTGGGGTTTAAATTCAGAAAAGACTTATAGGAGTGGGTTTAAAGCGTTTCATGTGTCTATCTTTAAGGGGTGTCTGGAGTGAACGAGACCATAGTTGCTTTTATAGCAACATGAATTTAGTTGCACATGTGTTTAGCAACAGAAATAGGGTCTTTGTGCTCTGTACTGCTATTCGGTGGAAGACTGATATTTTGGAGGCCCTGAAGCCCGAAATCTTATGACGGGGTCTTCGAAATTAAAATATATTTCACTTGTATAAAGTTAACATGATCATTTATTGTAATCGTATAATATGTTTAATATATTTTTTATGAGATGATTCAGGTAAATAAAAAGTCCTTTACAATGACCAAAAGCAATAAAATATTTGCAGTTTTTTCCATTAAGTTTATCAAAGATAAAATAATTGAAATCATGTTCTTAATTATTTATAGTTATTTTATATCAAATATATATTTAGAAATACTGGACATTGGCATGATGGTTAGAGTGTTTGCCAATGGCCTGGGAGACCTGGGTTCAATCCCAGTCATACTAAATACTCATACTTGATGCCTCTTTGCTTAATACTCAGCATTATAAAGTATGGATCAAGGGTAAAGCGTAGCAATCCAGGGAAGGGAGTAGCGCCCTCCCCTATACCTTGGTGTAGTAGCTGTTGAGAAAGGAGCCTTCGGGTCACCCTTGACTATGGTCGTCAACTTTTTTATATATTTAGAATGATACATCTTTAAACATTTTTTTTTTTTTCATTTATGGGTATACTTTATGGGGTGTCCTTGTGGTATAATGGTTAAAGCAATGGACTGCGGAATCGTAGTAAGCAAGTTCGAACTCCAGTCGCGCTATTACATTTACTTTCAGACAAATACCCTTGAGAAAGGCATGAACCCCCTTATCCCTCTATGTTAGACTGCCACCTCGTAGTGAGTCAGTTCGAACTCCAGTCGCGCTATTACATTTACTTTCAGACAAATACCCTTGAGAAAGGCATGAACCCCCTTATCCCTCTATGTTAGACTGCAGCCTCAAAGTAAGTGAGTTCAAACTCCAGTCATGTTATTACATTCACTTTCAGACAAATATCCTTGGGAAAGGCATGAACCCCCTTATCCTTCAAGCTATGTGTTAAATAGCATCATTATTGTTCTTCTAGAATGATGGCTTTGGCATTAAATAACCTATAAATGATGATATGCCATTAAATGAAGAAACCGAACCAATACTTTATTAATGTTTTAATTCTTATGTTATTATTGTTATCACACCACCACCACCACCACCACTACCACCATCATCATCATCCTTCTTCACTTCTATCCTTCTTTATTATTATAGCTATTATTTCTCTTCCTCCTTTTATTATTGAACTCATTTGAGAATTTCAATTTTTTATGTTAACTGCTACACCATATTATTATAAATCCTCCTCCTCATATTACTACTACCTCTTCCTTCTACAAGCTTCTTTTATTATTATTATCATTATTATTCCTCCTACTCCTTTTACTATTTTAAAATTAGAGAGTTTTTTCATACCAGCATTAGCTGATGGTTTTGCACAGGTGTCTAAGTGACAGCAAGTCTCCGAGACTCTTCTTAGTATTCTGGGCAATTTCAACAATGCTATCATTTGGACAGTTTCCACTGGTCCACTTAGTTCCAAGTCACTGTACCAATCCTTCGGTGACTGAAACAAACACACCCATTACAAATGTATCATTGTCACTTTCATGTTCCATAGTTTTTTTATAGTTCACTAGCAAGATTACTTACCTCTCTTTTTGCTTTCTTTCAATTTTACCCTGTGGTCAGCTAGAACGGCACCTTTTATCATTATATTTACCAACCCCTCCGCTCAGGCAGGATATGACTTACGACCATTTTTTAAGCGGAGTTTAACAGGTTTCAATTCAGAGTTTTCCTTCTCCTAGACTAGTTGCCTTACCAAGGCTGAAGAAACCAGTCTGTCCTACTATTTACCCATAGCTGGAGGGAGAATAATTGGATTCATACCTTTCCCAAGGGTATTAGTGCTATGTGAAATGCAATCAGTCCTGTCCAGGTTTGAACTCGTGTTGCCATGTCCATTTCCTACGGTGATAACCATTACACCACCATTATTATTATTATTATTATCATCATTCCTTGTGCATTTTACACACCAGCATCACTTGGTAAGCTTTCACTCGAGTCTGAACGACAGCAAGTCTCCTCAGGTTTCCAAGACTCCTCTTAATATTCTGGCCGATCTCAGCAATGCTATAATCTGAATGGTCTTGATTCTTCCTTGAATTTCCAATCATTTGGAGACCATTCAAAGTGCACCAACAACAATTAGTATCACTGTCACACAAATTCCACAATTTCTTTTTAGTTCTTTAGCAAGGTTAAAGTATTTTTTTACCTTTTTGCTTTCTTTTATTTTTATTCAATGTTTTGCAAAATCCACAAAACAACAAGTTTTCTTTTTTTTTGTTATCAACTCTAGGTCTGGTTTTCTGGCCAGGATTAGGTGATCTGTTTGTATTTCAAAATCCAAAAGAGTTTTATGGGTCTCATTTTCTCGGATGGATTCTAGTTTGTGCATATACCATTTGGTAATCTGATCAAAATTCAATCTTTGGCACAATTCCAAGTAGATAACCTTTCCTACACAGTCATCCCTAGTCTTGTACTCCTTCTGTGCTAGTTTGCTGCATGGGATTATTATTATTATTATTATCATTTAAACTTCTCAGACGGAAGGCTCTGCATTTTAAAACAATGTGGACTAAAGTCATTTCTGAGATGGATATATAGATAAATCAAGAAAGGTCGATTGGTAGATATGTACAAATTAAAACAGATAGATATATAAAAGAATGGAGATATGTTCAATTGGACAGACTGAGACAGATAGATAGATAGATAGATAAATGAATGGAGAGAGAAGGGGGGATAAAGATGGGAACAGACTGAGATAGATAAATGAATATAGATAGATAGATATAAAAATGAATAAACTGAGGTCGATAGATAGATAGATAAACAGACTGAGATAAATAAATGATCAGACTTATATAGATATATGTGGATAGATATAAAACGAAACAGACAAAGGTAGATAGATAAATGAATGGACAGAGAGAGAGAGAGAGAGAGAGAGAGAGAGAGAGAGAGAGATGTGAACAGACTGAGATAAATAAATGATCAGACTTATATAGATATATGTGGATGGATATAAAACGAAACAGACAAAGGTAGATAGATAAATGAATGGACAGAGAGAGAGAGAGAGATGTGAACAGACTGAGATAAATAAATGATCAGACTTATATAGATATATGTGGATGGATATAAAACGAAACAGACAAAGGTTGATAGATAAATGAACAGAGTGAAATAGAGTGGCTGACCAGCACTTTGGCTGCCCTGAAGCTTGGGGCCCTTTGCAATGGGAATATGTTTTAAAGTACATAGGTAAAATTGTCATTATTGTAATATTATAATATATTTAGTATATTTGGTTTTATAAAATTATTTGCATAAATACAAGGTTATGGAAATATTGTCTATTACAATGACAACAAATATATTTCAAAATTAATATGTGAACTAAAATCATTTCTGAGATGGATAAATCAACAAAGGCTAATAGATAGAGAGAGAGAGAGAGAGATGTTGTATACCCATAGTACAACTACACGTATACATATACAAATATACACTTATATGCGGAAACATCATTTAATGAACAACTTCAATAACGAACGAATACACTTCTTTACAAAAATATAAATTTCTCACACTTTATTTTCGAAAGGGTGATGTTCTGTTGTGTGTGAGAGATGAGTGGAGACAGGGATGGACTGCTATATGAACCCAAGTTCTTCTCTTGACCTTAGCAGCACTTCTTTTGCATCTTGGCTGGGATTGCTCAACCGTGGGTCACTGAGGACCGCAAAGCACTCAGTCTGCAAGCTAGTTCTCACACTGGCATTCCTGTCTCAACTGCCCGACGACTGCGGGCACCCTGTCTATATTCTTTCTTAACGCCCACCTGCTTCCGTGCTTCTTCAGCTTATTTACACAGGTACATCTCTTGATTGATGGCTCGGTCGAGGGTCAATATATAACATGGAAACAGACCAAGACAGAGAGAAATATATAGATAAATGAATGGAGACAGACAGATACATCTGAACGAACACAGATATTATAGATAAATGAATGGAGATATATGCAAAAAGAGATGGACACAGATAGATGTGAACAGGCTAAAAGATTAATGAATTGAATTTTTCAGTTTAAGCAAGTGTTGTATACAGATGATGAGGTGCCAGTGATGTAATGGTTATTGTCGTAGAGAATGGACACAGCAACATGAGTTCAAATCCTGGACGACACTGATTGCATTTCACATTGTACTAATACCCTTCGGAAAGGTATGAATCCAACTATTCTCCCTCCAGCTATGGGTGAAATAGTAGGGCAGATTAGGTTCTTCAGCTTTGGTGAGGCATCCAGTCTAGGAGAAGGAAAACTCTGATTTCAAACCTGTTAAACTCCGCTTAAAAAATTGACCTTGTGTCATATCCTACCCGAGTGGAGGGGTTGGTTAATATGTATACAGATGATATCAACAGTAATAATAATAATAATAATAATAATGCAGGTGGACTCTGTTGTTTCTGATACGAACGGGTTTATTTCTTTCTGCCTTTAGCTCTTGGTGACCCAAGGAGAGAGACACAATTTATAAGGGCCTATGCTAACCATATTATGCTGACATATCTTGTAATGTCTAAGATCTCAACTCATCTATGCCAGTCAGGACCCTAACTGATCTGATCTGATCAGATTTGAAAAACTAGACTGCCTCCTTTGACGGTCATACCTCAACTCCTGGTCTTTTTCAAAATCCTAAAATTCTCAGGCCATCTCTTCCGGGTGTGACATCATCCACCCATTCTATTCACACCAATGGTGTGTCCAGCCCCATTTCTTGTCTGGGAGTTTATCATGACAGATGATTGTCATATCCTTTCGGCATGGGTGTGCAAGTGCACTGTCTGATTACTTCACCTAAACCAAGAGACACTGAGTAGTTCAAAGCCTTACCAAACTGAATAATAAAATATAATTAATGAAAAATTATTAATATAATTAATCATTACCTTAATTATATAATACGAGTCCAAGATAAATACCTTAAATTTAGATTGGAATACTTGAAACCACCTCGAGTAGTGTAATGGTTCACAAGCTTGACTAGTAAACCTGCAAGAGTCAGTTCAAGTCTAATTGGGTCCTCCATTCAATTGGCCTTGTGCTACATCTAAGCAAAACACTTAGTAAATTACAACTTGAATCCACATAACTGTGTTCAAAATATTTATTCTAAAACTGAAAGGCCATTTT